>OZ004334.1:5000-324291 GCA_963924455.1 Pelagia noctiluca
TACTATGAATGAGTTATACAACATACCTTGTTTAAATGTAATGCCTCTATTTCTACTCTTTTTATAGACGAGGGAGGCTGCACTTCCTAAAAATAAAAGAGAATTGAAAAGGGAGTAAGTATTATCAAAGGAAAAGCAACTACTATGAATGAGTTATACAACATACCTTTTTTAGATGTAATGTCTCTATTTCTACTATTCTTATAGATGACGGAGGCTACACTTCCTGAAAATAAACGAGAAGTGAAAAATGAGCAAGTATTAGCAAAGAAAGAAAACGCAACTACTATGAATGAGTAATACAACATACCTTGTTTAGATGTAATGCCTCTATTTCTACTCTTCTTATAGATGACGGAGGCTGCACTTCCTAAAAATAAAAGAGAAATGAAAAGGGAGTAAGTATTATCAAAGGTAAAGCAACTACTATGAATGAGTTATACAACATACCTTTCTTAGATGTAATGCCTCTATTTCTACTCTTCTTATAGATGACAGAGGCTGTACTTCCTAAAAATAAAAAGAGAAATGAAAGGGAGTAAGAATTATCAAAGGAAAAGCAACTGTTATGAACGAGTTATACAACATACCATGTTTAGATGCAATGCATCTATTTCTACTCTTCTTATAGATGACGGAGGCTGCACTTCTTAAAAATAAAAGAGAAATGAAAAGGGAGTAAGTATTATCAAAGGTAAAGCAACTACTATGAATGAGTTATACAACATACCTTTTTTATATGTAATGCCTCTATTTCTACTCCTCTTATAGAGGACGGAGGGTGGACTTCCTAAAAATAAACGAGCAATGAAAAGGGAGTAAGTATTATCCAAGAGAGGAAAAGCAACTACTAAGAATGAATTATACAACTTACCTTGTTTAGATGAAATGCCTCTATTTCTACTCTTCTTATAGATGACAGAGGCTGTACTTCCTAAAAATAAAAAGAGAAATGAGAGGGAGTAAGAATTATCAAAGGAAAAGCAACTATTATGAACGAGTTATACAACATACCTTGTTTAGATGCAATGCATCTATTTCTACTCTTCTTATAGATGACGGAGGCTGCACTTCCTAAAAATAAAGGAGAAATGAAAAGTGAATAAGTATTATCAAAGAGAGGAAAAGCAACTGCTATGAATCAGTTATACAACATACCTTGTTTAAATGTAATGCCTCTATTTCTACTCTTCTTATAGATGACGGAGGCTGCACTTCCTAAACATAAAAGGGAAATGAAAAGATAGTAAGTATTATCAAAGGTAAAGCAACTACTATGAATGAGTTATACAACATACTTTGTTTAGATGCAATGCATCTATTTCTACTCTTTTTATAGATGACGGAGGCTGCACTTCCGAAAAATAAAAGAGAAATGAAAAGGGAGTAAGTGTTATCGAAGGTAATATGAATGAATGAGTTATACAACATATTTAATAAATAACAATTAAAGCAATTAGATAAAGAAGAAAACCTGTTGAATTAGTATCAAGCAGCAACGAAAGCAAATTAACGATAAATAAACGATAAAATATACTTACGAAATCCAACGAATAAACCGAAAAATCGATAAACGAAGTATAACGTAATTAATATATCAGTAACAGTATTAAATAAATAAATGGAAATAAATAGCAAGCAAAGTTATATAAATACAAAACCGACTTGCAATCTATATGTCCTTGCAGCCAAATTCTAAAAGAAACAAGTAGCCTAAAAACCGAAACTTGACTAGGCCATATGACTAGGCCATATGACTAAGCCGTATGCCTAGGCCACTTGCCTAGGCCAAATGGCAGAGCAAAAGTACACCTGTGTACTTGCTGGCTTTCAACAGCAACTGACGACTAAGAGAGTGGGAGAAACTTCCATGCAAGGCTATATATACTGCACGAATGCACACGCCGTGAAATAATCAAACCAAGGAACACAAAAGGAATGAGTGCAAAAACATGCTTGATTATTTCACGGAATGTACCCCGAGGGAAACTAAAGAAAACGTAAACAAAGCGAAAACAAAAGAAACCAAAAGTCTGTTATACGCATAACAACATGTTTAGATAGAATACCTGTATATACCTGTATATCTGTACATCTTATAGATGAAAGGTCTTTACTTTCTAAAGGTAAACGAAAAACGAAATTTAAAAATAATTTTATCAAAGAATTGAAAAAGAATTTACTATGAATGTTATAGAACGTGCCTTGCTTAAATGGAGTACCTGCACTTCTAGATTAAGGGGCTTTAATTCATTAAGGTAAAACTTATTTTGATAAACTAACTAATTACCAACTAATTAACTGACTAATTGACTTAACAGCACATATAAAAATTTAGCTTACCTTGTCAAGATTGAAGAGCTGTAATTTTGACAAGGTTTTAGGAAGCAACAGTTATACAACATACCTTGTTTAGATGTAATGCCTCTATTTCTAGTCTTCTTATAAATGACGGAGTCCTAAAAATATAAGAGAAGTGAAAAAGGAGTAAGTATTAACAAAGAAAAAGCAACTACTATGAATGAGTTATAAAACATACCTTGTTGCATTGGAATACCTCTTCTTTCTGCTCTTCTTATAGGTGAAATGGCTTCATTTCCTGAAAGTAAAAGAAAAAGGAGATATGAATAAAAGAGTTGTCAACGAAAGAAAAAAGCAAAAACTATGAACAAGTTATACAATATACCTTGTTGCAATGGAATACTTTTTTTTTCTGCTCCTCTTATAGGTGAAATGGCTTCATTTCCTGAAAGTAAAAGAAAAAGGAGATGTGAATAAAAGTGTTGTCAACGAAAGAAAAAAGCAAAAACTATGAACAAGCTCTACAATATACCTTGTTGCGATGGAATACCTCTTATTTCTGGACCACTTACAGATGATAGGGCATTACTTCCTAAAATTAAAAGAAAAAGGAGATGTGAATAAAAGTATTGTAAACGAAAGAAAGAAGCAAAAACTATAAACAAGTTATAAAACATACCTTGTTGCATTGGAATACCTCTTCTATCTGCCCCTCTAATAGGTGAAATGGCTTCATTTCCTGAAAGTAAAAGAAAAAGGAGATGTGAATAAAAGTGTTGTCAACGAAAGAAAAAAGCAAAAACTATAAACAAGTTATAAAACATACCATGTCACATTGGAATACCTCTTCTATCTGCCCCTCTTATAGGTGAAATGGCTTCATTTCCTGAAAGTAAAAGAAAAAGGAGATGTGAATAAAAGTGTTGTCAACGAAAGAAAAAAGCAAAAACTATAAACAAGTTATAAAACATACCATGTCACATTGGAATACCTCTTCTATCTGCCCCTCTTATAGGTGAAATGGCTTCATTTCCTGAAAGTGAAAGAAAAAGGAGATGTGAATAAAAGTGTTGTCAACGAAAGAAAAAAGCAAAAACTATAAACAAGTTATAAAACATACCTTGTTGCATTGGAATACCTCTTCTATCTGCCCCTCTTATAGGTGAAATGGCTTCATTTCCTGAAAGTAAAAGAAAAAGGAGATGTGAATAAAAGTGTTGTCAACGAAAGAAAAAAGCAAAAACTAGAAACAAGTTATAAAACATACCCTGTCACATTGGAATACCTCTTCTATCTGCCCCTCTTATAGGTGAAATGGCTTCATTTCCTAAAAGTAAAAGAAAAAGGAGATGTGAATAAAAGTGTTGTCAACGAAAGAAAAAAGCAAATACTATAAACAAGTTATAAAACATACCTTGTTGCATTGGAATACCTCTTCTATCTGCCCCTCTTATAGGTGAAATGGCTTCATTTCCTGAAAGTAAAAGAAAAAGGAGATGTGAATAAAAGTGTTGTCAACGAAAGAAAAAAGCAAAAACTATAAACAAGTTATAAAACATACCTTGTTGCATTGGAATACCTCTTCTATCTGCCCCTCTTATAGGTGAAATGGCTTCATTTCCTGAAAGTAAAAGAAAAAGGAGATGTGAATAAAAGTGTTGTCAACGAAAGAAAAAAGCAAAAACTATAAACAAGTTATAAAACATACCTTGTTGCATTGGAATACCTCTTCTATCTGCCCCTCTTATAGGTGAAATGGCTTCATTTCCTTAAAGTAAAAGAAAAAGGAGATGTGAATAAAAGTGTTGTCAACGAAAAAAAAAGCAAAAACTATAAACAAGTTATAAAACATACCTTGTTGCATTGGAATACCTCTTCTATCTGCCCCTCTTATAGGTGAAATGGCTTCATTTCCTGAAAGTAAAAGAAAAAGGAGATGTGAATAAAAGTGTTGTCAACGAAAGAAAAAAGCAAAAACTATGAACAAGTTCTACAATATACCTTGTTGCGATGGAATACCTCTTATTTCTGGACCACTTACAGATGATAGGGCATTACTTCCTAAAAGTAAAAGAAAAAGGAGATGTGAATAAAAGTGTTGTAAACGAAAGAAAGAAGCAACTATTATGAATGTGTAATACATCATACCTTGTTCCAATGAAATACCTTTTCATTCTGCTCCTCTTATAGATGAAATGGCTTCAACCTCTAAAAGTAAAAGAAAAAGGAGATGTGAACAAAGTGTTGTTAACGAAAGAAAAAAGCAACTACTATAAATAAGTTATACAACATACCTTGTTGCAATGGAATACCTCTCCTTTCTGCGTCATTTAAAGATGACAGGGCTTTACTTCCTAACAGTAACAGAGAAACTAAATTCGAATTGCAGTGTTATCAAAGAATGAAAGAAACTACTACTATGAATGAGTTATACAACATACCTTCTTTAGATTGAATGCCTCTTATTTCTGCACTTCATAAAGACGACAGGACATCGATTCCTAAAAGTAAAAGAAAAAAAAAATTTGAATAATAGTGTTATCAAAGAAAGGAAAAGCACCTATAATGAAGGATTTATACAACATACCTTGTTTAGATTGAATACCTTTTATTTCTGCACCTTTTATAGATGATAAGACTTCCTAAAACAAAAAGGAAAAAAAATTGAATATCAGTGTTGTCAAAGAAAGGAAAAACAACTACTACGAATTAAATATACAACATACTTTGTTAAATGGAATACCTCTTCGTTCTGCACCTCTTATAGATGACAGGGCTTCATTTCCTTAAAGGAAAACAAAAACGAACTTTTAAAAACAGTGTTAACAAAGAAAGGAAACGCAACTACTATAAATGAATTATACAACATACCTTATTCAAATAGAATACTTTTTATTTCTGCACCACTTATAGTTGATAGGGCATCACCTCCTAAAAGCAAAAGAAAAAATTTCTAGTATCGGATTTATCAAAAAATGAAAGTAATAACTAGTATCAGTGAGTAAAACATCATGCCTTGTTGCAATTGAATAACTTTACTTTCCACTCCAATTATAGATAAAATGGCTTCATTTCCCAAAAGGAAAAGAAATACGAATTTTGATTATCAGATTTATCAAAGAATGAAAGTAATAACTAGTATGAATGAGTAATACATCAAACCTATTTGCAATGAAATACCTCTTCTATCTGCCACTCTTATAGGTGAAATAGCTTCATTTCCTAAAAGTAAAAGAAAAAGGAGATGTGAATAAAAGTGTTGTCAACGAAAGAAAAAATCAAATACTATAAACAAGTTATAAAACATACCTTGTTGCATTGGAATACCTCTTCTATCTGCCCCTCTTATAGGTGAAATGGCTTCATTTCCTGAAAGTAAAAGAAAAAGGAGATGTGAATAAAAGTGTTGTCAACGAAAGAAAAAAGCAAAAACTATAAACAAGTTATAAAACATACCTTGTTGCATTGGAATACCTCTTCTATCTGCCCCTCTTATAGGTGAAATAGCTTCATTTCCTAAAAGTAAAAGAAAAAGGAGATGTGAATAAAAGTGTTGTCAACGAAAGAAAAAAGCAAAAACTATAAACAAGTTATAAAACATACCTTGTTGCATTGGAATACCTCTTCTATCTGCCCCTCTTATAGGTGAAATAGCTTCATTTCCTAAAAGTAAAAGAAAAAGGAGATGTGAATAAAAGTGTTGTCAACGAAAGAAAAAAGCAAAAACTATAAACAAGTTATAAAACATACCTTGTTGCATTGGAATACCTCTTCTATCTGCCCCTCTTATAGGTGAAATGGCTTCATTTCCTGAAAGTAAAAGAAAAAGGAGATGTGAATAAAAGTGTTGTCAACGAAAGAAAAAAGCAAAAACTATGAACAAGCTCTACAATATACCTTGTTGCGATGGAATACCTCTTATTTCTGGACCACTTACAGATGATAGGGCATTACTTCCTAAAATTAAAAGAAAAAGGAGATGTGAATAAAAGTATTGTAAACGAAAGAAAGAAGCAAAAACTATAAACAAGTTATAAAACATACCTTGTTGCATTGGAATACCTCTTCTATCTGCCCCTCTTATAGGTGAAATGGCTTCATTTCCTGAAAGTAAAAGAAAAAGGAGATGTGAATAAAAGTGTTGTCAACGAAAGAAAAAAGCAAAAACTATAAACAAGTTATAAAACATACCATGTCACATTGGAATACCTCTTCTATCTGCCCCTCTTATAGGTGAAATGGCTTCATTTCCTGAAAGTAAAAGAAAAAGGAGATGTGAATAAAAGTGTTGTCAACGAAAGAAAAAAGCAAAAACTATAAACAAGTTATAAAACATACCATGTCACATTGGAATACCTCTTCTATCTGCCCCTCTTATAGGTGAAATGGCTTCATTTCCTGAAAGTGAAAGAAAAAGGAGATGTGAATAAAAGTGTTGTCAACGAAAGAAAAAAGCAAAAACTATAAACAAGTTATAAAACATACCTTGTTGCATTGGAATACCTCTTCTATCTGCCCCTCTTATAGGTGAAATGGCTTCATTTCCTGAAAGTAAAAGAAAAAGGAGATGTGAATAAAAGTGTTGTCAACGAAAGAAAAAAGCAAAAACTAGAAACAAGTTATAAAACATACCCTGTCACATTGGAATACCTCTTCTATCTGCCCCTCTTATAGGTGAAATGGCTTCATTTCCTAAAAGTAAAAGAAAAAGGAGATGTGAATAAAAGTGTTGTCAACGAAAGAAAAAAGCAAATACTATAAACAAGTTATAAAACATACCTTGTTGCATTGGAATACCTCTTCTATCTGCCCCTCTTATAGGTGAAATGGCTTCATTTCCTGAAAGTAAAAGAAAAAGGAGATGTGAATAAAAGTGTTGTCAACGAAAGAAAAAAGCAAAAACTATAAACAAGTTATAAAACATACCTTGTTGCATTGGAATACCTCTTCTATCTGCCCCTCTTATAGGTGAAATGGCTTCATTTCCTGAAAGTAAAAGAAAAAGGAGATGTGAATAAAAGTGTTGTCAACGAAAGAAAAAAGCAAAAACTATAAACAAGTTATAAAACATACCTTGTTGCATTGGAATACCTCTTCTATCTGCCCCTCTTATAGGTGAAATGGCTTCATTTCCTGAAAGTAAAAGAAAAAGGAGATGTGAATAAAAGTGTTGTCAACGAAAAAAAAAGCAAAAACTATAAACAAGTTATAAAACATACCTTGTTGCATTGGAATACCTCTTCTATCTGCCCCTCTTATAGGTGAAATGGCTTCATTTCCTGAAAGTAAAAGAAAAAGGAGATGTGAATAAAAGTGTTGTCAACGAAAGAAAAAAGCAAAAACTATGAACAAGTTCTACAATATACCTTGTTGCGATGGAATACCTCTTATTTCTGGACCACTTACAGATGATAGGGCATTACTTCCTAAAAGTAAAAGAAAAAGGAGATGTGAATAAAAGTGTTGTAAACGAAAGAAAGAAGCAACTATTATGAATGTGTAATACATCATACCTTGTTCCAATGAAATACCTTTTCATTCTGCTCCTCTTATAGATGAAATGGCTTCAACCTCTAAAAGTAAAAGAAAAAGGAGATGTGAACAAAGTGTTGTTAACGAAAGAAAAAAGCAACTACTATAAATAAGTTATACAACATACCTTGTTGCAATGGAATACCTCTCCTTTCTGCGTCATTTAAAGATGACAGGGCTTTACTTCCTAACAGTAACAGAGAAACTAAATTCGAATTGCAGTGTTATCAAAGAATGAAAGAAACTACTACTATGAATGAGTTATACAACATACCTTCTTTAGATTGAATGCCTCAATTTCAGCTCCTCCTATAGATGACAGGGGCTGCACTTCCTAAAAGTAAAAGAGAAATTTAAAGTGAGTAAGTGTTATCAAAAAGGGAAAAAGCAACTTCTATAAATGAGTTTAACAACATACCTTCTTTAGATGGAATGCCTCAATTTCTGCTCCTCTTATACATGACAGGCGCTGCACTTCCTAAAAATAAAAGAGAAATGAAAAGAAAGTAAGTGTTATCAAAGAGGGAATCAGCAACTACTATGAATGAGTTTTACAACATACCTTGTTTACATTCAATGCCTCAATTTCTGCTCCTCTTATAGATGACATGGGCTGCACTTTCTGAAAATAAAAGAGAAATTAAAAGTGAGTAAGTGTTATCAAAATAGGAAAAAGCAACTACTATAAATGAGTTTCACAACATACCTTGTTTCAATGGAATACCTCAATTTCTTCTGCTCTTATAGATGACAAGCGCTACACTTCCTAAAAATAAAAGAGAAATGAAAAGTGAGTAAGTGTTATCAAAGAGGGAATAAGCAACTACTATGAAAGATTTTTTCAACATACCTTGTTTCAATGGAATACTTCAATTTCTGCTCCTCTTATAGATGCTAGGGTTGCCCTTTCTAAAAGTAAAAGAGAAATGAAAAGTGAGTAAGTGTTATCAAAAAGGGAAAAAGCGACTACTCTGAATGAGTTTTACAACATACCTTCTTTAGATGGAATGCTTCAATTTCTGCTCCTCCTATAGATGATAGGGGCTGCACTTCCTAAAAGTTAAAGAGAAATTTAAAGTGATAAAGTGTTATCAAAAAGGGAAAAAGCAACTTCTATAAATGAGTTTTACAACATACCTTCTTTAGATTGAATGCCTCAATTTCTGTTCTTCTTACAGATGACAGGGCTGCACTATCTAAAAATAAAAGAGAAATGAAAAGTGAGTAAGTGTTATCAAAGAGGGAAAAAGCAACCACAATGAATGAGATATACAACATACCTTGTTTAGATGGAATGCCTCAATTTCTGCTCCTCTTATACATGACAGGCGCTGCATTTTCTAGAAATAAAAGAGAAATTAAAAGTGAGTAAGTTTTATCAAACATAGGAAAAGCATCTACTATAAATGAGTTTTAAAACATACCTTGTTGCATTGGAATACCTCTTCTATCTGCCCCTCTTATAGGTGAAATGGCTTCATTTCCTGAAAGTAAAAGAAAAAGGAGATGTGAATAAAAGTGTTGTCAACGAAAGAAAAAAGCAAAAACTATAAACAAGTTATAAAACATACCTTGTTGCATTGGAATACCTCTTCTATCTGCCCCTCTTATAGGTGAAATGGCTTCATTTCCTGAAAGTAAAAGAAAAAGGAGATGTGAATAAAAGTGTTGTCAACGAAAGAAAAAAGCAAAAACTATAAACAAGTTATAAAACATACCTTGTTGCATTGGAATACCTCTTCTATCTGCCCCTCTTATAGGTGAAATGGCTTCATTTCCTTAAAGTAAAAGAAAAAGGAGATGTGAATAAAAGTGTTGTCAACGAAAAAAAAAGCAAAAACTATAAACAAGTTATAAAACATACCTTGTTGCATTGGAATACCTCTTCTATCTGCCCCTCTTATAGGTGAAATGGCTTCATTTCCTGAAAGTAAAAGAAAAAGGAGATGTGAATAAAAGTGTTGTCAACGAAAGAAAAAAGCAAAAACTATGAACAAGTTCTACAATATACCTTGTTGCGATGGAATACCTCTTATTTCTGGACCACTTACAGATGATAGGGCATTACTTCCTAAAAGTAAAAGAAAAAGGAGATGTGAATAAAAGTGTTGTAAACGAAAGAAAGAAGCAACTATTATGAATGTGTAATACATCATACCTTGTTCCAATGAAATACCTTTTCATTCTGCTCCTCTTATAGATGAAATGGCTTCAACCTCTAAAAGTAAAAGAAAAAGGAGATGTGAACAAAGTGTTGTTAACGAAAGAAAAAAGCAACTACTATAAATAAGTTATACAACATACCTTGTTGCAATGGAATACCTCTCCTTTCTGCGTCATTTAAAGATGACAGGGCTTTACTTCCTAACAGTAACAGAGAAACTAAATTCGAATTGCAGTGTTATCAAAGAATGAAAGAAACTACTACTATGAATGAGTTATACAACATACCTTCTTTAGATTGAATGCCTCAATTTCAGCTCCTCCTATAGATGACAGGGGCTGCACTTCCTAAAAGTAAAAGAGAAATTTAAAGTGAGTAAGTGTTATCAAAAAGGGAAAAAGCAACTTCTATAAATGAGTTTAACAACATACCTTCTTTAGATGGAATGCCTCAATTTCTGCTCCTCTTATACATGACAGGCGCTGCACTTCCTAAAAATAAAAGAGAAATGAAAAGAAAGTAAGTGTTATCAAAGAGGGAATCAGCAACTACTATGAATGAGTTTTACAACATACCTTGTTTACATTCAATGCCTCAATTTCTGCTCCTCTTATAGATGACATGGGCTGCACTTTCTGAAAATAAAAGAGAAATTAAAAGTGAGTAAGTGTTATCAAAATAGGAAAAAGCAACTACTATAAATGAAATTCACAACATACCTTGTTTCAATGGAATACCTCAATTTCTTCTGCTCTTATAGATGACAAGCGCTACACTTCCTAAAAATAAAAGAGAAATGAAAAGTGAGTAAGTGTTATCAAAGAGGGAATAAGCAACTACTATGAAAGATTTTTTCAACATACCTTGTTTCAATGGAATACTTCAATTTCTGCTCCTCTTATAGATGCTAGGGTTGCCCTTTCTAAAAGTAAAAGAGAAATGAAAAGTGAGTAAGTGTTATCAAAAAGGGAAAAAGCGACTACTCTGAATGAGTTTTACAACATACCTTCTTTAGATGGAATGCTTCAATTTCTGCTCCTCCTATAGATGATAGGGGCTGCACTTCCTAAAAGTTAAAGAGAAATTTAAAGTGATAAAGTGTTATCAAAAAGGGAAAAAGCAACTTCTATAAATGAGTTTTACAACATACCTTCTTTAGATTGAATGCCTCAATTTCTGTTCTTCTTACAGATGACAGGGCTGCACTATCTAAAAATAAAAGAGAAATGAAAAGTGAGTAAGTGTTATCAAAGAGGGAAAAAGCAGCCACAATGAATGAGATATACAACATACCTTGTTTAGATGGAATGCCTCAATTTCTGCTCCTCTTATACATGACAGGCGCTGCATTTTCTAGAAATAAAAGAGAAATTAAAAGTGAGTAAGTTTTATCAAACATAGGAAAAGCATCTACTATAAATGAGTTTTAAAACATACCTTGTTGCAATGGAATACCTCGATTTCTGCTTCTCTTATAGATGACATGGGCTGCACTTCCTAAAAATAAAAGAGGAATGAAAAGCGAGTAAGTTTTATCAAAGATAGGAAAAGCATCTACTATAAATGAGTTTTAAAACATACCTTGTTTCAATGGAATACCTCAATTTCTGCTTCTCTTATAGATGACATGGGCTGCACTTCCTAAAAATAAAAGAGAAATGAAAAGTGAGTAAGTGTTATCAAAGATAGGAAAAGCGTCTTCTATAAATGAGTTTTAAAACATACCTTGTTTCAATGGAATACCTCGATTTCTGCTTCTCTTATAGATGACATGGGCTGCACTTCCTAAAAATAAAAGAGAAATGAAAAGCGAGTAAGTGTTATCAAAGATAGGAAAAGCATCTACTATAAATGAGTTTTAAAACATACCTTGTTTCAATGGAATACCTCGATTTCTGCTTCTCTTATAGATGACATGGTCTGCACTTCCTAAAAATAAAAGAGAAATGAAAAGCGAGTAAGTGTTATCAAAGATAGGAAAAGCGTCTAATATAAATGAGTTTTAAAACATACCTTGTTTCAATGGAATACCTCAATTTCAGCTTCTCTTATAGATGACATGGGCTGCACTTCCTAAAAATAAAAGAGAAATGAAAAGCGAGTAAGTGTTATCAATGATAGGAAAAGAATCTACTATGAATGAATACAACAAACCTTGTTTCAATGGAATACCTCCATTTCTGCTTCTTTTATAGATAACATGGGCTGCACTTCCTAAAAATATAAGACAAGTTTAAAGTTAGAAAGTGTTATCAAAGAGAGGAAAAGCCACTACTATGAATGAGTTTTACAACATACCTTGTGTAGATGGAATGCCACAGTTTCTGCTCTTCTTATAGATGACAGGAGCTGCACTTCCTAAAAATAAAAGAGAAATGAAAAGTTAGTGAGTTTATCAAAGAGAGGAAATGCAACTACTATGAATGAGTTTCACAACATACCTTATTTCAATGGAATACCTCAATTTCTGCTCCTGTTATAAATGATGGGGGCTACACTGCCTAAGAATAAAAGAGAAATGAAAAGTGAGTAAATATTATCAAAGAGAGGGAAAGCCACTACTATGAATGAGTTTAACATTATACGTTGTTTCAATGGAATACCTCAATTTCTGCTCCTCTTATAAATGACAGGGGCTGCACTTCCTAAAAATAAAAGAGAATTGAAAAGTGAGTAAGTGTTATCAAAAAGAGGAAATGCAACTACTATAAATGAGTTTTACAACATACCTCTCCTCCTTCTCCTCCAATTTCTGCTCCTCTTATAGATGACAGGGGCTGCACTTCCTAAAAATAAAAGAGAAATGAAATGTGAGTAAGTGTTATCAAAAGGAGGAAATGCAACTACTATAAATGAGTTTTTCAACATACCTTGTTTCAATGGAATACCTCGATTTCTACTTCTCTTATAGATTACATGGGCTGCACTTCCTAAAAATAAAAGAGAAATGAAAAGCGAGTAAGTGTTATCAATGATAGGAAAAGCATCTACTATGAATGAATACAACAAACCTTGTTTCAATGGAATACCTCAATTTCTGCTTCTCTTATAGATGATATGGGCTGCACTTCCTAAAAATAAAAGAGAAATGAAAAGCAAGTAAGTGTTATCAATGATAGGAAAAGCATCTACTATGAATGAATACAACAAACCTTGTTTCAATGGAATACCTCAATTTCTGCTTCTCTTATAGATGACATGGGCTGCACTTCCTAAAAATAAAAGAGAAATGAAAAGCGAGTAAGTGTTATCAATATTAGAAAAAGCATCTACTATAAATGAGTTTTAAAACATACCTTGTTTCAATGGAATACCTCGATTTCTGCTTCTCTTATAGATGACATGGGCTGCACTTCCTAAAAATAAAAGAGAAATGAAAAGCGAGTAAGTGTTATCAATATTAGGAAAAGCATCTACTATGAATGAATACAACAAACCTTGTTTCAATGGAATACCTCAATTTCTGCTTCTCTTATAGATGACATGGGCTGCACTTCCTAAAAATAAAAGAGAAATGAAAAGCGAGTAAGTGTTATCAATATTAGGAAAAGCATCTACTATGAATGAATACAACAAACCTTGTTTCAATGGAATACCTCAATTTCTGCTTCTCTTATAGATGACATGGGCTGCACTTCCTAAAAATAAAAGAGAAATGAAAAGCGAGTAAGTGTTATCAAAGATAGGAAAAGCAACTACTATAAATGAGTTTTACAACATACCTCTTTTCAATGGAATATCTCTTTCTTTTGTACTTCTTATGGATGATAGGGCTCCACTTCCTAAAAGGAAAAGAAGAAAGAAATATAATTAATAGTGTAATCAAAGAACGTATTGATTTTTCATAGGAAATATGAAATATATATAGAAAATATGGAATGTACTCACAACACAAAGATCATCATACGATAAAGAAAAGATCATACACAATTATCAAATGAAAAAATAGATAATTTTACCTTTTTGTATTGGTCGTTCAGCATACTTTTCTTGGCCCTCAAGTTTTGTGACAGTTTAACTTTTTGTTTACATCATTGATTTGGAAATGACGAAAAGGCTGATTTCTTTGACACAAAAGACAGTTGAGTCAAACCAAAAGAATAATTAAATGCATTCAATATATTTCCTTCTCATCTAATATCTTAAAGAGCACAGAGCAATGCAGGGATGAACTAATGTAAACACTCTCGGATGCTTCTCAACTTTTCAATTTCTTTCAGTAGTTGTTTTTAAGGATTAAGGTTAGTAGATTTTTAAATTTCAATTAGAATTTGGTTTTATATCGATCAGTTAAGAATTATTTTAGGGTTACAATTCGACTTGAGGTTTAGGATTTAAGAAACAGTTAGAATTATGAGTCAAAATAAGGATTTAAGTTAAAAAGCAACCACTGTAAGAAATTGAAAAGTGCTTAGCAGTCAGTGTGAGCATTTTATGCTTCTATAAATCTATCATACTGCCCTTGTGCCTAAAGTGCCTGTTTTATAAATTATTCGAGTATTTGAATTTTGTGCACAGCCTAACACATCATAGCTGCCCAATAAATCTTACCTCAACTTGCTCAGATATTCTGGACTTGAAATCAGTAGTAAACAGTAAAACACGAGCTGATAAGTTACAACAGCAACTGCTATCATTGAGTTAAACAACATACCTTGCTTCAATGTAATAACCTCTGCACTTAGCTGACAGGGCTTTACCTCCTGTAAGTAAAAGAGAAATGAGATAAGAATAAAAGTGTTGATAACGAAAGAAAGAAGCAGCTATAATGAACAAGTTATACAACATACCTTGTTTGGATTGAATACCTCTTATTTCTGCACTTCATAAAGACGATAGGACATCGATTCCTAAAAGTAAAAGAAAAACAATATTTGAATAATAGTGTTATCAAAGAAAGGAAAAGCACCTATAATGAAGGATTTATACAACATACCTTGTTTAGATTGAATACCTTTTATTTCTGCACCTTTTATAGATGATAAGACTTCCTAAAACAAAAAGGAAAAAAAATTGAATATCAGTGTTGTCAAAGAAAGGAAAAACAACTACTACGAATTAAATGTACAACATACTTTGTTAAATGGAATACCTCTTCGTTCTGCACCTCTTATAGATGACAGGGCTTCATTTCCTTAAAGGAAAACAAAAACGAACTTTTAAAAACAGTGTTAACAAAGAAAGGAAACGCAACTACTATAAATGAATTATACAACATACCTTATTCAAATAGAATACTTTTTATTTCTGCACCACTTATAGTTGATAGGGCATCACCTCCTAAAAGCAAAAGAAAAAATTTCTAGTATCGGATTTATCAAAAAATGAAAGTAATAACTAGTATCAGTGAGTAAAACATCATGCCTTGTTGCAATTGAATAACTTTACTTTCCACTCCAATTATAGATAAAATGGCTTCATTTCCCAAAAGGAAAAGAAATACGAATTTTGATTATCAGATTTATCAAAGAATGAAAGTAATAACTAGTATGAATGAGTAATACATCAAACCTATTTGCAATGAAATACCTCTTCTATCTGCCACTCTTATAGGTGAAATAGCTTCATTTCCTAAAAGTAAAAGAAAAAGGAGATGTGAATAAAAGTGTTGTCAACGAAAGAAAAAATCAAATACTATAAACAAGTTATAAAACATACCTTGTTGCATTGGAATACCTCTTCTATCTGCCCCTCTTATAGGTGAAATGGCTTCATTTCCTGAAAGTAAAAGAAAAAGGAGATGTGAATAAAAGTGTTGTCAACGAAGGAAAAAAGCAAAAACTATAAACAAGTTATAAAACATACCTTGTTGCATTGGAATACCTCTTCTATCTGCCCCTCTTATAGGTGAAATAGCTTCATTTCCTAAAAGTAAAAGAAAAAGGAGATGTGAATAAAAGTGTTGTCAACGAAAGAAAAAAGCAAAAACTATAAACAAGTTATAAAACATACCTTGTTGCATTGGAATACCTCTTCTATCTGCCCCTCTTATAGGTGAAATAGCTTCATTTCCTAAAAGTAAAAGAAAAAGGAGATGTGAATAAAAGTGTTGTCAACGAAAGAAAAAAGCAAAAACTATAAACAAGTTATAAAACATACCTTGTTGCATTGGAATACCTCTTCTATCTGCCCCTCTTATAGGTGAAATGGCTTCATTTCCTGAAAGTAAAAGAAAAAGGAGATGTGAATAAAAGTGTTGTCAACGAAAGAAAAAAGCAAAAACTATGAACAAGCTCTACAATATACCTTGTTGCGATGGAATACCTCTTATTTTTGGACCACTTACAGATGATAGGGCATTACTTCCTAAAATTAAAAGAAAAAGGAGATGTGAATAAAAGTGTTGTTAACGAAAGAAAGAAGCAAAAACTATAAACAAGTTATAAAACATACCTTGTTGCATTGGAATACCTCTTCTATCTGCCCCTCTTATAGGTGAAATGGCTTCATTTCCTGAAAGTAAAAGAAAAAGGAGATGTGAATAAAAGTGTTGTCAACGAAAGAAAAAAGCAAAAACTATAAACAAGTTATAAAACATACCATGTCACATTGGAATACCTCTTCTATCTGCCCCTCTTATAGGTGAAATGGCTTCATTTCCTGAAAGTAAAAGAAAAAGGAGATGTGAATAAAAGTGTTGTCAACGAAAGAAAAAAGCAAAAACTATAAACAAGTTATAAAACATACCATGTCACATTGGAATACCTCTTCTATCTGCCCCTCTTATAGGTGAAATGGCTTCATTTCCTGAAAGTGAAAGAAAAAGGAGATGTGAATAAAAGTGTTGTCAACGAAAGAAAAAAGCAAAAACTATAAACAAGTTATAAAACATACCTTGTTGCATTGGAATACCTCTTCTATCTGCCCCTCTTATAGGTGAAATGGCTTCATTTCCTGAAAGTAAAAGAAAAAGGAGATGTGAATAAAAGTGTTGTCAACGAAAGAAAAAAGCAAAAACTAGAAACAAGTTATAAAACATACCATGTCACATTGGAATACCTCTTCTATCTGCCCCTCTTATAGGTGAAATGGCTTCATTTCCTAAAAGTAAAAGAAAAAGGAGATGTGAATAAAAGTGTTGTCAACGAAAGAAAAAAGCAAATACTATAAACAAGTTATAAAACATACCTTGTTGCATTGGAATACCTCTTCTATCTGCCCCTCTTATAGGTGAAATGGCTTCATTTCCTTAAAGTAAAAGAAAAAGGAGATGTGAATAAAAGTGTTGTCAACGAAAGAAAAAAGCAAAAACTATAAACAAGTTATAAAACATACCTTGTTGCATTGGAATACCTCTTCTATCTGCCCCTCTTATAGGTGAAATGGCTTCATTTCCTGAAAGTAAAAGAAAAAGGAGATGTGAATAAAAGTGTTGTCAACGAAAGAAAAAAGCAAAAACTATAAACAAGTTATAAAACATACCTTGTTGCATTGGAATACCTCTTCTATCTGCCCCTCTTATAGGTGAAATGGCTTCATTTCCTTAAAGTAAAAGAAAAAGGAGATGTGAATAAAAGTGTTGTCAACGAAAAAAAAAGCAAAAACTATAAACAAGTTATAAAACATACCTTGTTGCATTGGAATACCTCTTCTATCTGCCCCTCTTATAGGTGAAATGGCTTCATTTCCTGAAAGTAAAAGAAAAAGGAGATGTGAATAAAAGTGTTGTCAACGAAAGAAAAAAGCAAAAACTATGAACAAGTTCTACAATATACCTTGTTGCGATGGAATACCTCTTATTTCTGGACCACTTACAGATGATAGGGCATTACTTCCTAAAAGTAAAAGAAAAAGGAGATGTGAATAAAAGTGTTGTAAACGAAAGAAAGAAGCAACTATTATGAATGTGTAATACATCATACCTTGTTCCAATGAAATACCTTTTCATTCTGCTCCTCTTATAGATGAAATGGCTTCAACCTCTAAAAGTAAAAGAAAAAGGAGATGTGAACAAAGTGTTGTTAACGAAAGAAAAAAGCAACTACTATAAATAAGTTATACAACATACCTTGTTGCAATGGAATACCTCTCCTTTCTGCGTCATTTAAAGATGACAGGGCTTTACTTCCTAACAGTAACAGAGAAACTAAATTCGAATTGCAGTGTTATCAAAGAATGAAAGAAACTACTACTATGAATGAGTTATACAACATACCTTCTTTAGATTGAATGCCTCAATTTCAGCTCCTCCTATAGATGACAGGGGCTGCACTTCCTAAAAGTAAAAGAGAAATTTAAAGTGAGTAAGTGTTATCAAAAAGGGAAAAAGCAACTTCTATAAATGAGTTTAACAACATACCTTCTTTAGATGGAATGCCTCAATTTCTGCTCCTCTTATACATGACAGGCGCTGCACTTTCTGAAAATAAAAGAGAAATGAAAAGAAAGTAAGTGTTATCAAAGAGGGAATCAGCAACTACTATGAATGAGTTTTACAACATACCTTGTTTACATTCAATGCCTCAATTTCTGCTCCTCTTATAGATGACATGGGCTGCACTTTCTAAAAATAAAAGAGAAATTAAAAGTGAGTAAGTATTATCAAAATAGGAAAAAGCAACTACTATAAATGAGTTTCACAACATACCTTGTTTCAATGGAATACCTCAATTTCTTCTGCTCTTATAGATGACAAGCGCTACACTTCCTAAAAATAAAAGAGAAATGAAAAGTGAGTAAGTGTTATCAAAGAGGGAATAAGCAACTACTATGAAAGATTTTTTCAACATACCTTGTTTCAATGGAATACTTCAATTTCTGCTCCTCTTATAGATGCTAGGGTTGCCCTTTCTAAAAGTAAAAGAGAAATGAAAAGTGAGTAAGTGTTATCAAAAAGGGAAAAAGCGACTACTCTGAATGAGTTTTACAACATACCTTCTTTAGATGGAATGCTTCAATTTCTGCTCCTCCTATAGATGATAGGGGCTGCACTTCCTAAAAGTTAAAGAGAAATTTAAAGTGATAAAGTGTTATCAAAAAGGGAAAAAGCAACTTCTATAAATGAGTTTTACAACATACCTTCTTTAGATTGAATGCCTCAATTTCTGTTCTTCTTACAGATGACAGGGCTGCACTATCTAAAAATAAAAGAGAAATGAAAAGTGAGTAAGTGTTATCAAAGAGGGAAAAAGCAACCACAATGAATGAGATATACAACATACCTTGTTTAGATGGAATGCCTCAATTTCTGCTCCTCTTATACATGACAGGCGCTGCATTTTCTAGAAATAAAAGAGAAATTAAAAGTGAGTAAGTTTTATCAAACATAGGAAAAGCATCTACTATAAATGAGTTTTAAAACATACCTTGTTGCAAAGGAATACCTCGATTTCTGCTTCTCTTATAGATGACATGGGCTGCACTTCCTAAAAATAAAAGAGGAATGAAAAGCGAGTAAGTTTTATCAAAGATAGGAATCGCATCTACTATAAATGAGTTTTAAAACATACCTTGTTTCAATGGAATACCTCGATTTCTGCTTCTCTTATAGATGACATGGGCTGCACTTCCTAAAAATAAAAGAGAAATGAAAAGTGAGTAAGTGTTATCAAAGATAGGAAAAGCGTCTTCTATAAATGAGTTTTAAAACATACCTTGTTTCAATGGAATACCTCGATTTCTGCTTCTCTTATAGATGACATGGGCTGCACTTCCTAAAAATAAAAGAGAAATGAAAAGCGAGTAAGTGTTATCAAAGATAGGAAAAGCATCTACTATAAATGAGTTTTAAAACATACCTTGTTTCAATGGAATACCTCGATTTCTGCTTCTCTTATAGATGACATGGGCTGCACTTCCTAAAAATAAAAGAGAAATGAAAAGCGAGTAAGTGTTATCAATGATAGGAAAAGCATCTACTATGAATGAATACAACAAACTTTGTTTCAATGGAATACCTCAATTTCTGCTTCTCTTATAGATGATATGGGCTGCACTTCCTAAAAATAAAAGAGAAATGAAAAGCGAGTAAGTGTTATCAATGATAGGAAAAGCATCTACTATGAATGAATACAACAAACCTTGTTTCAATGGAATACCTCAATTTCTGCTTCTCTTATAGATGACATGGGCTGTACTTCCTAAAAATAAAAGAGAAATGAAAAGCGAGTAAGTGTTATCAATGATAGGAAAAGAATCTACTATGAATGAATACAACAAACCTTGTTTCAATGGAATACCTCAATTTCTGCTTCTTTTATAGATAACATGGGCTGCACTTCCTAAAAATATAAGACAAGTTTAAAGTTAGAAAGTGTTATCAAAGAGAGGAAAAGCCACTACTATGAATGAGTTTTACAACATACCTTGTGTAGATGGAATGCCACAGTTTCTGCTCTTCTTATAGATGACAGGAGCTGCACTTCCTAAAAATAAAAGAGAAATGAAAAGTTAGTGAGTTTATCAAAGAGAGGAAATGCAACTACTATGAATGAGTTTCACAACATACCTTATTTCAATGGAATACCTCAATTTCTGCTCCTGTTATAAATGATGGGGGCTACACTTCCTAAAAATAAAAGAGAAATGAAAAGCGAGTAAGTGTTATCAATGATAGGAAAAGCATCTACTATGAATGAATACAACAAACCTTGTTTCAATGGAATACCTCAATTTCTGCTTCTCTTATAGATGACATGGGCTGTACTTCCTAAAAATAAAAGAGAAATGAAAAGCGAGTAAGTGTTATCAATGATAGGAAAAGCATCTACTATGAATGAATACAACAAACTTTGTTTCAATGGAATACCTCAATTTCTGCTTCTCTTATAGATGATATGGGCTGCACTTCCTAAAAATAAAAGAGAAATGAAAAGCGAGTAAGTGTTATCAATGATAGGAAAAGCATCTACTATGAATGAATACAACAAACCTTGTTTCAATGGAATACCTCAATTTCTGCTTCTCTTATAGATGACAGGAGCTGCACTTCCTAAAAATAAAAGAGAAATGAAAAGTTAGTGAGTTTATCAAAGAGAGGAAATGCAACTACTATGAATGAGTTTCACAACATACCTTATTTCAATGGAATACCTCAATTTCTGCTCCTGTTATAAATGATGGGGGCTACACTGCCTAAGAATAAAAGAGAAATGAAAAGTGAGTAAATATTATCAAAGAGAGGGAAAGCCACTACTATGAATGAGTTTAACATTATACGTTGTTTCAATGGAATACCTCAATTTCTGCTCCTCTTATAAATGACAGGGGCTGCACTTCCTAAAAATAAAAGAGAATTGAAAAGTGAGTAAGTGTTATCAAAAAGAGGAAATGCAACTACTATAAATGAGTTTTACAACATACCTCTCCTCCTTCTCCTCCAATTTCTGCTCCTCTTATAGATGACAGGGGCTGCACTTCCTAAAAATAAAAGAGAAATGAAATGTGAGTAAGTGTTATCAAAAGGAGGAAAAGCAACTACTATAAATGAGTTTTTCAACATACCTTGTTTCAATGGAATACCTCGATTTCTACTTCTCTTATAGATTACATGGGCTGCACTTCCTAAAAATAAAAGAGAAATGAAAAGCGAGTAAGTGTTATCAATGATAGGAAAAGCATCTACTATGAATGAAAACAACAAACCTTGTTTCAATGGAATACCTCAATTTCTGCTTCTCTTATAGATGATATGGGCTGCACTTCCTAAAAATAAAAGAGAAATGAAAAGCAAGTAAGTGTTATCAATGATAGGAAAAGCATCTACTATGAATGAATACAACAAACCTTGTTTCAATGGAATACCTCAATTTCTGCTTCTCTTATAGATGACATGGGCTGCACTTCCTAAAAATAAAAGAGAAATGAAAAGCGAGTAAGTGTTATCAATATTAGGAAAAGCATCTACTATAAATGAGTTTTAAAACATACCTTGTTTCAATGGAATACCTCGATTTCTGCTTCTCTTATAGATGACATGGGCTGCACTTCCTAAAAATAAAAGAGAAATGAAAAGCGAGTAAGTGTTATCAATATTAGGAAAAGCGTCTAATATAAATGAGTTTTAAAACATACCTTGTTTCAATGGAATACCTCAATTTCTGCTCCTCTTATAAATGACAGGGGCTGCACTTCCTAAAAATAAAAGAGAAATGAAAAGTGAGTAAGTGTTATCAAAAAGAGGAAATGCAACTACTATAAATGAGTTTTACAACATACCTCTCCTCCTTCTCCTCCAATTTCTGCTCCTCTTATAGATGACAGGGGCTGCACTTCCTAAAAATAAAAGAGAAATGAAAAGCGAGTAAGTGTTATCAATGATAGGAAAAGCATCTACTATGAATGAATACAACAAACTTTGTTTCAATGGAATACCTCAATTTCTGCTTCTCTTATAGATGATATGGGCTGCACTTCCTAAAAATAAAAGAGAAATGAAAAGCGAGTAAGTGTTATCAATGATAGGAAAAGCATCTACTATGAATGAATACAACAAACCTTGTTTCAATGGAATACCTCAATTTCTGCTTCTCTTATAGATGACATGGGCTGTACTTCCTAAAAATAAAAGAGAAATGAAAAGCGAGTAAGTGTTATCAATGATAGGAAAAGAATCTACTATGAATGAATACAACAAACCTTGTTTCAATGGAATACCTCAATTTCTGCTTCTTTTATAGATAACATGGGCTGCACTTCCTAAAAATATAAGACAAGTTTAAAGTTAGAAAGTGTTATCAAAGAGAGGAAAAGCCACTACTATGAATGAGTTTTACAACATACCTTGTGTAGATGGAATGCCACAGTTTCTGCTCTTCTTATAGATGACAGGAGCTGCACTTCCTAAAAATAAAAGAGAAATGAAAAGTTAGTGAGTTTATCAAAGAGAGGAAATGCAACTACTATGAATGAGTTTCACAACATACCTTATTTCAATGGAATACCTCAATTTCTGCTCCTGTTATAAATGATGGGGGCTACACTGCCTAAGAATAAAAGAGAAATGAAAAGTGAGTAAATATTATCAAAGAGAGGGAAAGCCACTACTATGAATGAGTTTAACATTATACGTTGTTTCAATGGAATACCTCAATTTCTGCTCCTCTTATAAATGACAGGGGCTGCACTTCCTAAAAATAAAAGAGAATTGAAAAGTGAGTAAGTGTTATCAAAAAGAGGAAATGCAACTACTATAAATGAGTTTTACAACATACCTCTCCTCCTTCTCCTCCAATTTCTGCTCCTCTTATAGATGACAGGGGCTGCACTTCCTAAAAATAAAAGAGAAATGAAATGTGAGTAAGTGTTATCAAAAGGAGGAAAAGCAACTACTATAAATGAGTTTTTCAACATACCTTGTTTCAATGGAATACCTCGATTTCTACTTCTCTTATAGATTACATGGGCTGCACTTCCTAAAAATAAAAGAGAAATGAAAAGCGAGTAAGTGTTATCAATGATAGGAAAAGCATCTACTATGAATGAATACAACAAACCTTGTTTCAATGGAATACCTCAATTTCTGCTTCTCTTATAGATGATATGGGCTGCACTTCCTAAAAATAAAAGAGAAATGAAAAGCAAGTAAGTGTTATCAATGATAGGAAAAGCATCTACTATGAATGAATACAACAAACCTTGTTTCAATGGAATACCTCAATTTCTGCTTCTCTTATAGATGACATGGGCTGCACTTCCTAAAAATAAAAGAGAAATGAAAAGCGAGTAAGTGTTATCAATATTAGGAAAAGCATCTACTATAAATGAGTTTTAAAACATACCTTGTTTCAATGGAATACCTCGATTTCTGCTTCTCTTATAGATGACATGGGCTGCACTTCCTAAAAATAAAAGAGAAATGAAAAGCGAGTAAGTGTTATCAATATTAGGAAAAGCATCTACTATGAATGAATACAACAAACCTTGTTTCAATGGAATACCTCAATTTCTGCTTCTCTTATAGATGACATGGGCTTCACTTCCTAAAAATAAAAGAGAAATGAAAAGCGAGTAAGTGTTATCAATATTAGGAAAAGCATCTACTATGAATGAATACAACAAACCTTGTTTCAATGGAATACCTCAATTTCTGCTTCTCTTATAGATGACATGGGCTGCACTTCCTAAAAATAAAAGAGAAATGAAAAGCGAGTAAGTGTTATCAAAGATAGGAAAAGCAACTACTATAAATGAGTTTTACAACATACCTCTTTTCAATGGAATATCTCTTTCTTTTGTACTTCTTATGGATGATAGGGCTCCACTTCCTAAAAGGAAAAGAAGAAAGAAATATAATTAATAGTGTAATCAAAGAACGTATTGATTTTTCATAGGAAATATGAAATATATATAGAAAATATGGAATGTACTCACATCACAAAGATCATCATACGATAAAGAAAAGATCATACACAATTATCAAATGAAAAAATAGATAATTTTACCTTTTTGTATTGGTCGTTCAGCATACTTTTCTTGGCCCTCAAGTTTTGTGACAGTTTAACTTTTTGTTTACATCATTGATTTGGAAATGACGAAAAGGCTGATTTCTTTGACACAAAAGACAGTTGAGTCAAACCAAAAGAATAATTAAATGCATTCAATATATTTCCTTCTCATCTAATATCTTAAAGAGCACAGAGCAATGCAGGGATGAACTAATGTAAACACTCTCGGATGCTTCTCAACTTTTCAATTTCTTTCAGTAGTTGTTTTTAAGGATTAAGGTTAGTAGATTTTTAAATTTCAATTAGAATTTGGTTTTATATCGATCAGTTAAGAATTATTTTAGGGTTACAATTCGACTTGAGGTTTAGGATTTAAGAAACAGTTAGAATTATGAGTCAAAATAAGGATTTAAGTTAAAAAGCAACCACTGTAAGAAATTGAAAAGTGCTTAGCAGTCAGTGTGAGCATTTTATGCTTCTATAAATCTATCATACTGCCCTTGTGCCTAAAGTGCCTGTTTTATAAATTATTCGAGTATTTGAATTTTGTGCACAGCCTAACACATCATAGCTGCCCAATAAATCTTACCTCAACTTGCTCAGATATTCTGGACTTGAAATCAGTAGTAAACAGTAAAACACGAGCTGATAAGTTACAACAGCAACTGCTATCATTGAGTTAAACAACATACCTTGCTTCAATGTAATAACCTCTGCACTTAGCTGACAGGGCTTTACCTCCTGTAAGTAAAAGAGAAATGAGATAAGAATAAAAGTGTTGATAACGAAAGAAAGAAGCAGCTATAATGAACAAGTTATACAACATACCTTGTTTGGATTGAATACCTCTTATTTCTGCACTTCATAAAGACGATAGGACATCGATTCCTAAAAGTAAAAGAAAAACAATATTTGAATAATAGTGTTATCAAAGAAAGGAAAAGCACCTATAATGAAGGATTTATACAACATACCTTGTTTAGATTGAATACCTTTTATTTCTGCACCTTTTATAGATGATAAGACTTCCTAAAACAAAAAGGAAAAAAAATTGAATATCAGTGTTGTCAAAGAAAGGAAAAACAACTACTACGAATTAAATATACAACATACTTTGTTAAATGGAATACCTCTTCGTTCTGCACCTCTTATAGATGACAGGGCTTCATTTCCTTAAAGGAAAACAAAAACGAACTTTTAAAAACAGTGTTAACAAAGAAAGGAAACGCAACTACTATAAATGAATTATACAACATACCTTATTCAAATAGAATACTTTTTATTTCTGCACCACTTATAGTTGATAGGGCATCACCTCCTAAAAGCAAAAGAAAAAATTTCTAGTATCGGATTTATCAAAAAATTAAAGTAATAACTAGTATCAGTGAGTAAAACATCATGCCTTGTTGCAATTGAATAACTTTACTTTCCACTCCAATTATAGATAAAATGGCTTCATTTCCCAAAAGGAAAAGAAATACGAATTTTGATTATCAGATTTATCAAAGAATGAAAGTAATAACTAGTATGAATGAGTAATACATCAAACCTATTTGCAATGAAATACCTCTTCTATCTGCCACTCTTATAGGTGAAATAGCTTCATTTCCTAAAAGTAAAAGAAAAAGGAGATGTGAATAAAAGTGTTGTCAACGAAAGAAAAAATCAAATACTATAAACAAGTTATAAAACATACCTTGTTGCATTGGAATACCTCTTCTATCTGCCCCTCTTATAGGTGAAATGGCTTCATTTCCTGAAAGTAAAAGAAAAAGGAGATGTGAATAAAAGTGTTGTCAACGAAAGAAAAAAGCAAAAACTATAAACAAGTTATAAAACATACCTTGTTGCATTGGAATACCTCTTCTATCTGCCCCTCTTTTAGGTGAAATAGCTTCATTTCCTAAAAGTAAAAGAAAAAGGAGATGTGAATAAAAGTGTTGTCAACGAAAGAAAAAAGCAAAAACTATAAACAAGTTATAAAACATACCTTGTTGCATTGGAATACCTCTTCTATCTGCCCCTCTTATAGGTGAAATAGCTTCATTTCCTAAAAGTAAAAGAAAAAGGAGATGTGAATAAAAGTGTTGTCAACGAAAGAAAAAAGCAAAAACTATAAACAAGTTATAAAACATACCTTGTTGCATTGGAATACCTCTTCTATCTGCCCCTCTTATAGGTGAAATGGCTTCATTTCCTGAAAGTAAAAGAAAAAGGAGATGTGAATAAAAGTGTTGTCAACGAAAGAAAAAAGCAAATACTATAAACAAGTTATAAAACATACCTTGTTGCATTGGAATACCTCTTCTATCTGCCCCTCTTATAGGTGAAATGGCTTCATTTCCTTAAAGTAAAAGAAAAAGGAGATGTGAATAAAAGTGTTGTCAACGAAAAAAAAAGCAAAAACTATAAACAAGTTATAAAACATACCTTGTTGCATTGGAATACCTCTTCTATCTGCCCCTCTTATAGGTGAAATGGCTTCATTTCCTGAAAGTAAAAGAAAAAGGAGATGTGAATAAAAGTGTTGTCAACGAAAGAAAAAAGCAAAAACTATGAACAAGTTCTACAATATACCTTGTTGCGATGGAATATCTCTTATTTCTGGACCACTTACAGATGATAGGGAATTACTTCCTAAAAGTAAAAGAAAAAGGAGATGTGAATAAAAGTGTTGTAAACGAAAGAAAGAAGCAACTATTATGAATGTGTAATACATCATACCTTGTTGCGATGGAATACCTCTTATTTTTGGACCACTTACAGATGATAGGGCATTACTTCCTAAAATTAAAAGAAAAAGGAGATGTGAATAAAAGTGTTGTAAACGAAAGAAAGAAGCAAAAACTATAAACAAGTTATAAAACATACCTTGTTGCATTGGAATACCTCTTCTATCTGCCCCTCTTATAGGTGAAATGGC
This sequence comes from Pelagia noctiluca, assembly GCA_963924455.1. Classification (NCBI taxonomy): domain Eukaryota; kingdom Metazoa; phylum Cnidaria; class Scyphozoa; order Semaeostomeae; family Pelagiidae; genus Pelagia; species Pelagia noctiluca. The sequence goes on from OZ004334.1 coordinate 32,305, forward strand.
TTCATTTCCTGAAAGTAAAAGAAAAAGGAGATGTGAATAAAAGTGTTGTCAACGAAAGAAAAAAGCAAAAACTATAAACAAGTTATAAAACATACCATGTCACATTGGAATACCTCTTCTATCTGCCCCTCTTATAGGTGAAATGGCTTCATTTCCTGAAAGTAAAAGAAAAGGAGATGTGAATAAAAGTGTTGTCAACGAAAGAAAAAAGCAAAAACTATAAACAAGTTATAAAACATACCATGTCACATTGGAATACCTCTTCTATCTGCCCCTCTTATAGGTGAAATGGCTTCATTTCCTGAAAGTGAAAGAAAAAGGAGATGTGAATAAAAGTGTTGTCAACGAAAGAAAAAAGCAAAAACTATAAACAAGTTATAAAACATACCTTGTTCCATTGGAATACCTCTTCTATCTGCCCCTCTTATAGGTGAAATGGCTTCATTTCCTGAAAGTAAAAGAAAAAGGAGATGTGAATAAAAGTGTTGTCAACGAAAGAAAAAAGCAAAAACTAGAAACAAGTTATAAAACATACCATGTCACATTGGAATACCTCTTCTATCTGCCCCTCTTATAGGTGAAATGGCATCATTTCCTAAAAGTAAAAGAAAAAGGAGATGTGAATAAAAGTGTTGTCAACGAAAGAAAAAAGCAAATACTATAAACAAGTTATAAAACATACCTTGTTGCATTGGAATACCTCTTCTATCTGCCCCTCTTATAGGTGAAATGGCTTCATTTCCTTAAAGTAAAAGAAAAAGGAGATGTGAATAAAAGTGTTGTCAACGAAAGAAAAAAGCAAAAACTATAAACAAGTTATAAAACATACCTTGTTGCATTGGAATACCTCTTCTATCTGCCCCTCTTATAGGTGAAATGGCTTCATTTCCTGAAAGTAAAAGAAAAAGGAGATGTGAATAAAAGTGTTGTCAACGAAAGAAAAAAGCAAAAACTATAAACAAGTTATAAAACATACCTTGTTGCATTGGAATACCTCTTCTATCTGCCCCTCTTATAGGTGAAATGGCTTCATTTCCTTAAAGTAAAAGAAAAAGGAGATGTGAATAAAAGTGTTGTCAACGAAAAAAAAAGCAAAAACTATAAACAAGTTATAAAACATACCTTGTTGCATTGGAATACCTCTTCTATCTGCCCCTCTTATAGGTGAAATGGCTTCATTTCCTGAAAGTAAAAGAAAAAGGAGATGTGAATAAAAGTGTTGTCAACGAAAGAAAAAAGCAAAAACTATGAACAAGTTCTACAATATACCTTGTTGCGATGGAATACCTCTTATTTCTGGACCACTTACAGATGATAGGGCATTACTTCCTAAAAGTAAAAGAAAAAGGAGATGTGAATAAAAGTGTTGTAAACGAAAGAAAGAAGCAACTATTATGAATGTGTAATACATCATACCTTGTTCCAATGAAATACCTTTTCATTCTGCTCCTCTTATAGATGAAATGGCTTCAACCTCTAAAAGTAAAAGAAAAAGGAGATGTGAACAAAGTGTTGTTAACGAAAGAAAAAAGCAACTACTATAAATAAGTTATACAACATACCTTGTTGCAATGGAATACCTCTCCTTTCTGCGTCATTTAAAGATGACAGGGCTTTACTTCCTAACAGTAACAGAGAAACTAAATTCGAATTGCAGTGTTATCAAAGAATGAAAGAAACTACTACTATGAATGAGTTATACAACATACCTTCTTTAGATTGAATGCCTCAATTTCAGCTCCTCCTATAGATGACAGGGGCTGCACTTCCTAAAAGTAAAAGAGAAATTTAAAGTGAGTAAGTGTTATCAAAAAGGGAAAAAGCAACTTCTATAAATGAGTTTAACAACATACCTTCTTTAGATGGAATGCCTCAATTTCTGCTCCTCTTATACATGACAGGCGCTGCACTTTCTGAAAATAAAAGAGAAATGAAAAGAAAGTAAGTGTTATCAAAGAGGGAATCAGCAACTACTATGAATGAGTTTTACAACATACCTTGTTTACATTCAATGCCTCAATTTCTGCTCCTCTTATAGATGACATGGGCTGCACTTTCTGAAAATAAAAGAGAAATTAAAAGTGAGTAAGTGTTATCAAAATAGGAAAAAGCAACTACTATAAATGAGTTTCACAACATACCTTGTTTCAATGGAATACCTCAATTTCTTCTGCTCTTATAGATGACAAGCGCTACACTTCCTAAAAATAAAAGAGAAATGAAAAGTGAGTAAGTGTTATCAAAGAGGGAATAAGCAACTACTATGAAAGATTTTTTCAACATACCTTGTTTCAATGGAATACTTCAATTTCTGCTCCTCTTATAGATGCTAGGGTTGCCCTTTCTAAAAGTAAAAGAGAAATGAAAAGTGAGTAAGTGTTATCAAAAAGGGAAAAAGCGACTACTCTGAATGAGTTTTACAACATACCTTCTTTAGATGGAATGCTTCAATTTCTGCTCCTCCTATAGATGATAGGGGCTGCACTTCCTAAAAGTTAAAGAGAAATTTAAAGTGATAAAGTGTTATCAAAAAGGGAAAAAGCAACTTCTATAAATGAGTTTTACAACATACCTTCTTTAGATTGAATGCCTCAATTTCTGTTCTTCTTACAGATGACAGGGCTGCACTATCTAAAAATAAAAGAGAAATGAAAAGTGAGTAAGTGTTATCAAAGAGGGAAAAAGCAACCACAATGAATGAGATATACAACATACCTTGTTTAGATGGAATGCCTCAATTTCTGCTCCTCTTATACATGACAGGCGCTGCATTTTCTAGAAATAAAAGAGAAATTAAAAGTGAGTAAGTTTTATCAAACATAGGAAAAGCATCTACTATAAATGAGTTTTAAAACATACCTTGTTGCAAAGGAATACCTCGATTTCTGCTTCTCTTATAGATGACATGGGCTGCACTTCCTAAAAATAAAAGAGGAATGAAAAGCGAGTAAGTTTTATCAAAGATAGGAATCGCATCTACTATAAATGAGTTTTAAAACATACCTTGTTTCAATGGAATACCTCAATTTCTGCTTCTCTTATAGATGACATGGGCTGCACTTCCTAAAAATAAAAGAGAAATGAAAAGTGAGTAAGTGTTATCAAAGATAGGAAAAGCGTCTTCTATAAATGAGTTTTAAAACATACCTTGTTTCAATGGAATACCTCGATTTCTGCTTCTCTTATAGATGACATGGGCTGCACTTCCTAAAAATAAAAGAGAAATGAAAAGCGAGTAAGTGTTATCAAAGATAGGAAAAGCATCTACTATAAATGAGTTTTAAAACATACCTTGTTTCAATGGAATACCTCGATTTCTGCTTCTCTTATAGATGACATGGTCTGCACTTCCTAAAAATAAAAGAGAAATGAAAAGCGAGTAAGTGTTATCAAAGATAGGAAAAGCGTCTAATATAAATGAGTTTTAAAACATACCTTGTTTCAATGGAATACCTCAATTTCTGCTCCTCTTATAAATGACAGGGGCTGCACTTCCTAAAAATAAAAGAGAAATGAAAAGTGAGTAAGTGTTATCAAAAAGAGGAAATGCAACTACTATAAATGAGTTTTACAACATACCTCTCCTCCTTCTCCTCCAATTTCTGCTCCTCTTATAGATGACAGGGGCTGCACTTCCTAAAAATAAAAGAGAAATGAAAAGCGAGTAAGTGTTATCAATGATAGGAAAAGCATCTACTATGAATGAATACAACAAACTTTGTTTCAATGGAATACCTCAATTTCTGCTTCTCTTATAGATGATATGGGCTGCACTTCCTAAAAATAAAAGAGAAATGAAAAGCGAGTAAGTGTTATCAATGATAGGAAAAGCATCTACTATGAATGAATACAACAAACCTTGTTTCAATGGAATACCTCAATTTCTGCTTCTCTTATAGATGACATGGGCTGTACTTCCTAAAAATAAAAGAGAAATGAAAAGCGAGTAAGTGTTATCAATGATAGGAAAAGAATCTACTATGAATGAATACAACAAACCTTGTTTCAATGGAATACCTCAATTTCTGCTTCTTTTATAGATAACATGGGCTGCACTTCCTAAAAATAAAAGAGAAATGAAAAGCGAGTAAGTGTTATCAATGATAGGAAAAGCATCTACTATGAATGAATACAACAAACCTTGTTTCAATGGAATACCTCAATTTCTGCTTCTCTTATAGATGACATGGGCTGCACTTCCAAAAGATAAAAGAGAAATGAAAAGCGAGTAAGTGTTATCAAAGAAAGGAAAAGCATCTACTATAAATGAGTTTTAAAACATACCTTGTTTCAATGGAATATCTCGATTTCTGCTTCTCTTATAGATGACAGGGCTGCACTTTCTAAAAGTAAAAGAGAAATTAAAAGTGAGTAAGTGTTATCAAAGATAGGAAAAGCAACTACTATAAATGAGTTTTACAACATACCTCTTTTCAATGGAATATCTCTTTCTTTTGCACTTCTTATGGATGATAGGGCTCCACTTCCTTAAAGGAAAAGAAGAAAGAAATATAATTAATAGTGTAATCAAAGAACGTATTGATTTTTCATAGGAAATATGAAATATATATAGAAAATATGGAATGTACTCACATCACAAAGATCATCATACGATAAAGAAAAGATCATACACAATTATCAAATGAAAAAATAGATAATTTACCTTTTTTTATTGGTCGTTCAGCATACTTTTCTTGGCCCTCGAGTTTTGTGACAGTTTAACTTTTTGTTTACATCATTGATTTGGAAATGACGAAAAGGCTGATTTCTTTGACACAAAAGACAGTTGAGTCGAACCAAAAGAATAATTAAATGCATTCAATATATTTCCTTCTCATCTAATATTTTAGAGAGCACAGAGCAATGCAGAGATCAACTAATGTAAACACTCTCCGATGCTTCTCAACTTTTCAATTTCTTTCAGTAGTTGTTTTTAAGAATTAAGGTTAGTAGATTTTTAAATTTCAATTAGAATTTGGTTTTATATCGATCAGTTAAGAATTATTTTAGGGTTACAATTCGACTTGAGGTTTAGGATTTAAGAAACAGTTAGAATTATGAGTCAGAATAAGGATTTAAGTTAAAAAGCAACCACTGTAAGAAATTGAAAAGTGCTTAGCAGTCAGTGTGAGCATTTTATGCTTCTATAAATCTATCATACTGCCCTTGTGCCCAAAGTGCCTGTTTGATAAATTATTCGAGTATTTGAATTTTGTGCACAGCCTAACACATCATAGCTGCCCAATAAATCTTACCTCAACTTGCTCAGATATTCTGGACTTGAAATCAGTAGTAAACAGTAAAACACGAGCTGATAAGTTACAACAGCAACTGCTATCATTGAGTTAAACAACATACCTTGCTTCAATGTAATAACCTCTGCACTTAGCTGACAGGGCTTTACCTCCTGTAAGTAAAAGAGAAATGAGATAAGAATAAAAGTGTTGATAACGAAAGAAAGAAGCAGCTATAATGAACAAGTTATACAACATACCTTGTTTGGATTGAATACCTCTTATTTCTGCACTTCATAAAGACGACAGGACATCGATTCCTAAAAGTAAAAGAAAACAAAATTTGAATAATAGTGTTATCAAAGAAAGGAAAAGCACCTATAATGAAGGATTTATACAACATACCTTGTTTACATTGAATACCTTTTATTTTTCCACCTCTTATAGATGAAAAGACTTCACTTCCTAAAACAAAAAGGTAAAAAATTGAATATCAGTGTTGTCAAAGAAAGGAAAAACAACTACTACGAATTAAATATACAACATACTTTGTTAAATGGAATACCTCTTCGTTCTGCACCTCTTATAGATGACAGGGCTTCATTTCCTTAAAGGAAAACAAAAATGAACTTTGAAAAACAGTGTTAACAAAGAAAGGAAACGCAACTACTATAAATGAATTATACAACATACCTTATTCAAATTGAATACTTCTTATTTCTGCACCACTTATAGTTGATAGGGCATCACCTCCTAAAAGCAAAAGAAAAAATTTTTAGTATCGGATTTATCAAAAAATGAAAGTATGTAATAACTAGTATCAACGAGTAAAACATCATGCCTTGTTGCAATTGAATAACTTTACTTTCCACTCCAATTATAGATAAAATGGCTTCATATCCTAAAAGGAAAAGAAATACGAATATTGATTATCAGATTTATCAAAGAATGAAAGTAATAACTAGTGTGAATGAGTAATACATCATACCTATTTGCAATGAAATACCTCTTCATTCTGCCCCTCTTATAGGTGAAATAGCTTCATTTCCTAAAAGTAAAAGAAAAAAGAGATGTGAATAAAAGTGTTGTCAACGAAAGAAAAAATCAAATACTATAAACAAGTTATAAGACATACCTTGTTGCATTGGAATACCTCTTCTATCTGCCCCTCTTATAGGTGAAATGGCTTCATTTCCTAAAAGTAAAAGAAAAAGGAGATGTGAATAAAAGTGTTGTCAACGAAAGAAAAAAGCAAAAACTATAAACAAGTTATAAAACATACCTTGTTGCATTGGAATACCTCTTCTATCTGCCCCTCTTATAGGTGAAATGGCTTCATTTCCTGAAAGTAAAAGAAAAAGGAGATGTGAATAAAAGTGTTGTCAACGAAAGAAAAAAGCAAAAACTATAAACAAGTTATAAAACATACCTTGTTGCATTTGAATACCTCTTCTATCTGCCCCTCTTATAGGTGAAATAGCTTCATTTCCTAAAAGTAAAAGAAAAAGGAGATGTGAATAAAAGTGTTGTCAACGAAAGAAAAAAGCAAAAACTAGAAACAAGTTATAAAACATACCTTGTTGCATTGGAATACCTCTTCTATCTGCCCCTCTTATAGGTGAAATGGCTTCATTTCCTGAAAGTAAAAGAAAAAGGAGATGTGAATAAAAGTGTTGTCAACGAAAGAAAAAAGCAAAAACTATAAACAAGTTATAAAACATACCTTGTTGCAGTGGAATACCTCTTCTATCTGCCCCTCTTATAGGTGAAATGGCTTCATTTCCTGAAAGTAAAAGAAAAAGGAGATGTGAATAAAAGTGTTGTCAACGAAAGAAAAAAGCAAAAACTATGAACAAGTTCTACAATATACCTTGTTGCGATGGAATACCTCTTATTTCTGGACCACTTACAGATGATAGGGCATTACTTCCTAAAAGTAAAAGAAAAAGGAGATGTGAATAAAAGTGTTGTAAACGAAAGAAAGAAGCAACTATTATGAATGTGTAATACATCATACTTTGTTCCAATGAAATGGTAAAATACCTTTTCTTTCTGCTCCTCTTATAGATGAAATGGCTTCAACCTCTAAAAGTAAAAGAAAAAGGAGATGTGAACAAAGTGTTGTTAACAAAAGAAAAAAGCAACTACTATAAATAAGTTATACAACATACCTTGTTGCAATGGAATACCTCTCCTTTCTGCGTCATTTAAAGAGGACAGGGCTTTACTTCCTAACAGTAACAGAGAAACTAAATTCGAATTGCAGTGTTATCAAAGAATGAAAGAAACTACTACTATGAATGAGTTATACAACATACCTTCTTTAGATGGAATGCCTCAATTTCTGCTCCTCCTATAGATGACAGGGGCTGCACTTCCTAAAAGTAAAAAAGAAATTTAAAGTGAGTAAGTGTTATCAAAAAGGGAAAAAGCAACTTCTATAAATGAGTTTAACAACATACCTTCTTTAGATGGAATGCCTCAATTTCTGCTCCTCTTATACATGACAGGCGCTGCACTTTCTGAAAATAAAAGAGAAATGAAAAGTGAGTAAGTGTTATCAAAGAGGGAAAAAGCAACCACAATGAATGAGATATACAACATACCTTGTTTAGATGGAATGCCTCAATTTCTGCTCCTCTTATACATGACAGGCGCTGCATTTTCTAGAAATAAAAGAGAAATTAAAAGTGAGTAAGTTTTATCAAACATAGGAAAAGCATCTACTATAAATGAGTTTTAAAACATACCTTGTTGCAATGGAATACCTCGATTTCTGCTTCTCTTATAGATGACATCGGCTGCACTTCCTAAAAATAAAAGAGAAATGAAAAGTTAGAAAGTGTTATCCAAGATAGGAGAAGCAACTACTATGAATGAGATATACAACATACCTTGTTTAGATGGAATACCTCAATTTCTGCTCCTCTTATACATGACAGGCGCTGCATTTTCTAAAAATAAAAGACAAATTAAAAGTGAGTAAGTTTTATCAAAGATAGGAAAGCATCTTCTAGAAATGAGTTTTAAAACATACCTTGTTTCAATGGAATACCTCAATTTCTGCTTCTCTTATAGATGACATGGGCTGCACTTCCTAAAAATAAAAGAGGAATGAAAAGCGAGTAAGTTTTATCAAAGATAGGAAAAGCATCTACTATAAATGAGTTTTAAAACATACCTTGTTTCTAGTACCTCGATTTCTGCTTCTCTTATAGATGACATGGGCTGCACTTCCTAAAAATAAAAGAGAAATGAAAAGTGAGTAAGTGTTATCAAAGATAGGAAAAGCGTCTACTATAAATGAGTTTTAAAACATACCTTGTTTCAATGGAATACCTCGATTTCTGCTTCTCTTATAGATGACATGGGCTGCACTTCCTAAAAATAAAAGAGAAATGAAAAGTTAGTAAGTGTTATCAAAGAGAGGAAATGCAACTACTATGAATGAGTTTTACAACATACCTTATTTCAATGGAATACCTCAATTTCTGCTCCTCTTATAAATGATGGGGGCTACACTTCCTAAGAATAAAAGAGAAATGAAAAGTTAGTAAGTGTTATCAAAGAGAGGAAATGCAACTACTATGAATGAGTTTTACAACATACTTTATTTCAATGGAATACCTCAATTTCTGCTCTTCTTATAAATGATGGGGGCTACACTTCCTAAGAATAAAAGAGAAATAAAAAGTGAGTAAATATTATCAAAGAGAGGGAAAGCCACTACTATGAATGAGTTTAACATTATACGTTGTTTCAATGGAATACCTCAATTTCTGCTCCTCTTATAAATGACAGGGGCTGCACTTCCTAAAATTAAAAGAAAAATGAAATTTCAGTAACAGTGTTTATCAAAAAAATGAAAAGCAACTACTATCATTGAATTATACAATATATCTTGTTTCAATGGAATATCTCTTCCTTTTGCACTTCTTATAGATGGCAGGGGTCAACCTCCTTAAAGGAAAAGAAGACAGAGATTTGAATAATTGTGTTATTAAAGATAGTATGAAATTTCCATAGCAAATATGGAATATATATAGAAAATATGGAATGTTATGATAAAAGAAAGATCATACACAATAATCAAATGAAAAAGTAGATAACTTTACCACTTTGTATGAATAGTTCAGCAGACCTTTCTTGTACATCGATTTTTGTGATATTTCAACTTTTTGTTTTCATCATTGATGTTGAAATGACGAAGAGGCTGATTGCTTTGACACAAAAGACAGTTGAGTTGAACCAAAAGAATAATAAATTACGTTCAACATATTTCCGTCTCATCGAATATTTTAAAGAGCACAGAGCAAAGCAGGGATGAACTAATGTAAACACTCTAGGGATGCTTCTTAACTTTTTAATTTCTTTCAGTAGTTGTTCTTAAGGGTTAAGGTTAGTAGATTTTAGAGTTTAAATTAGAATTTGGTTTTATATCGATCAGTTAAGAATTATTTTAGGGTTACAATTCGACTTGAGGTTTAGGATTTAAGAAACAGTTAGAATTATGAGTCAAAATAAGGATTTAAGTTAAAAAGCAACCACTGTAAGAAATTGAAAAGTGCTTTGCAGTCAGTGTGAGCTTTTTATGTTTCTTGAAATCTATGATCCTAACCCTTATCCCAAAGTGCCTGTTTGACAAATGCCTTGAGTATTTGAATTTTGCGTACAGCCTAATACATCATAACTACCAAATATATCTTACTTCAACTTGCTCAGATATTCTGGACTTGAAATCAGTTGTAAACAGTAAAAGCCGAGCTGATAAGTTACAAGATTACAACAGCAACTACTATGAATGAGTTTTATAACATACCTTGTTTCAATGTAATAACTCTTAGATTTGCACTTAGATAACAGGGCTTTACTTCCTATAAGTAAATGAGAAATGAGATGTGAATAAGGGTGTTGACAACACAAGAAATAAGCATCTATCATGAACAAGTTATACAACATACCTTGTTTAGATTGGTACCTTTAATTTCTCCACCTCTTATAGATGATAAGGCTTCACTTCCTAAAAGTAAAAGAAAAACAAAATTGAATATCAGTGTTGTCAAAGAAAGGAAAAGCAACTGCTACGAATTATACATATTATTGTCTAATGGAATACCTCTTCCTTCTGCACCTCTTATAGATGACAGGACTTCACTTCATAAGAGTAAAACAGGAATATAATTTTAATAACAGTGTTAACAAAGAAAGGAAGAGTAACTACTATGAATGAGTTAACCAACAAACCTTCTTTTAATTAAATGTCACTTCCTTTTACACTTCTTATACATGACAGGGCTTCACTCCCTAAAAGTAAAATAAAAAGGAGATGTGAATAAAAGTGTAGTCAATGAAAAAAAGAGCAACTACTATGAACAAGTAATACAACATAGCTTGTTTCAATAGAATACCTCTTGTTTCTCCAATTCTTATAGATGAAATGGCTTCACTCCCTAAAAGTAAAAGAAATATGAAATTTGAAAAAATGTTATCAAAGAATGAAAGAAACAGACATTACGAATGAGTAAAACAATATATCTTGTTGCAATGGAATACCTCTTCTTTCTGCTCGTCTTATAGAGGAAATGGCTTCACTCCCTAAAAGTAAAAGAAAAAGGAGATGTGAATAAAAGTGTTATCAAAGAATGAAATAAGCAATAACTATGAATGAATTATACAACATACCTTGTTGCAATGAAATACCTCTTCTTTCTGCAATTCTTATAGATGAAATGGCTTCACTCCCTAAAAGTAAAAGTAAAAAGGGATGTGAATAAAAGTGTTATCAAAGAATGAAATAAGCAATAACTATGAATGAATTATACAACATACCTTGTTGCAATGGAATACCTCTTCTTTCTACAATTCTTATAGAACAAATGGCTTCACTCCCTAAAAATAAAAGTAAAAGGAGATTTGAATAAAAGTGTTATCAAAGAGTGAAATAAGCAATAACTATGAATGATTTATACAAAACACCTTTTTGCAACGGAATACCTTTTCTTTCTGCAATTCTTATAGAAAAAGCCACTACTATAAGTGAGTTATACAACATACCTTGCTTCAATAAAATAACTGTTCCTTTAGCACTTCTTATATATGATAGGGCTCCACTTCCTAAAAGTAAAAGAGAAACATAATTTGAAAAAGAGTGTTATGAAAGAAAGGGAAAGCAACTACTATGAATGAGTTATACAACATACCTTTTTTCAATGGAATACCTCTTATCTCTGAACGTCTTATAAATGACAGGGTTACATTTCCTAAAACTAAAAGAGAAACATAATTTGAATAAAAGTGCTATAAAAGAAAGGTAAAGCAAATACTATGAATGAGTTATACAACATACCTTGCTTCAATAGAATACCTGTTCCTTTAGCACCTCTTATAAATGACAAGGTTACATTTCCTAAAAGTAAAAGAGAAACATAATGTGAATAAAAGTGCTATAAAAGAAAGGTAAAGCAACTACTATGAATGAGTTATACAACATACCTTGCTTCAATAGAATACCTGTTCCTTTAGCACCTCTTATAAATGACAAGGTTACATTTCCTAAAAGTAAAAGAAAAACATAATTTGAATCAAAGTGGTATGAAAGAAAGGGAAAGCAACTACTATGAATGAATTATACAACATCCCTTGCTTCAATAGAATACCTATTCCTTTAGCACCTCTTATAAATGATAGGGCTTCACTTCCTAAAAGTAAAAATGAAACATAATTTTAATAAAAGTGTTCTGAAAGAGAGGTAAAGCAGCTTCTTTGAATGAGTTACACATACCTTGCTTCAATGGAATACTTCCATTATGCTCTTCCTATAGATGATGGGGGCTTCATTTGTATAAGTAAAAGAAAAATGATATTTGAGTAACAGTATTATCAAAGAAAGGAAAAGCAACTAATATTAAAGATTTTAATAGCATACCTTTTTTAGATTGACTACCTCTTAATTTTTCAGTTCAAATAGATGACATGGCTTTAGTTCCAAAAAGGATAAGAAAAATTTGAATAATACTGTTATCGAAGAAAGTATGGAATATGTATAGAAAGAACCGAATATTAATAGAAAATATTGATTGTACTTGTATCGCACGGGATCATACGATAAGGGAAGATCATACACCATTGTCAAATGAGAAATGTAAATAACTTTACCTTTTTGTATGGATGGGTTCGTGGAACCTCTCGGCCAACGAGTTTTGCAACATTTTCAATTCTTGCTTTCATCATTGATTTGGAACTAGCGAAAAGGCTGATTTCTTTTGACACACAAGACAGTTGACCCAAAAAAAATTAAATGCATTGAATATATTTCCTTCTATCTAATATTCTAAAGAGCTGAGAGCAATATAGGGTTGAAATAATTCAAAAACTATTGGACGCTTGACATCTTTTCAATTTCTTTCAGTAGTTGTGTTTAGAGGTTAGGGTTATGAGACTTAATAGTTTAACTTCGCATTTTGTCTTAATTTAGAATTATAGAGAAAAGTTTGGAATTAGTTAAGGTTTAGAATTAGAGTTGAGGTTAAGTATTTTAGAAACAGTTAGAATTATGATTTGAAATTGGGATTAGAATTTAAAAGCAACCACTGTAACAAATTGAAAAGTGCTTTGCAGTCAGTGTGAGCATTTTAAGTTTGTTCAAATCTTTGATACTACCCTTATGCCAAAGTGCCTGTTTTATAAATGCCTCGATTATCTGAATTCTGGATACACCCAATTGTCTCCGAGTTGCTCAACATGAAATTTATTCCAACTTGTTCAGATATTTGGAAATTTCAATCACTTTTAAACAGTAAATAACGATCTTTTAAGTTACATTTGCAACAGCCCAGCCAAATCTATCGTACAGGTGGAAAATTTGAATTAACAAATGGACGTACCTTTTGCAGAGGACGAATAATAAGAACTTTTTGAGCAGGGCGTTTTTGCGCCATTTTAAGTCTTGTTCTTATCATTAAGATGCAGATAGCCATAAGATTGCTTTCTTTTGGCACAGGTGACAGCAGAGCCTAGAAGAAAATTGAATTTGTTAACTAAATTTTTTGCTTTGTTTTATAAGGCTGAGAACGGCTAAAGACGCAGGGTGAATTTAAGTTAAAAAAATTGTGATGCTTCGCAGCTTTCTGTTTTCCTTAGGATAGCAAAGGCTCTTAGCCAAATAAGAGAATAGTCTATTCAAAACGGTACGGTTGCTACGACGAAAGTTTACATTAACGATGATTTTACTAATCAAATACACTCAAAAGTTTTGGATCATTCCAAAGAGTTATTTTCCTGCAAGAAGTATTAGATTATAAAGATTTGAACTTATTTAGCAACCATGCAGTCAGACAGTTAATTTAGCTTCACTGAACCCTTTCCAGGTACAAAATGAGATGTCAAATAGGAAACACCACATACCTGATTATCTAAACATTTACCAAACCAAACATTTTCATCATCAGTTGATTTTATATGCTATTTCTTGATCCATGCTTTTGCAGCTTTATAATTGTAAAGACTTTTATTCCGAACGCTCCTTTGCCCCAGATTATTCACAGCGAAAACACAATTTTCTGGAGAAGGATCTGTAGTGATTCCCTGTAATAAACATAATGTTAATAAAGTCTTATTTCAACTAAAACAACTAAGAAAATACGACAGCAAAGTAAAGACAAGAACATATCTAATCAAGACATCAAAACACAGTTAGAAATTAAACAAATAACGATGAATTAATCAGGACGGCAAAACTTACAATCAGTTATTCTTTGCACAAATGTTCTTCACTCGTCTAACCAAGCCATCTGAACTGCATTCGAACCAACTGAAAAATGAACAGATTGCATGGTTATAAGTCTTACGCATGCGTGTACACCAAAACAGAAATGCAATTAAATACAAATTAAGAAACAACTAAAATGAATTAAACAGGGAATCTAGATAAATCGTTTAAAACGCAGGACAGTCACATCACGCAGAATCCCGCGTAATTCATAATGTCCATTTCATCACATCAATGTAAATTTAGAAATGTGCAAAAGTGGCAGAAAATAGGCCAGAACTCTGCCATTTATCAGAATAGTAACTTTTGGCCTGGAAGCTAACATTCAATACATATTCTTGCCACCAAGAAAACACGTTCATAAAATGTTTACAGATCATGTTGCTTTGAAGCCTCTTGATTATTTTTCTATGGCAGCTTATAGAACAACAAGAAATTCTAACTCGAAAAAAATTATGCCAAAATTTGGAAGAGCTGATGCTGTTAAATATTGGTTCTTTTTCTCAATCGCCTGAAAATATAATAAATCAGTGTAACTCAGACACCTTTTACGGTCTATGTACAATCCATATCAGCAAAAAATAGTTTATATTTAATGCGTAGAAATATTGTACTTTCAAAAGATAAGCCTTGCCCTTGTCCACATACACAATTAAACAATAAACAAATATAAACAGATAGGCCTACCTTTGACAAAGGAACGGAGCTCATCAACTGTTCTTGAGGAGAAGGCAAATGGAAATGAAAGAACTCGAGCTTTCCATGATAATTTGCATATATCGAAGAAGCAAAACAATTCGTAGTTATAAATCCCATTGGGGTATAAGAACAATTGATCTTCAGTGCATGACTTTGGTAGCTATGCGTTACAAGGGGGTCAACTAGCAGCTCTAGTTAAAGCTTCTCCTATTGGATAATCCACAACACCTCCCTGCACTATTTTGTTGATTTGGTATTCCCCTAAGGACTGTGTTTATTTTCTTTTGAGGAGTAAAGCTGCTAGGAAGGCAAGTTCGAATGCAACGTCAAGTTTCCTTTGATGTTTACTCTGTGTATCAATAGAGTTTTCACTGTTCATTTCTTTAAATTCCTTTGAGAGATAAACTTAATTAGAATAGGTAACCAGGCTTTTATCACGGCCACAGGCCTAAAAATGTTGAAATATTCTAGATTTCCCTTCTCAAAGTTGCTTAAGACTAAGCGTTCTTTTAAGTTTTGAAAACAAACAAAAAATATAGACATTTCCCTGTACCCCAAAGCGTTTAAATTCTTGGAATAATGTTATAACAATACGAGCCTCAAATTTTTCCAAAATTAAAGAAAAAACCATTTGAAGCTGATTTCTCTTTAAAAGTGACAGCACAGTCAAGTCAATAATCAACAAGGGCTTGATATTGGAATGACCAAAACAACAAGGGACACTAGGGCTCGATGAAATAAACAAAGCAACAAAGCTATTGAGAGACTTGATAGGTTTATGCCCATAGTTCTAGTCTAAGCACCTTCTTTGATAAGAGAAAACATTTACACCCCGTTTATATTGCAGATAAATGATTGTCAAGCTTTTTATAGTAAAACATTCTTTGTACGGATAGCTAGGAACTACTCACCGAAGCTTTGCGTCTGACACTCATGGGGGAAGGGTCTTTTGAAATTCCCATTAAATACAACAGAAAATACCTTGGATCAAGAACACGACAACGTAACTCTAGATGTGTAATCAAAATAACAAATAACAACGGAGCATTAATTCCTTTTTTATTTTACTCAACTAAAAGTTCAGAACTTGCAAAAATACTTTAATTTCTCAACTTCGTCAAATCTCATTCCAGAAAGTCGATGGAATTTCCAATTTCCTAGAAAGAAAGGAAAACTGGTATCGGATCATGGCAGATAGTGAGATTTGTGTATCTATGTTTAATTGTGCAACTTTTTCGGGCACAAGAACAACCGAAGCCATATCAATCACATGAATTGCACCGAGTCCGAAGAGATGACTGACTTAAGATCATCAGCAAAGCAAAACGACGAATTTAATCTGTATTGTGTGGATAGAAGTTTAATTGCTTTTAGGACTCTTCCCTCTGGACCAACGATGATAGCTGATTGTTTTCTAAACCATACCCGTCATGCAATTCTTCTATGAATTGCTTATTTCAATACACCTTTTGGATATGAAAATTTGTTAGTTTACCAATGCAGACTTTGTTTGTCTACGATTTCACCTTTCACCTTTGATCTGGGAACTCTTTGGTTGAAAGAGCAAGTATTGACTGCGGATCAGGGGACTGTTTGGTTGAAAATGCTGATCTCGACATCAGAGAGAGATTTGCGAACTGACGTAGTTCTCTTGGAAGTGAAAGTGAAAGAGAGGCACCGCCTATACATTCACTCATTCCATACAGTTCCATCAAGGGGATGTTGATGCTCTGAAGTAACGCAGGGTTTCAAGAGAGATGGGTGCAGCTCCAGTAAGCTGGAGATTGCATCTGTCAAAACCGAGTTGAACAGTTATCTAAAAAAGAAAAAAATTCATCAAAATTATCTGCAAAAGAAGCAACATAAGAACCAGGAGCTGTACATGAAAACTGGCAAGAATGTTTATCGTACTTCACTTAATCTCTTGCTTTAACTCAAAACACTGTTCAGAATCAAAACTTAAAGAATTACATACATAAAGTGAACACCAGTCTGTAAGTTGCTCAACAGGAGATAGTTGGCGTATTTGCCGTGCAGGAAAGCTAAAAGGCCGATGCGAAGGAGCAATATAACGATTGGTAAGCAAATCTCGGTGTGATACCGAGACAAATCAATTATTTGACGCAAGAATGAAAATCAATCAAGTGACGTAACAATCAAAATAGTTATTGACCTTCGGCGCAACTTCAAATCAACTTCATGTTTCGATCTTGCGATTGCAAACATCGGTGTAATATTGATTGCAATTTTACACTTACTTATTTCGATATATTCTAGCGTTTATGTTAGCAATTTCGAGGAAAACCATGTATCCTTGCTATCGTTGCCACGGTTCGAGGATTTTCAAGTCTTTCGACGAGAGACGAGTGCATGCACAAATTGTGCATCCCGAGTCAACGGGATATTATGCTTTCGACTCTTTGCCTTCATCACTTGTCAAGCTACCAAGACCAGGTAAGACTTTTATTTGAATAAGTAACTATTTATAAACTTTTCAAGTTTAATTCTTATCTGCAGTTTATACTTCTATCTACTTTCATGATTATATACGGTATCCTCTCCACTTCAATATAAACAATTTATCATAGTTAACAAGATTTGAACTTGATCCTCATCGACAAAGTTCAAAATGAAACAAATGATCATTATGAATGTTTTTCTCTTTATTTTCATTCACAAGTTCCTTTGCAGAATTCAAATCCTTTCATTCTCGTCTTACATTTCATAAATCAAGAAGAAAACTATGCAAACAAAGGCCCTGGAACATTTGAAGCATAAGAAGCAAGACATTCATAGCCTCAAGACTTAAGGTCAAGGCAAATCAAGAAAGGTAAATTTAGCACCAAATTAGCTAATACCTCAATATAGATTGTTGTGTTTCTTTTCAGATCACCGAAGAAGGACATCTCGCATCCCCCTGCCGGTGGACGAAGAGAAGAGACGAAAGTGGAATGAAACCAAAGATCAGTTTGAATGGGAAGCCGGCACGGGCTTCCACTCTTCTAGCTTCCAGCCACACTGTGACTTCTCATCAAAGACATCGCAGTGTAACCAGTGGCTACACCCAGCAGAGGGCAGAAGAGATAGAAATCATGTCGATGAGATCCAGGAGACCAGAGACGTTATATCAAAAACTAGAAGAGAACAGATGAAGACGATTCTAAATTATCAAGATGCCAAAGGTAAATTACAGCATTTAATTCTTATAATTTCATTATTATTTATACATTCTCAGCCGAAAGCCAAGGGAGTGTGTTTCCCCCAATTTTTAGGAGCACCTCTACCTAGATTACTTTCATAGCATTGCCCCTATTCCGTGTGTCCCTCTTTTAACGAACCCCTTCACCTTTAAACTCTGATATGTCGATGAATATTCTAACAACATTTCACAAACCTTAGGACAAGTTTGGTAGTTTTTGGAAGTAACAAAAGAAGAACGAAATACTCGACTTAATACA
Source organism: Pelagia noctiluca (assembly GCA_963924455.1). Lineage (NCBI taxonomy): Eukaryota > Metazoa > Cnidaria > Scyphozoa > Semaeostomeae > Pelagiidae > Pelagia > Pelagia noctiluca. The sequence continues at coordinate 50,463 of OZ004334.1, forward strand.
TGGAAGAACAAGGAGGAGGGTGGAAAAGAAAAAGGGAAGGCTAGGACGGAAATAAGAAAATAGATGGAAAAAATCAATTTAGACAGAAATAGAAATATATTCAGAAAAAGGAATGAAAAAAAGAAGTAGAATGAAGATAATTTGATAATAGGGTGACAAAACGAGGAAAGGAAAACGGGCGAAGAATAAACTGAAGACTGTTTTCTTTTTAGAAAATCTTGAAAATGAAAAAGAAGATCGAGAAGAATATGAGAGGCAAATTCAAAAGCAAAAAAAGACGATGGAAGATCAGATTTTCAGATTAAAGACAGATTTGGAGAAGGAGAGAAGGGTGAGTAAAAGATTTGATCGCTTCTATCAACATTTAAATACCGAGCGTGCCACACAAAGTAGACATTTTTGATGAGCCACTATGAATCGAATATAACATTGAACCCATTTGAAGATTTACGTGAAATACGCCAACTCAGATTTTGTAGTTATTTTTAAATGGAATTCTCAAAGTAATCCACCACTTGAAGCTGCAATATCCACATTTACGATACCGATAAGGGGGACAAGTTTACTGCTCACCTCCTAACCGTATATATTACGGGTAACACCATCCCTTCATTTCAACATTTTTATTTTTCTCTCATTTGCAGAAAGTCGAAGAAAGTTTTAAAAGAGAAGAAGTAGAAGAATTGTTGGGAGAACTTTCCGCTCGACGAGAAGAAAATGGCGAGAGAGAAGAAAAGGTGCGGAAATTGATGGCTGAGAACAATTCGTTGAAGAAGGAAATGAGGAGAATGACATCTAGCAAGAAAATCATCGAGAAAAACAACGACGAATTGTTGGCCAGTGCGTCAGAGTGGTTAGAAGAGAAAGGCACGCTGCTTGGAAAGATCGAGGAGCATATCGAGAGAGAGGCCAGTCTCGCTGCGTATTTGGATGAGTTGAACAACGAAATCAGAATCGCAGAGAAGGAGAAGACGGATTTTAAAAAGGAAACAAAGAGGAGACAGGACGAACTGAGAGAGCAAAACTCGATGCTTAAAAGGTACGTCTTTTACAAATAAAAATACCCATTCTTGTTTGTTCTAAAACATCAGGATTATTCTAAGGCTTTGGGCTAGACCTAAGAGTTTGGTCAGTGTCAGGGAAAGGGTTGGCTTCTTGGTTTTGGCTTAAATGCGTAGTTCATAAAGTTAACCGAGGTAAAGGGAGTAACTGCTTCGATTAGTCTTCAATCGTACAGTGGGCCATATTTTCACTGCTTCGATAAGTCATATATTATGCTGCTGGCCATTAGTCACGGCAGCATTTCAATGCCAAACACCAACAAACACTTTTATCATTGTGTTGTCGTAAGAGCCTCCCTTGCAGGGTAAAAGTGAGTTTTGTGGCTGTTTAAAGTAAGATGTATCAATAGCAGCCATTAGGTATATCTTCGTAGGGTGGGGTAATTGGTAGGGGTAGTCAAGTGGGGTTACTGATATTTTTTTACAACTTTTTAGGCTGGAGAAAGAAATAAGCGACCTGAAAGGCATGGAGCATAATGACAACGACATCATGAGAGATAAGGAGGAAAACAAGACGATGAAATTCAAAATCGGAGAGTTGCAAGAAGAAAATAAGGCTTTGAAATCGAGGAATGCGAGGAATTAAGAAGCAAGATGCGCGAAGAAGATGGTGAAAATGATAAATTGTCAGACATGTGTGAAAAGTTGAAGATGGAGCTGAAAGTGAACGCAGAAAAGCTGACAGAAATAGAAAAGAGGGAGAAATCTGAAGCAGAAACATTTGCAAAGCAAACCAAAGACCTTCAAAAAGAGATGGAGCATATCAAAGAAGATAAACAAAAGTTACAGCTCGAAAATAATCGTTTAGCAGAAGAAATAAAAGGGAACAGTTTTTCAATGCATTTGAAAAATGATGAAAAGTTCCAAAAGATGCAGAATGAAATAAAAGAGCTTCAGCAAGAAAGAGAGGAACTGAAAAGTATCAATGAAAACATCAAAGCAAAACAAAGCAGAATACAGAGTCATAATTACGAGATTAAAAAGAAACTCGACAAATCAGAGGAATCTAATAAAGAACTTTTTCGAAAGATTGATGATCTTCAGAAAGAAATACAAAAGACATCCGACAGTAAACCGAATGCTGACGTTGAAAACAGCAAACAGGTCGAAGTGGATGAAATCAACAAGAAACTCAAAGATGTCAGAGAAAAACTTGAAGATGCCAAGACGAAAGTTTACGTTTATGAAAGGGAGATCAAAGAAAAAGACTCCACCATAGAAGTTATTGAGATGGAGAATAGAATGTTGACACTTCAAAACAAAAATGTCAACGATTTAGACGAATTAGTCCGAAAGAAGAATATCGAGGTGGAGGCAATCGAGAGGAATATGGAAGAGTTGGAGTCAGAAAAACATGAATTGTCACGAGAAGTGTGGAGGCTGAAGAGTGTCATTGGGGAGCTGGAGGACAAAATCGAGGTTCTAACCAGCGACAAGGACGAATGCGAGCAAATGAAGGAATTTCTCGAACATGAGCTGGATAAGAGAAAGGACACGGCCCTCTTGCTGAAACAGACAGAGCAAGACCTCGCAAAGGCCAATCAGGATTTGCAGCAGATTAGGGATGAAAAAAAGAAAATGGAGAGCACCTGTGATGATTTCATTGCTCAAGAAGTCGTCAAGGAAACAAACAATTATAACAACAACAACAACAGACTGGGGTAAGCAATCAAAATCTTATTATTTTAGTAGTATAAGGCCTTATCATGTCCGAGCTACATCTTAGTCCAAATATTGTGCAATTTCGTAATTGTTTAAGATGTGCATATAGAGTTAGTTTGATTGTAGTATTTCAACATTGATAATGAAATATCATATCGAAAAGCTTCTGCTGAGAAACGATTCTGTTTGTAAGTCCACATATATTTTTGGTCTTGAGGACTATTCTATCAAATAGAAAAACAGCAACGAGTGATTAAGACTGGAAATGAAAATTCTATATCGAGCTAAAGATGAAGAGTGTAACGGGTGTGTGATGGTGTTGGCAAAAAGAGGTTTTATTTTGTTCATTTGCAGGCTTTGCTGGAAAAGCAATAAAGATAGGTCAATATTGTATCTCTTTGTTAATTCGTTTGTTTGTTTAATTGCAGTGAAAATACCCAGTTTGCTGATGTGCCAGAGATGGTCATCGAAGAAGTGTACTCGTCTGACTTCGAATTTGATGATGATGATGATGTTTGCGAAATCTTAGAAGACAAACAATCACTCGTGAAATCACAAAATATCCAGTACATGTTTACAAACAGATCAGAGGAGAAAAAAGCGAAGGAAGGAGGAGATTCTGTTTCTATCGGACGAAGCAATGAATCGATTGCCAAGACTGCTGATCTAGTCGACTATGACCCCATCTTTGCAAAGCCAAAGAAAGAAACCCCGACGAAAAAGACGATAAAGCAGTTGGATTTCGATTTGGAGAATTTGATCGAAGGAAATATTGTTTATGAGACAAGTGATGAAGAAATGTGCACACCAAACAAAGGTTCGGATTGATATTTTTCAAGTCTGCGATTCAAATAAGTTATAAGCTAGAAAGTTCAGATTTACAGGCAATGATGATTGTCAGAAGTAGCAAGGCAGAGATTATTCGTTTTGAACTTGTGAAGAAGCAGGATTCGGGGAATTAATCGAAATAATTCTTACCAATTAACATAACCTTGGTAGGACGCCCTTTGGCAGGTACTGTTTAGTTGTTAAACAACCCAAATAGATTTCCCTCTAGATTCGGTGAGTTTTGAATTAGTTTTTAGGTTGATGTAACTTGCGTTAGTCAATTAATCGAAAAAGTGAAATTTTATACCAATCATTTCTTTCAAGGTACGAAAAATGCCAACAAGCAGAAAAACGGATCAAAGTTGAAGAAGAACGGAAAAAAGGAGAAGTCGAAGAAAGAAGGAGCACCGGTGAGGGACACAGATGATGATTGGGGGAGCAAACTCCAGAAGCAATCGAGTGAGATGTTCCCTTCTTCACCGAAACCCATCCTCAACATTCGGTCACCCTCCACTAAATTATCCGCACTACCCCCTCTACCAGGGATGAAGAAAGGTGCATTGCCATCTCTCCACTCCAAGTGAATGGATTGAAACTGTAAATTGCTATAAGACATTTAGACAATTTAGTTTATATTGTAGGTTGTTACTGATAGTCGGTATGTTGTAAATAGTATTGTAAATATAATGTAATATTCTATCTAAATAGAATATAAATATGTAAATAGAAATGTTTGATTGTAAATTTTTGGATTATCATTTGTAAAGTTTTGATGGAAATTCGAAGGTTTTTATTCAAATGGTTCTCTTCGAGCCAAGACGAATTCGGTTATTGTTGTTATGCCAATCTAAAGTCACGTGGTCAGTCTCAAGACGATATTTCCATTTCTACAAAATTCTAAATCAAGTAGAACGATGAGAAGCTTGGTTCGAGTATAGCTCACGCTATGAATTCGATAATAGTCAGGAGAAAGAGATCTGGAAACATGAAGTGTCAATTGTTTCATATTTTTGTAAAGAAAATTGAACTAATGCTTGTCTTCTTTAGTTAGTGTGCACTTTCCTTCTACTATAGAAGATCGCAAGCTAATGGAATGCAAATTCAATGCCTTTTGATTTGGTTTCAGACTTTCTTCCTTATGACTATGATTCGTCAAAAGGCAATGGGGCTCTTCTGTTGTGACCTTATATTGGTAGAAACAACCATACCTGGATTTGTCTATTGAATTGAATATCAAAGCAAAGTTGAAACTCGTACTTTAAGTGAATGATTGATCAAGAGCTGCAGTGGAAGGGCAGCAACAAATGAAAGAGTGAAAGTTCAAGCAAGCGAGAGGATTTAATCCAGATTGTTACGAGCTTCAATCAGTCGAGTAAAAGTGTTGGATGGAAGATTTAGATTGAAAAAAGCATATTACAAACCTTTCTCAGCAATTTCTCAGCGATAGAAAATCCAAAGGGTGTAGACTACCTGAAATATGATAAGAAAATGCAATGATGATATTGATGATGTTGAAAAAGCAATAGCAATAATGTTTGCAATGATGAAATGTTGTTCTTTCAGCAGAAACATTTTAGTTTTTATGAATGATTCACAACATCCATGGAAAATGATATTTTCAATTAAAGTAAATTGTTGAAATGGCAATCTTCAACCGTTTCCAAGATGTTTGGAAATAACAAAATAACTCTCAAAATAACCACAGAACTATGAGGATTCAAGAACAAACAAAGGACATTAAGTTTCTGATATAAAGAATTAAAAAAGAATTAAAGCACTTACATGACAGACCTCTCAACCTTTGTGATCTATTGAAAAGCTAGAAACTTAAGCATATCACCTCATTAATTGAAGGATCAGTTGTTGTAATATCACAAATACCAATTTTTATCCAACCCAGATCTGAATAATATTTCTTGAATTGCTCAATGATAGTCGGTCTCTCAACTGCGCACGTGCGATTTCTTGGTGCTGTCTCTCCCATTGAGCAGTGGAGCTGAACCTAGGCCTTGAAATATGTTTGTTTATTTTTTACTTTTCTGAGTAGTATCAAACAAAAATATCTTGAAATTATATATAGAAGCAATGATAGTATCCAGAAGTATTTTATCAAATGAGATTAAACCTTTCAAAGTCTTTTCAGGGACCGAAATGTCAAATTCTTCAAGACCTTCATGAATAGGCCATTTTGTGAAAGCGAAGGAGATTTTCTCCTCACGAGTAGGACACAATACGGATAAACGATAGCTACATAGGTTCTTTGCTTACCACCGTGAGATGTCATTAAAAACTCTTCATTGACATCGGCTGCCTTTCTTGGCCATATTTTGTTGTCTTATCCCTCTCCTTGCCTTACAGCAAGCTGATAAACGCTTATATTAGGCCCAAATTAGGGGAAAGTTTCAAATATTATCTAATACCTTATGTTATAATCATATCATAATATCATACAATCATAATTCTAATATATGGTTGAGGAGAAGCATATTTGTTGAGAACATGTCCTTCTAATAATAACTCAGGAGTTACCTTTCTATCTTAAGATAAAGTTCTCTACAATAATGAGTAGCTAAATATCATTTCTGTCATTACGAAATTTATTATCGAGACTAACAATTTCAAAAGAGTTTCCTCTATAGGTAAATAAACAGATATTCCACCATCTAATTTACTGTCATTATTATTTTTCTTTCCACTTGCATCCTTCTCTCTTTTCTTAAAGGTTAGTTTATCTGTTTGTTTTTAATTAGTAACTGCCATTCCTGGTAATTGTGTTGTGTTTTTTGCAATAAATGATAACAATGATGAATATACAAATAAACATATCCTTCTGTTAATAAGAAGTATTTTGAAAAGCCTTTATGAACAATACTGATACTAAGCCCCAGCAAAACTCTTACAGCGATTGTGATGGTTACATAGTGAAAACTTCTTAGATAAACCGTTAACCATAAGATGAGGGTCATCAAGATGAATAGAAATCCGCTGTTCCGCTGATTTCAAGCTTCGAGAAAACATGATTCTAACTGGAAAACCAAGAAAAACCTTCCCTTTGGCTTTCAAACACGTGAGCAATTCCGTCAATCTGTAAACATTCAAAAAATTCCCTTTTTCTTGCATCATTTTCAAGAAAATCCACACCCAATGGAGATGAAGAATTCAATCATTGCGTCGCAAAATTGCAGGAATTCCGTGTTTCGTGACGAATTTCCGACCGATTCCAAATCCCACAAATCCTGATAACCCCCATTATACGGCTTAAGAAAATTTACAATTTAGTTTAAATAATATTCAGCCTATTCGAACTCGTAGGCAAATTTAGCCGCATATGAACCGCCTTAAAAAGCTATTTCTTATGCGCAGTTGTCAGGCCTCTGATAGAGACTGCATCCTATCGTCAGTTATCAAAATGTCATTCGTCAGAAGTTTTTTCATCCGCGGATTTCTCGCTTTTGTTTTTTCTTGATTTCTTTTTCTGCAGATAGCGATCCTTCATGATCTGAACTTTCATCTTTTCATCCAGCTTACCTCCTCCATGAGATGACGTCATCGTTTCATCTCCAACTGACCCGTCCTCCTCTTTCGATAATTGCTCTAGACTCGCCTGAAACAAACATGTTTCTGTGAGAACAGAGAATTACCAATCTCAATGCACCTTATCTACTCTGGCTCGAGGCTGTCATGTGTATGAACAAGAGACAGTTACCTCATCTACTCTGGCACGAGGCTGTTATGTGTATGAACACGAGGCAGTTACCTCATCTACTCTGGCACGAGGCTGTTATGTAACCGATGAAAGAATAAATGGCGGAAGGTAATGTCTGGTAGACTTATTTCATTAGTCCCAGAAATCGCTCATCTTCATTCGAGTCCAAGCAAACTAATTTTTCTAAAGTGAGACAGGAACAACGCAAGACGACACACAGAGAAAAAACGTAGATGGATTAAATAAAGAGTCCTGAAGAAGCCCTGTATGCCAGGGCGAAATATTGACAACATTTATATATATACAATATTTAATCCATCTACGTTTTTTCTCTGTGTGTCGTCTTGCGTTGTTCCTGTCTCACTTTATTTCACTTACTTCGTCGCAAGCATCCAAAGGATCCGGCACAAAGCCTAGTATTGTGGACTTTCTTCGTTTTAATTTTTCTAAACCAACTATCTCAGTTCTGAAGTAACTAATGTAAATAATGGCACCAACATTGATAAAAAAGTTTGAAATAAAACATATGAAAGTAGGAACAACCTTGATTAATAATTTTGAAATAGAAATAAAAGCAGAACTAACATTTCCATCTTTTTGCACCGCCTCCTGCTTCAATTTCTGCTCCATTTTTCGTGCCACTTTCACCATCTTTTCATCCTCCGTTAATCCTTCCGTCTCTTTGTTGTCAAGTAATTTGTCGAAACCAGCGGCGTTTGGGTCTTTCGGCTCCTTCATGGTTATGGTCCTCTCGTACTTGATCCTGGCCACTCTGTCTCGCACAGAGGCGATTTGGCGCTCTCTCTCGGACTAAAACCAACAAACACAAGAAATCAAATCCATCTAATCAGAGGGGTTTTAGCGAATCACACGCATTTGGGGGTCTCGCTCTTTTTCTGTTCCAATTCTGCCCCACACAGAGCCAACTTGGTGTACTGTTTCACAATTAAACATACAATTTAATCACGAGGCATAAATATCTTACGAAACCTCGCCTCAAAAACCATGCAGTTCGCATAACATCTGAACGGATACCGAACAGCCAAAGCAAAGTTTTCTTCATATGAAAATAGGTTGGTTATCTAAACTATGCATTAAAACCTATCACACAAATTGGTTGACCACAAAACTCCCCCTTTTACTTACTTTTAACCCCTAGATGCCATCCTCCCTGTAAATAACCTTGATCTTTAAAGCGTTGAATAAAGGCATGATAAGCTCATTCTGGGGAAAACTCAAAGTGAAGAAATCGGTTATCTAGCATGGCTCATAAATAAAAATTAAAAGCTACAGCAAGGGAAATAATAGAATTCTAAAACTAACACAGAGTAGTTTAATGATAACACTGTTAAGAAATAATACTAATTACTTCAGGTAGACCCATGCATTCTAATAACAAATGTTCACTGTTTGTTCACTTGTACCCAACCTCTCCAAAATTAAATATTTGTCAATACTACGTGGGGATAAAGCATGAAATTGACGTATCTTCATAGATTATTTCGCTTCCTTTATTGATGTGTTATTTGGCTCTTAATTAGGGGTTTTATGGCATTTGAGTAGGAAGATGTGCCACGTGGTCGTCACAAGATCAGAGCTTGCCTCGACAAGAAGAACCATTCTTCCTCGAAGTTTTTGCATCAGCTGCATTCGATGTTAGTAAGGCATTGTTTTCATTTATTTCATGAAAAATTCTTATTCTTTGCAGAGTGGTATGCAGACTGCAGGCAGCAAAGTAAAGGCAGCAATAGAAGCCTAAGCAGAACTAATAGATTAAGTATCGATTCTTGTCAATGAAGATTTTACATTGAAAGCGAATTGATCAGAGGAGTGACGAGGCAAGAAACTATTGATTGATTGATGAGATATTAAAACAAACAAGATCTTACCTTCGTTTGAGAAGCAACAATTGTTTTTTGTCTCTCCCCAATGCTGACGATCGTAGCAGCTTCTTGTTCAATCTGCTCTTTTCTCTGTTTTCGTTTTGATCGAATGAGTTTCACCTTTCGAAAAACATAGAAATAAACAGTGATGGAAGTTTGATACTGAATTGAAAAATTGAATAATGTTTCCACACATGTGTGATATCTAGAGCTCTAATGTTTTTAATATTTTACTTTACCCAATGATTCATACGAAAGACAGGAGGTTCGAGTCAGTGGTTTCAACATAGTCATAAGACATAGGCTATGATCAGACCAATTATTACTCTAAACCACTGAAGCTGTTGCGCACCTTCGGGTAGTTGTTTTTGCTAAATTCAACATCAAAATAAGAACAACGAAATAATGCGATGGCCTATTGTTCGCTTGCAGACTATCCTCTTTTATGACTATCAGAGGCAGCGATGCTGAAGCTCGTGACTCTAATTGCGAATGAAGCCAGCCTAGTGACAGGCTAAATCATTCTTAAACAAACAGAGCCTAAATCATTCTTATACAGCAGTAACCTGCAACTAAGAACCTGTTCCAAAAACTGCAGCTTGGAATCCTTGTGAACCTCTTATTCATGAAAAATATCGATTTGTTGCTCTGATTCTTCTTCTATAACTGAGGATTACTCTGAAAGTTAATTTGTGAAATTTTCATCACCTCTCGTCCCAAGGCGAAGTTGTCAATATTCACCATATCATATATAATAATCGAAGGCTAATGTGAAATCCAAGGTTCTTATTGCAAGTTTTTACTGTCCTCAGGAAGACGGGATGGTGCATTGATGATCTATATTTGATGAAGTTGTTAACGAGATGAATTACCATTTCTTCTTGTCGTGTCTGTTCTCTGTTCAACCGCAAGGCGATTGTTGTCTGTTCCCTCATCAAAACCCCCACAATTTCCTTCTTTTCCGAATCATCCATTTCTGCAGCTTCTTCTACGACCGTCTTCTCTCGTCGCAATCCGCCTCCCGGCTGAAAAGCAAGTTCAATTCCATCAGGAGTGGTTAGCAATTTTGCAGCAAAAACTACTGATATCTTAGGGAAAGAAATATTACGCGGGAGTTGATTAAAGGGAGGGTTTCGCTTGGAGGTGATAATAAGGCCGTTTACAAAATACCACTCGAAAGCTATCTGAGAAACCGCACTGTTATTTTTGGATACCCTACAGTGACAACAGAGACTACAAAACTGATCACGAAAAGTGAATGTGAAAGTGCATTGCATAAGATGATAATACTAGGGTATAATATAACGCTGAGCAACATGAAGATAGAACATCTAATTAATATTAATCTTTAATGCGTTGATAACTTGGTAGTTTTACAGCAATTTATTGGTATGAAAAAATATTATTTGCTAAAATCTTTGATGCGTGTAGCACTATTTATACAATTTCGTTCATTTATGAACATTATTGGTTACCTTATCAAGCAGTTTTTGTCATGAAAGTAACCTATCAATTTTTATAGCAGAAGTAGCAGCATTTGCAACATTTGTATTTGCAATCTTGGTTTGCGCACAACCAACGATTTTCTGACTGAACACTGATCTGTGACGAGTATGGAGAAATATATAACAAAATATTTGATAGGAAATGTTTTTACCAATTGCATCGCTTTTTTGGCTCTTTCGTTTTTCAGTCTTTGTTCTTCTTCCTCTTCTTCTTTTAATTTCTGAGCCTCCCTCTCTGCTTTTCTCTTTCTCTCTTCTTTCCGCAACCTCAAACGATCTTCCAACTGAAAAATCCAATAAACATCAATGTTGGTGCAAAGAACCCTTCTTGGAAATGAGTGACAGATATTCTTCCAGCACACTCAACAAACAACAAACAACAAAAGCAACAATAATAACAATAACAGCAATATGAACTGATAATAAAAACAACAACAACAATAACAACAATGATGACAACATAAATAACAACATTAACAACTGATAAAAATAAAAATGACAGCAAAAGCAACAAAAATAACAACAACAACATTAACTGAAAATAAAAACAACAACAACAATAGAAATAAAACTATAAATAACAACAATAACAACTGATAATAAAAACAAAATTAAACAATAACAACAACAACAACAACGACAACTGATAACAAAAACAAATGAATCCCTACCGAGTCCTGCTGAGATCTCTTCTGCAGAATGGTTTTTTCTCTCATCATCGTCGATCGCTGATTGGCTGTGTTAACAATGGAGAGGGCAACGTCTTCTTCGTATTGTTTTTCGTCCCTCTTCCTTCGTTTCTCTTCCAGTCGTCTCTTTGCATCAGCTCGTTGTTTTTCAATCGATGCCAGAATAGCCTGAGATTCAATCAACAAGCTCAAATTTCAAGTCAGTCACTTTTATAGCTTGCTCGAATAAGTTTTATGAATTGCATTTCTACGAATAAGAACCCGATTGAAATTGCTTTTGAAGGAAAATATGACGGAGATAGCTTAAGTTAATCAAATCGATTCTCAAAAACATTTCGCAAGTGGACGTGATTTTCAGAGAAAGCGTGCATTAGCAATTTTTGAATCAAAGATACCATGTTGACATTGATCATATCAAATAGGCAATATCGGGGGCTTAAACTTCTTGAACTATGTTATGACTTGATAGTGTCATTAGTAAAACCACCACCAGAGGGGTTGCATTTTTAGACTTTTCACAAGAGATTGGCACTAGATCGACGAAGGCATTTTCCTGGAGACATGATATTTTGGTAGTTTTATCAACCGTAACTTATAAATAAAAAGAAAACTTTGTTAGAAATAGTCTCCTTTCTTGATTCCTAACGATATTGCTCTGTACTTCGGATGCACTTTTAGATTAAGCAATGCCATAGAGATAGATGGAGATGAAAATAAAACTATTTGTTCTTAAATAATCTAATCATGCCACTGGTTTGATAATTCTTCTTATTATCACAAATGCCTTATCGTATATTAATCAAATTAGTGAATTTTTTCCTTATATTTGGGGTACAATTATTTACATTTGCATAAAAAGAAGTTGGAGATGAAAACGAGACTAACTTGTTTTTTGGTATCTTGCTGTTTCTGCAACTCCGCCATTAGTCTCGACATTTCTTCTTCGGATAATTCTTGGTGATTTCGTTTTTGTTTCTCATTCTCAATTTCTTCGTCAAGCTTTGCGAATTTCTCTCTCTCTTCCTCTCCCAGCATTTCCTCCACGTTTTCCATTTCTTCCGAAATATCTGACATGTCTGGTGCCTGTGAAGTATTAGGTTTTTTTTTATTTGAGTACGGTGGTGTAGCCTAGTGGTTGAGGTGATGGACTCTGTATCCTTCAAGGGCAACCTTCATAGATTTGATACCACGTATGGTCAGAACGACGCATTGTCAGATCCATCCTTCCGCGGTCGGCAAATGAGTACCCAGGGATGCTGAGGTAATACCTCATAGTGTCCAAATAAGCAGAAATGCTAAATACCTTGAAACTTATCAAGTCAGTTGTCATTATTATTATCATAATTTTGATGATCGTAAAAGAATTGATAATGATCATATTAAAATAATAAGGTGTCAACTACAAAATATTGGGCAGATACCCGAAATCAATACTTGGATTATCAATGTTCAATATAATCTGCACAATGAAAAACGAACTTGAAAGTAATTAAAGGCCAGCAAGATCAAGCCTTTCGATTTTTTTCTAATTGGAAAGTGATTCAGTCATAAGAAGCAGGCAAATTGGTTGCAAAATGTGCCGTACTTAACCATGTTGCTAGCTCATCTCAATCGAAAGTAGCGTTGAGGATTCTTTTCCCAAAGGATCAGGCATTTTTTTGTGTAAATGTCTCTATCAACTTCTTCATACAACTCGAAAGCAAAACTTATTAGCAACCTTAGATCGGTACAAAACTTCAATACTTCCAGAAATATCTGAAACATTGCGAAACGAACACATGGATTACTTAAGCTTTTCGTTTGACACTCAACACAGTAATACGTCAGAAAGAGAACAAAACAGAAACCTAACTGACTTATATACAAAGATTCGAATTAAAATAGGTCGACCAGAAAAGAGATGAATGATTGGTATAATTTAGGAAAATGTTTCTGGCTATGTGTTTAGCAGCATTACATATGTCTATTACTTGGTAAAAAGAACTTATCAATTAATGCAAAAGTTCGTCTGAAATCCCAAGTCGTATAAATGAAAATGCAAACCTTAGATGAACTCTGCTTTCTCGCTGAGACTGCTGGGGGACTTCCCAGAAGAAGGTTTGCCACATTTTCCATCCAGTTCTCCCTTCTTCTCTTCCTTTGTTCATCTCGCACTTTCATCAGGAAATCTCTTTTCTACAATTTCAACACATTCAACGTCACTTCTGGGCAGTTTTCTTATATATTATTTGAAAATAAAAATCAACAGATAAAGTGATGTGTCCATATCGAATTTCAGGAAACAATTTGTGAAATGTACGAAAGCCTACTCCTCGGAACAAACCATTTTCCTTATTCAGGAGTTCACAATGCATTGTGGTAATTGTAGTGAGGACCTGCCGGGGTTTAATTCTCTCCTAGTGTTTTCTGTGAGGTCAATATTTTACTCAATAGGTTTCTTGAAAATTTTGTAGCAAAATAAAATGGAATGGGTAGATCTTTTTCAAATAATACTGGCTTCATCCCAGAAGCTAATTTCAAAACAATAACATAGAAATTTATTATGGGAATTTAACTTGCAGAACAGAAATTTAGACCGATCTTTGATGGCAAACCTGCAAAGTAAGGATATCGTTTTCTGTCTGTCTGCTGTCTGTCGACCAACTTACGTACATACTTACTTACACAGTGTTGTTTCATTTTGCAAATGGAATTTCAACTTTAAATTTTGAGAAATCATTCAGGTAATAAAGAAATATAAAAACGAAGATGAAATAAATAAATGAATTTGAATATGGAAATAAAAGTGACTTTCACCTTTTCGTCGATGACAGTGTTGATTGCATTATTTTCAGAGTTTTGCTTCTCCTGTAAATCAGCCAGCAACAGAACTGAAATTTCACCAGGAATCGATTCATGTGAAACGCCATCAGCTATCAAAGTGTTTTTCATCTCTTCGCTTTTCAGAATGAACGCTTTTATCAGCATCTGCTCGTGTTCTTTCCAGCTCTCAGCTATTCGCGAAGCATTAGCTTTCTTTTCCTCCTGAAATTAACAATTGAAAATCAATCGTTTCTTGAATTATATCATGATTTATCAGTTTTTTTTAAATAAAAACAAATTAGGAGGAAAAAGACTATAGAAATAAAAGACTTTTAGGCAAAGAAAGCGAAAATAATGCTTATCTTTTATTAGGAAAAGAAGAAATTTTAAAGGTTTACTATGTTTTCAACCCATGAAAAAGCAGTAATATCAAGACCAATCACTTTATTGAACACTTTTCCAGGGGATTTGAAATTTTACCAATGGTAAATCTATCAATACATCTGCATAAAAATACATATAAAGGCAATTCAGTAAAAAACCGCACTGAATGGTATAAAAGCCGTTTTCTGTCAAAACAAGTGATAATTCTCGATTTCGTGCAAAATGAAAGATAGCTATATTACAATAAATGGGAAGAGGGGTGTGACTGAATAATATTTCTTTCTTCCAAGCATGGTCTTTGTTGTTTGAATTGTCCTCGAACAATGGTTACTTCCCTTATATTATTCATTTGATTCTTGGAATGGATCAGTACCAAAGGTTTATATCGCATTTTGCATGTTAGAACTAGGATATCCTTCGAATTAAGCCTAGTTTATACTGCGAATCATCACCGTAGCGAATTAAAATAATTAGAAAGAAAAAGTTTAAGTGTCGATTTAATGCGACTGAAAAACACAGAATAAAATCAAACACGAATTTGGGAATTAAATTCACCAAGCCCTACCGCATTTTGAGTGAATTCAATTATTAAGTGCGGCTTGGTTTTATACTGCGCATTTGTGTCGCTGCAAATTAAAATGTTACGGAATATTCCGAATGAATTTCCAGAAAGAGTGAGCATTGTCAAAGCATCGCGGCAAACAAGATGGCGGATTTTCAAAGGACGTCTTTAGGTATATGCACCAGTTTTGATTAATTCAAATTCTTAGTTCATAATTAATAAGTTCATATTTGGCTTAAACCTTTTGTCGTCGAAGTTTTTTCATACATTTTCCCTCCAGCCAGTATTCCTCACCAACCTTCGACACGACCTAGGCTTTCTTGTTGTTGCAAACACAGCTTGTGTCTTTGTCGAGAGTAAAATTTTCATGAACGCAACATTTATAGATCTGTGTTTTCTTACCAATATTACAGCAACAGCTTGCTGACTTGCTTTCTCCTTCTTTCCTTGCTTCGAATCTGTTTAAGGGTTCTCAAGACCTCACACATTTTATTAACATTGCTTGGGAGCGCCATTTTTCGATTCGAATTTTTTTTTTTATATAATCAATGGATAAAAACTTACAGGACTATTAACAAATACATTAAATAGACGATACCCTGGGAAGCAAAGTTCATGGCTATCCCAGGGCATTCGAATTTAATTCTCTTCAGTGATAAAACGCAGTATAAACTAGGCCTTAAAGAAAATGGATTTCAACTCAAGCGAAATTAATGAATTTATGAGAGGTTCACAAATAGAAAAAAACACTTAAATAGTTTAAATAAATTTTATGCAAAGAGAGGAAGAATAGATGAATCAAACCTGGGTCATTTCTGAATCGAGTGGTTGTTTCGAAGTTGCGTTCAACGAACTCTGCTTCCAAGTTTCTCTTTCTTTCCGAATGTTTGAGATTTTCTCGTCTCTTTCGTTTTTGGTCAAGTAATTTGCAGCCGCTTTTCCCGCCTCGTCTGCGTCAGCTTTCGACATTAGGCCCATCAGTGCCTGAGAATGAACAACAACAACACTTTCATGTAATGCAGTCAATTGGCCTTTCTATGTTTAGAAAGTGGCTTTTTAAGGACTTTTATTCCAAGCAGAAATTGCAAATGTTCCCCACATGATATCGTATGATGCTATTTTGTATTGAATGCTCCCATTTCTGAGATCAGTGCTGTCTAATCAGTGCATGAGAATAAACAACAAAAACATTTTCATTTAAACTGTTTCAGTTTTATTCCCAGCAGAGATTACGAATGCTCCTCACATGATAAAATATGATGCTGTTCTGGTTTAATGCTTCCGTTTGTGTTCTAGTGAGTTTATGTTAATTGTACTAACTTTCTATCAAACATGAGGTTTATTTCCTGCAGGGATGGTATTGTCAGATCAAATGACACTTCTGAAAGAAGTTTATGATGCTGTTGTGCGTTGCGTTTAATGCTACGACTACATGGCAGTTGATGCAAATTACCAGGTAGGCAAAAGCAGTAAAAGATTGGATATCAAATATGACGTAAAAGTATAAAACGAACATAAGAAAGTCAAATCACCTCTCTCTCAGAAAAGTGTTTTTTTTCCATCTCCTCCAGCACAATGTTTTTGGCGGCCATCGTTCCCTCCCTCTCAATCGCATCCGCAGCCTTGATGTCCTCGTCAATATCTTTTTGTTGATCTTCCAATATTTTCTCGTCCAAAGTCTTGAATTTTTCTGCTTTCATCCTACGGATTGCTTCCAGTCTTTTCATGGCTAATTCTTTCTGCCTCGCTCTCTCTGCTTTGTAGCTGAAAATAAAACACGCATCATCTAGCGAGTTGTGAGCTCACCCTTTAAATCTATTTATTTTCTTTATATTTTTCCATTCCGCATATCAATTCAAACTATTAGATTCCAACTGTGAGAAATAAGAAACAAGGATGAAACTCAGAAAGCTAATTTCAAATCATAGTTAGTGCTTCAATCAGATACCCATTCACAAAACAGCATCAGCTTGTGATGATGATAGTGATTAAAATAAATGATGATAGTGATTAAAACAAATGATGATAGTGATTATGAAGAAACATCGAGTTTTTGGGACACGTATGTTCAACTACGAAGAAGCCTGATTTCTTTATGATATTATGATGTTTCAAAATCCTTCATTCACAAGAATCCTTTTGTCATCGTTTGAATTGCGCCCGGCTGTTTATTCTTTGATTTACAGAAGGTCTGGTAAGTACCCATCTTATCTCTTTACTGATACGAGAGCCGTATAAATATCAAAAAGTTACTGAAGAAGATTTATATCAAAACACCTGAAAGCATGATTTTTCTTGTCTTATTTCTTTACATGTTTGAGACAAGCGTAGATGTCAAATACAACGTCATTCAGAAATCAAGGAATCACTTGTAATTTGATCAAGAATGTTGGCTAATTTTGTTGGAATTTGTTGATCGATAATGTTGGTTAAATTGAAAACTGACCTAGTGTCTTGTACTTTTCGATTCTGCTCCGCCATGTTGAAGATGATGGCTGCACTCTCAAACTTGTCCTCCCTCTGCAGCATTCGCTTCTCCCTCCTCAACTTGAAAAGGGCTGCTTGGCGTTCCCTCTCCCCCATCAGTTTCGCATCTGCCCCTTTCAGGCTTGCCAGAATCGCATCCTTCTCAGCCTCGTATTGGTTCTGAATAAATCACATTCACACCTTAATCACTGTTATCAGACTACTGATCATCAAAAAAAGCTCTTTTAGAGGTTGAGCGTCAAAACAAAGATGGTGACCTAAGAGTATCTTATTCATGGTGGAAAAGATGAGTTTTAATTCACTTGGAAGAGAAGGAGAGGGCTAAAAAGAAATATGGTATGCGAATGGCGTTAGTATGGTTTGA
This sequence comes from Pelagia noctiluca, assembly GCA_963924455.1. Classification (NCBI taxonomy): domain Eukaryota; kingdom Metazoa; phylum Cnidaria; class Scyphozoa; order Semaeostomeae; family Pelagiidae; genus Pelagia; species Pelagia noctiluca. The sequence goes on from OZ004334.1 coordinate 68,396, forward strand.
TGTGTGAACCTACACGAAAAGAAGGTTTTGATATATCGATAAATAACGGCTCAAAAAGATTAATGTGATTCAAACCTGCATGTTTTTTAGAAGATCGGTGGTTTCCTGAGATTGGTCTTCTGAGAATTCTTTCAAGACACTGAAAATGTAAAAAGAACATTTTCATCAGTTTTTATTTCATTTTCATTTATTTTCATCTGTTAATCGAGCAATCACTGCAGTAAAGATGGCATCGTAGGCAAACGTGAAAGAAAATAACCATTAACCTGTTTTCAACTTCCTCTCCGTTTCTCAATTTAATTTCTTCTTCTCTTAAAAGTTCTAGTTGATGTTGCTGTTCTTCTTTCGTCATCTTCTCCCACTCCGAATCTCCAAATTTTCTGCAAAATAAAAAGCTGTTAATCCAATTGTTCCTTTGAACCTTCAAACTAAGAAGGATGCGTTGTTGGATATAGTAAAAGCGTTTAAGGACCTAGATCCACTTAGCCTAAACAGGTTCTTATAAACATTTTAGTTACATCTGGAGTTTCAAAATAGATTTATGCTTTTACATTGCAAATCATTTAAAAAGCTGTTGAAAAAACCATTAAAACTCAAAGAAATCTAACTCCTCCTGAATTTCAACATTTGACTTTATCAATTACTAATTCTTAACTTAACAAGTTCTCAAAAACCAGGTTCTTTTACGCGAGGTTTTACAGTAAAACGTCGACCAGAACAAAACACATCGGAAACACAGTGAAAGGAATGGTGAATGTTATTTTCACCTGACTCTCAACTGAATGATATAACGGGGAGCTTGAAAATAAAGCGAAAAATGTCATTCTAAAGGTTTTTGTTTGAAATTCAACAGCGTAGTACGTCAGAACATCAGAATCACTGGACGTTTAGAGGCATCAAACATGATTTAAAAAAAGCTTTTCTTCGGTAAAATTGCGTCTAAATCATCATAGAAAAATTTTACAGTATGGAGCCTTTGAAATAAAATGTCACAAATTGTCACAATGTGTGAAATGTCAATAAGTGTCGGAATATGGAGCTTTTAAGGTGAAATGTTATAAAATGTCACAAAATTTCACAATATGGACCTTGACGTGAAGCCTTGGTAAGTGTGTGCACTTCAAGAGATTCCTATCGTGGCTTTTTACAAGTAAGTGCACACAATAGTAAAAGATTGTGTAGACTTACATGAGATTTGAAAAGTAAACTACGACTTTGATTTCAAAAGGGTAGAAAAGACACGAAGCATCGTTTCAAATATAGCACTAGAGAAGTAGCATTTTTTCGTGTAGTTAAAATAATGGAATACCTTTTAAGAACATCAATGAAGAGCTTTTCTTTAAGTTCATCGTATTTCGATCCCAAGGCATCGACAACATCGTTTTCCGAAACTGTAGGAGGGCCTCCCAACATCCGGTTGATACCAAGTACTCCACTGGCAACGTTGTCATACCATTTTTCAATACGCGCCATTCTCTGCACTTTATGAAGCTGTTTCAGTGTCATCAAGTGCTGGAATTTCAAGTAAACAAAGTAAGGCATGGGCCTATTCGCTTCGTAATTGCAGTTGATAGTGTGACATAGTGGTGTATAAAAGGTAAAACCTATAGACAGATTAATTTATCAAAGTGAGCCATGTTTTCGTTATTTTTAGAATTTCTGGTTGTTCAAAAGGTCTAGAAAGTTGAGTAAAGAAGATTTAGGATTTATTTCTAAACGTTAGTAATATTTTATATTATATAAAGCTCTTTTAGTGTCATAGGGGCCTTGATTGTTAAGCAGATAAAAGCATTACCTGAGGAATTTATTTCCTTGGTCGATAGAAATAGAAAATTTACACCTATTGACCAAATGAATATGTTGAATTTAGATTGCTATTCCTTGCAATGATCTACTTCGATTAGATTTCGTAGTAGAAACTACGTATTCTATAGGAAACCTAAAATATCAGAAACCCTTCATGGAAGTTTTCATGGAGAGTGGCAGATACTAATTGAGGCACCTGAGATTCTACTTCTGTGAGTGCAGCCTGCTTAAGTTTTTCAACTACTCTGCAAATATGAAATTTTTAATTACAGCTCTTACAAGAGGGAACCAATATCGAATTAATAAAAAAAGTTCTTGATTGTTAAGGTCACTTAGAGGACTCGAACTAGGGACAAGGCCATTTGTTTAGTCTAATGACGCTGACGTACAGAGTTTTAAATAAAGACAGCAGTTCATAATTAGAAGAAAGTTTATCATACTGCCATAGTAAGGTAGCGGGAACTAAATGATGCAATTGGAAGTTGAGTTGATTGGTTAGGTAGCTGGGATATCATTGAAATTAGCAATGATGGGTGAAAAAATAAAGATTAAAAACCTTTTTAGAAAGATCTTTCAGCAAATATTCTGCCTCTTTATCCTGACTTTGCTGTAAGTCTGCTAGAATTGAAACCGAGGCTCTTTGCAAAGAATCGTCATCTTCACCTCCACCAGAGGCTGGTGAAATTTCATCGAGAATCATTTGGATTTTGAGTGAAACTGCCTCACTGAATAACTCCCGTTGCTGGCCTTGAGTTTCCATCATTTCTGATTTGCTTGACTCACGCCAGTACACTCTTGCTGCCTACAACGGAATTCCAGGGAATATTGGCAAAAGAAGAAAAAATGAGTTACGACCAATGAGAGGAGTGTATCATCACCATCATAATCATCATCGATCGCTGTAATCAGTGTGTCAGTGTGGGGGCTGGACAACATCATTTTCTGTGATCGAACGCTTGACTGCCATACAGGTTTAATTCTATGCTAATAAAACAACTATGAAAATTATAGTTCTAAAATCAGTTATGTTCACTTAACTTCTTTAAAATGTGGTTCCTCATCCAGCCAAGGCAAGCAAATGAACTTAATGTTCTGACTCTCATTTGAGATCAAAATCAGAAAGAACATCGAGCTCGCATAAGGGCCTATATATTTAGCAAGGCTCTGGGTTCGAGTCATTATTGGGGCACATTGCAATATTGTCTTGTGGTAGCCCACTGATGATATAAATTTCCAATGTTTACTTTCAGTTTCAAGACTCTATTCATACAATGCTTGATGTAATATTATCTAAAAAGTAGAAAATCTGATAAACCAAACCTTGAGCTCGTTAATTCTTTGTTGTCTGGATACTATATCAAGTTCCTTCGCTTTCTTCTGGTAAACACTGTCAGGACTTTTCTGGATGATTTCAAGCAGGAATTCTCTCTCTTCGCCATGTTTCGACTCCATTTCATTAACCACATTCTCCTAAAAGCAAAACAAAGAATTTCTGAGTAATCCTCGACTGAAATTACTCGTAAGGTATCAATGAGGTGTAGAAAGTTAGAACGAAAAGCAACTCAATCTCAGCAAGTTTTAGCAGTGCAAAGGTAGCAAGATATACAGTCATCCTTTTAAGAACTTTATAAACGGTATATACAGCACAAAACTGATTCAGAAATAAAGCCAGACAAATCAAAAGTTGGATACAGAACCTAACTGTGCCTCTGCCGTTACTATAAAAAAACTGACTACATTAGAAACAAAATTCAGATGATGGAAACTGGCAAGGAGGAAACCTATTTTAAAGAGTGGTAACAATGCCTCGTATTTGAATATCACTCTAATAGCCTAACAATCAATTGTATTTGGTCATCTTGAATCAAGTGAATTACTAAAACTCAAACTAAACTAAAGCAGGCTCTTTAAAATGCACCATAATAAATAAAGTTTTGAGTGCTTGAGATATCACTCAGATTGATTAAAGAGGTTTTAGTCCGATAATCTTGTTGTTTGAATCGTCAATTGGTCAGCCTAACCATCAACTGTCTTTTAACATCTTGAATCAAGTGAATTACTATCGGATAAGCAGAACAGATTGACTTGAGGTCAATTATCATTACTATTCACACGCAGAGCAAGCAGTAGCATAAAGAGGCATTCCTATATAGTAAGGACAACCTTGAAACAGGGCTTTCCTACTTTTGTGGCATCATCTCTGAATAGTTTAAAGGGCAGACTGGAAAAACTTACTTACAAATGACAAAAGGTATCAGATGAGAAATTGATAAACAAAGATTGACAAGTCTGCAAAGAGGTTTTTTTGAATCACAGCGAGAAAAGACTAAAACTAAAACTTAAACTTCCTTTCAGCAGGCTTTTTAAACGCACTATGTCATAAAATGTTTTGGGTGCTTGTTGAGATATCATTCAGGTTGATAAAAGAGGTTCTAGTCTTATAATCCTGTTGTTTCAATCGTCAAAATTTTTCATCTTTAAGATTGGAAAATTGTCAGGGTAGAACTTTAAATCCTTACCTGTAATTTGTTGATATTATCAGTTTCTTCCAAGTCTACCATTTCCTCTTCGTTCTGTGTTTGATTTCGTCGGTTTCTCCTCGCCAGCAAACGTTCTTTCGCAAGTTTTTCTTGCCGTTCACGGTCACTCTTCATTCTAAAACCAAATTAATTATTTTATATTTAAAACTGTGTTTTTTACAAACATGATGATTATACCTATAATAAAGAACAATGGACTAAAACAACAACAGTTATCATACAGGAGGCCACAAAGTTCAGTGTGGTTAATGAAATAGCAAAATAAAGTAGTAAAGTAAATAATCAAAAAAGTAAGAAAATAAAAAGTAACAAAGTGAAAGAGTAAAAAGATATATGAATAGGGTTGTAGAAGTAAACTTGAGGAGAAGCAGGATTTGGTACCGTTGATAGAGCTCTAATACACCGAATTAATAGTTGTGGGCTCGAATTCATCTTGGGTCAACTTTAGCATACGTACCTAATATGACAGCAAGCAAATAATGATTTAAATGAGTAGAAGGAAACCAAACTCACTTGTTTTCCAGCGTTGTTTGTTGTGTTTTTGCCAAAGACAAGACGAGAGCAGCAGATTCGAAGTTGTCTTCTTTGCGAGCTTTCCTCTGTTCACGTTTCAGTCTTGCCAGTTCCGCTTGTCGTTCCCGTTCACTCATCAGCTTCGCGTTCGCACCTCTCAGTGAGGCGAGGAGGGCGTCCTTTTCAGCTTCAAAGTTTTGCTGCAAAACAAGGTTTTATTTCATAGTTTAAGAGACGAATCATAGCAAATATCATATGTACTTCCTTTTACGCACTTTATATATATTAGTTACTAAACGATCTTTAAGATTGGGCCCTTTTCATGATCAAACTAATTTTATTTTTTCCTGAGAAAAACAGAGAGCATGATAACACAATATGCCCTCATAGAAAAATATTCACTAACAAGAAGAAATTTTCAAGTTTTTATTGCCACAAACAAACTCGCTACAAAAAGTGATGAATTATGAAAAAAGTTTAAAAATGAATTAACATAAATAAAAATGAATTTGAATTTAATTAAAATGAGTTAAAATGAATTATAATACCAACCTCAAGATTTAAAAGAGTATTTTTTGACGATTCTTTCTTCATCTTTTCTTCAAAAAGCTCGTCCTCCTTCTTCTCCAATTCATCGATTTCTTCGTCGCTCATTCCTGCCTCCTTCCTTTCTCTCCTTAACCTTTCTCTCTCCTCCATTCTTTTGTCCCACTCTGCTGAATTGATCATCAAAGTCTGGTCCATTTCTGCATCATCAGGAAAAAGATCTGCCATCAACGCATTCAACTCTTCTTGTTTTCCTAGAAAGACGTGATTAAAAGTCGTCGGCTTTAAAGTTTCTATCAATCAAACCAAATATCATTGATCCTGTCTCATCTGAATTTTGAGTATAGTCTAAAGCAGCCATGATGAGCAGTGTAGGCAACTGGTTAATGTACATTGTCGTAGTTTTCCCAACCCACCAGCTCCCAAACGTACCAAGTCCCATTGTTTAAGGAGGTGGTAGTGTACTGCAAAAATTAAAAATCTACACTATGACCTCCCTAAACAATAGGAATTGGAGAGTTGATGAGTTGGCAAAACTACGACACAGGGCAATTATAATATTAATCAGTCATAATGAATAGTGCAGACCTCTTGTTTATTTAGTCTTGGCTGGAAATTTTAAGGGAAATTTTGAGAATCTAAGTTGTCGCCTTACTAAAACGGGTACACGAACAGCTCTATTAACCAACATTCAAATCTACAGCTCCTTATTTTCCAAACTCTTATATGCAGTTGCGTTAGGGAAGGAATTCAACATTTTTCAGAAAGGGTAATGCTGAAGTAATGGTTCAGTCGGGTCAAGGCTAGTTCAGATATCAAAAAGACAGGCATAAAGCCCTGAACAGAATTCGGACTTTGAACTTGGTCAAAGTGTGTCAAAGTAGGCAGTCTATCTTAAAGATTTGAAAAATAAATTACCTTGTTCGGCGAGTGTTTTCATTTGCAATTTGATTTCCATCAGTTTATCGTGTTTTTCTTCCTCACTCAATTGGTTCCATTCCTCATCACCCAATTTCTTCTGAAGTGCGTTGAGGATGAGTTTATCTTTCAGAACCTCGTACTTGCTGCTAAGAGCATCCACCAAAACATCGTCGTCAGCGTTCTTGCTGTTTTCTGGTTCAGCAAGGACCAATATCAAATTCTGCCATCTTGAAGATTTCTGGGCTTCTAATTCTTTCTCCTGCACTGTTATTAACTCATCTCTCCCCTTTATAAGAAGAAATAAATGAATTGATTACTGATGAATTGAATCAAATACAATGTCATTACTTGAAAAGTCTCTGATCAGTACAGCATATGAGAATACAGAGGAAAACTTGAAATACGAGAATCATATCATTCAGAAGCTTGCGATCAGAAACTTGTAAGAATAATATTACATGAAAAATAGAGCCAAACAGAAACCCTAAAATCCAAAGGTACGGTAGACAGTGTGGAGTATTCATTAGTTCTATATCACTTATCATAATTGAATTCCAGTATTCAGCTAATAAAATTGAATATACAACTCCTCAAAAGATGGCAGCTCTCATCTTGCGCAATACATCATAGGAATATGCCCCTCAGCAACAAAAAGCAAGAAAAAAATTGTAACAGCCTGAAATGTTTGTTGCTGTGGTGAAGCAGCAGTCACTGATTTTGGCAGTTTTGCGTTGCCAAGGGGCATATTCCCATCATGCATTGTTTGAGGTGAGATCCACCATGTTTTGAGAAATTATCTTTCAAGTTGGAAGATTCAGAAAAATGTGTTATTTTTCTTAGCTGGATAAGACCCTGAAATTATTAGAATTTTAGTAAACACATTACTTCATTTTAGGCATGAAATAATGACGTCTGTAAACAATTTCTATCGTGCGCACTAAATGAATGGCATGATTTCTGACGGACTACATGAAATCTTGAATCAAAGTAATAATGACACCGAAGTTTTCTCACCATTTTCTGTAGTTTCTCCATATTCTGATCACTCTCTTTGTCCTGTGCTTCCTGCAGGTCTGCTATCAAAGATACGATGACGTCATTTCTAGAAGTTTCTTCAGCCTCAGTACCAGATTTAAGTTTCTTCAGACGGTTCAGCTCTTTCAGGATTGCCATTTCACTCAGAATCTCTTGCCATTTGCCTTCTTCAACTAAAACAATAACAACAAAACATATCACAAGCAAACAACAGAATAGATGAGCAAGCAAACAAAACATTATAAATGAACATGCAATGAAAAAATAAATGAACAAGCAGACAAATAAATAAATGAACAAGCAAACGACAAAATAAATGAACATGCAAATGAAAAAATAAATGAACAACCAAACAACAAAACAAATGAACAAATAACAACAAAATAAATGAACAAGAAGACAATAGAATAAATGAACAGATACCATCAAAATAGATCAGCAAGCCACCAAATGTTCCTTCAGTTCTGACCATCAACTTGTATCGAGGTTACAGTCGATCAGACTCCCGATTTTAAAGGTTGCTAAAGCGATCCAATAAAAACTCAAGAAAACATTCTCAGTTTCCAGACAAAACAATGGATTGCACATAATACAGATACAGTGCCTGCTTGCGATGCTAAAATTTCTTCCTTCAACAAAAGTAGAATAACATTTTCTTTCAGTATTCGGCAAACGATGAAAGTCGCATATTTTTCTCACGCCCACCAATTCTGTTTAGGATCACGACCACCAAGAACTGTCTCCTAAATCATACGTTTACCACCAACTACTGTAAACACTTGACTACATGATAAGACGGAAGAAAGAACCTTAGTGGTGCAGAAGAAGTCTAGCTCACGATTATGGCACAGGACAGACGTCGATTGGTGAGATAAAATGAACAGTCAGGAAATTTAATTTTCATACCTGTGTCAATTTGATCGAGTAGCGTCTGCTTGATTTCCTTCAATCTTTCTTCTCTGTTTCCAGTTGTCATGCATTCTGCTTTCTTCACTTCATCTGGTCTTTCTAACTTGAACAATTCCACAAGTGCCTAGTGAGCAAAATCACATGATATCAAAACACGCAGCATCATCTGCTACATGACATAATGGCACGATAAGAAGGGCTGATTGATTTTGTATCAAGAAAGCCTAAGCGTCTGCTAGCTGTTGAATATAGCTAATCACATCATATTAAGTATTATTCGTACAATTAATCAGAATATCCATCATTTATCTGATTTTTAGATAATTACACGAATTCTCGTGTCTATGTGTTTTCAGGTAGCTACGTATGTCACACTTTGTCGTAAAGATTAAAAATTTAAAGCCAATAGAGGAGCTCTTCTAATTTTCCTTCTAATATGTCATGAAAGCAAATGAATGAAGAGGTTTGGGAAGAGTATGAAATAATTTAAGGTGATTTTTCATTGAAATTAGTTTGCCGGTCGGATTTCAACAATCTTTTCTACTGAATCCAGCTCTGGTTTGTTATTAGGATCTTAAAGAGCAGTCTTTACCTGTGTATTCAAGTTGTTGAAGCTGCAGTAACAACAAGCAGGCAAAGCCATTCAAAACAAGGAGACAACACTCGTCGACTATTTGTCGGGATGTTTGCAACCAGTAACTTACGTCAATTACAAGAGTATGGGTGGCTAAAAATCATTCATTGTGGTAAGAAAGATAGCTAAAAATTAAGTGATTCTTCAAGTTCGTGGTGAAATATTATTTTTGTCCATGCAATGGCTGCCTGTGCTTGATAGACTCGGTTGCTGGTAAACTTTTCTAGAGAATTGTAAAACCAAGAAGGAATTAAATATGTTGAAGGAGCCAAAAAGGGAAATAGATGGTAACCAAACTATTTTCTTCTTTTTATCGACGTAGTTGTAAAATGATAGGGATAAATGATAGGGATCAATTGGAGTATAGAATGCGAGTAACGAAGGGACAAGAAGAAAGTGGGAAAAAGGGGTGCTAAACTGTACCTCTCTCTCTAATGTGTGTCTGTGTTCAATATATTCCATTGCTGTCTCTCTCAACTTAGCCTCGTCTCCATCTTTAACAAGGGTCATCTCTTTTTGCTTTGACTTTTTCTTCAGCCTCATTTTCTCAAGCCGTTCCTTCGCAAGTTGCTCTTGTCTAGCACGGTCGCTCTTCATTCTAAAAACATTATATTCACATTTTAATAAAGTCTACCATTCTTTATGGCAACAAAACTAAATTTCAACAGGTAAACAATACAACTAAAGCCTTGGTGAAATCCCTGAGACAGTTAGAAGACAAGAATAACAGAGGTTGCACGCTTGAGCCCAACCAACACATGTTTTGCGAGAATCCGGTATGTACCATTACACGTTAGCATCTGCAATGATACTTCTGATAGTACAGCCTGGTTTGTTTTAAGAACGAAGCACTTTAATCAATCATTAAATCTTGTATGAATTTAATCACTAGATTTTATTTTCTTTTTTTCTCATTAAGAGTCACAAATTCTAAGTGCCTTATCGAAATGAAATCATGGAAATTTACCCATATGAATCGTTTTTAATGCAGCCTTAATTAATTGGAAAATAAGCTTCAGATTATTTTGCTATTATGTAGTAAATACAAACTTAAATCCATATTAGATATAAAGACCATGCGTTTCTTTAATTCACGGATGTGACAAAAAGAAGAAATATGGAAATCTTATGTGCATCACTTACTTGCTTTCTAAGTTAGCTTGATTACGTTCAGCTAGGCCGAGAACCATGGCCGCAGTTCCGAACTTCTCCTCCAACTTCACTTTCCTCTGCTCCCTCCGCAGCCTCGCTAACTCTGCCTGCCTCTCTCGTTCTGTGTAGAATTTAGCATCTGCCCCTTTCAGTTTACTCATCAGAGCCTCCTTCTCATCCTCGTATCTGCTTTGCATATCTGCTAGTATTGACTTGGCATCCAGGTGCCCGTCCTCGTTTTCAAACGCAGACTCATCGATTTCTAAATCGTCATCCTCGTCAGCCTCCAAGCCTTGTTTGTGTCTTTCCCTCCTCCTCGCCAGCTTTTCTTTCACCATCTCCTCGTACCTGTATGAAAGATAAAACGCATTTCAATTCAATTCAATTCAAATATTTCAATATTCATCGGCATGTAATTCTGCTGCCCTAGTTTGCCACCTTTGTCAGTATAGTTGTCAAGTGACTCGGATTCTTTCACTGGATTTGAAGCAAATTTTAATACATTTCCACGATGCTATTCTGCTATTTGCTTGAGACTGAAATTCATTTATATATCAGCTATCAGACACTAAATCCCATTCCAATCAAACTTCATACTTTTCTACCATGGTATGCCCTTAGGCCAATTTGACTCTTTTCAACTTGTTAAAGGTAGACCACAACTCAAAATCAAGCACTACTGGTCTTATCTACGAAAAAGCTAAAGACTTAGTTGTTAGCAAAAGATGACAATCAGGTATTACGAATATCTACTATATATAAAGTATCCCAATACCTTGCTCTGTTTTGTCCCATCAGTTTCTTCAGACTTGCGTCCGTCTGAAAACCTTCGCCAAGCAATTTAGCGGCCTCTTCCAGTTTGCCGTCCCTCATTAACCTCTTCTGCTCCAATCTTCTCTTTATCATCTCCGCTTGTCTCTCTTGCTCTGACATTGCTTTCCACTCTGCATCTCCTGATAAACAACACAAAAACATGGTTAACTATTTAAACTGTGAAATGAGTATCGCTATTGCGAACTTATTTGCTCGAGTGCTAGAGAAGGGTGCAAAAGTACGCTGAGGAAAGTCTGTGCAGCACTAGCGAGGGTGTTCAGTTGCGTGGAGGATATCCAGTACTGTGGACTGTGGAGGGATACCATCAGTACTGAATATTCCTCGTAGTATTAATGGTATCTCTCCACAGTACTGATGGTATCCATTCATAGCACTAATAGTATTCCTCCACACTACTGAACATCCCCTACAATACTGAATTCTATATCATCCCTCCACAGTACTGATGGTATCCCCCGACTGATTACATCACTCCACAGAAATGACCATTCTCCAAAGTACTGCACTGAAGTTTCCTTAGGGTGCACACGTGGGCTTTAGGGCACCTCTTGGCCGTATTCTGACAATCAACAAAAAACATCCGCTACTTCAAATGAAAATGAGTGGTTTTTATAAGCAACTATGCAACTGCGTGCTTTAGAGGGGACAACTTATAGTTAGTGATGGGGGTAAGACAAGGCTTCTTTTTGAATAGCTAATAATATACTAAATCCTGCAGATATTACCATCAGAAAGATACTTATTGCTACATAGTAAATTAAACCAAATGATACCTGAGACATTGGCAAAATGGCATTATTTCCCTAACCCCAAAATGTCTGATCCCGCAATTTACTATACAATGAGTCCCCCTTTGGGTAATGAAAACAAACCTAGTTGCTTCTGCAGTCCTTCTAAGATGAGTTTATCCATCAAAGCATCATATTTCTTATCAAGTGCTTTTATGATTTCTTTGTCCGAGCCTTTTCCTTCGTATGTGAAAATCACTTCGGCAACATTTGACAGTTCTTCGTAGTTTCTTGATTTGATCTGTCTTGTCCTCAATGTTGCAAGTTCTTCTTGGCTCTAAGAGAAATAATTTCATGATTTATACTTTGCTGATTTAGATACTTTCCAAAAATTGCTTTCTGACTTTCTGAAGGTATTTTTACCTTAATTATTTGCCACCTTGTTAATTTCCTCTAATTGCCTGTATCTTGTATACTAGATCAATGTTGAATATTATAACCATTTCTGCCCTTCTGCCCACATATCTGTTACTTATACAATAGTTGCATGCCTTCGAATGAATAATGACAATATGAAGGTATAGCATCCTCCAGGATTGGTCTGTTTCTCTTTTGCATTGGATCGGATACGATGAAACTCAAAAACGACACCCATGCATGAAAGCACTGTTCTTCTTAAGTTACTTTGTTGGTTAGTGTTAGACAATGGTGTAAGGTTGTGGTCAAAGAAGAGTATGATCGCACAACGTCTTTACTTCTACTTAGCAGCAAGAACTCGTGTTATTTATGAGATAGACACCTTCCTAGATCTCAAAAAGCATAGGATACCATTAATCACTCCATATAATTTGCCAAATTAAAGAAACACTGGAGTAAAGATATAACAGGGAGCTACTCAAGTTTGGTACAGAACAGAGCCTAACCCATCATTAAGTGGGAAACATATAAAACCAATTGATCATGTCATTGTGTAGAGGTAGAAACATGAATAATCTAGATAGATGTTTCATCATAACCTACAAAATTATGGACAATATGTGCTCAAAACTAATTTGACATGTCCGTCTAAAAATGAAACAAAGGAAAGATAAAAAGAGGAAAAACCTTGTTCTGTAATTCTTCGATCATTTTGGCAGTTTCTTTGTCTTGGACTTCCTGCAGATCAGCCAAGAGAGAAACTGCCACGTCACTCAGATTGACGTCATCAGGCGTTACACCAGAAGACTGGGCGATGAATTCTTCTCTAATAACCACTTTCACTGAAGCTGCCATCTCCAAAATGGCGCCATGTTCTTCTTGGTCAGCTAGGAATCGAAATTGTCTGATTTAATCAAATGAATAAACTCGAGAAGAAGCAGGATTTGGAAATTCAATCGAGATGGTTTTGTAAATGATCTGCGCTTGTTTGACTTCTTTCTAAGTTATTGATTTCTATTTTGTTGTCTCAATCGTTCTAAATACAAAAGGTTGAGGAAAATTTGGGATTTTTGGCATTTGTCAATTGTAGTAGCCTGCTCTGGTAAATTCGATTTCTCGTCTTAGACCATGCCTTGTGAATTAATGTTGATTAGAAGTACAGGCTGGTTTCTTTACAAGTTGTTTCCTATATGCAGGAACCTACTGTATAAAGATGAAATATAACTCACAGCTATCTTCAAAATCGAGTTCCTCCCTCTTATCCTTGAGTTTTGAGATTCGCTGCATTCTCTCTTCAGATGTCATGTTCTTCGCCTCATCGTAAAGATCTTCCATGTCGGAGTCATTGAGGAGTTCAGCGAGGACTTCTCTCTCTTTAATCTGCTTCTTCTCAAGTTCTTTCATCACCGAATCTTGCCACACTGAAATGTCATCATCTGAATCGAAGAAAAATCAATCGTCATTTTACTACATCAACTACAAGCATAGCAACTGTGAAACTCTGATACTTGCTTTAGGGTTTTTATAAATGGTAAAATCTTTATTCGAATTATACAGTATTGTAAATACTTTCTTGTAGATAGTTTGCCTTAATTGTGTTTTCTTTTTAGCGATTATAGATAGCCAACTTCAAATAAAGAGTTATCAATAATGACGATGATATACAGATAAATAATCTAAGGACCACCAATTTTTGCAGTGATGAAACAGAAATGTACTGTAGGCTTAAAAGGCATCAGTACACTTTCTAGGTTTCAGGAATTAACAAATAAAATAACGAATAGGATAGGAAATAGACAAATAAAGAAAGAAAGGATCTTAATGAGAAGTAAAGAAAAAATTAAATTTATGAACATTTCTAGAATAGATACCCTTGCTAGGTTCAGGACTTTCTTCCTCCTTTTTCCTCCTCTTCAGAGCATTTCTTCTCGCCTCCAGTCTTTCTCTTGCCAGCTTCTCCTGTCTCTCTCTGTCCTTCTTCAAGCTGGAAAATTCGAATAAGAGATTTTTAATTCAACGACAACAACAACAACTTAGTTTTAGCACAATCTCATTTTTGGGCCTAATTGAAGAAAAGGTTTTGGTTTGGAAGATACCAACCTCTTTATGACTCCCAAAACAGAAAAACAGAACTACAATTACAATATGAGCATATGTATTATTTCCTGGTAGATAATCTCTTGCTTGTATAAACACTTAACTACACAGACATAAAAATAAGAATATCTATCAAAGAGTAATGATTAAAATATCCTTACCCCTCTTCTCTTGCAGTGTTATTTCTCTCGGCGATTCCCAACACCAAAGCTGCCCCTTCAAAGTTGCCTTCCCTCTCCGCTTTTCGCTTCTCGATTCTCAACCTCATCAGCTCAGCTTGTCGTTCTTTTTCGTTCAGCAATCTTCCTTCGCCTTCCTGTTCACGATAAACAAGTACCACATTGACTAAAGTTCCCACCAAAACAGTAAAGAGTTTATGACCATGCTTGTAAAAGGAGGGAAGGGGAGGGAACAAACATTATCTTCTACATGGAAAATGTATAGTAAGAACTGAGAGGTCTTTGCTATACTTCAAGTTTACTGATCCATTACCATTGAAAAATTCCTTATTACCAATTCCTTCTTACCCTATGGTTGTAATTCGGAGGCGTGGGGGTAAAAAACATTATTTACTGCATGAAAAATGTAGAGGAAGTTCTAAGAGGTCTATAGGCTACATTTCTAGTTCACTGATGTAATAGTAGTAGAACCTTTCAAAAGAGATAAAGGCATGCCTCTTTGTATAAAATAGGCTTTATTCATCATAAATTCGTCTACTACTCAAGCCTACATGACAACAAAATTCAACAACTGACGACTAGCCTTTATAACCTCAAGATGGCAGACAATCTCAGTTTCACTACAAGATCGAGGCGAATCATAATAATAATGATAATATCGATTATTCATTTTATGACACTGATCCATTACACTGACTAATTCCATATTACCTCGCAGTTCATCATAATTCATCTCCACCTGATAAAGAGGAACAATCCAACTCCTGGGCCATACTTAACTGCTGAAGTCATGAAACAAACTTAATAGGATTAACGAACAAGACAACATTAGGAACCAAGTGCAGGCGTTTATGCGCATCTGATACCAGATAACGTAGGAATATGCTCCTGGATGTAGTCTAGAATCCACGACAGATGGAAAATCAGTGTTTTCTACAGAAAAAAGTCTACTTGAGGAGAAGCAGGATTTGGATAATCAATCGAGATAATCAATGGAGATAAAAAGAAAAAAGTATCTTTAAAATCTTTAAACTTTTCATCTGTATAAATCCAATGAGAAGAAATTGGCTTCAATCAAATTCTGATTTAACAATTCGGTCTTTCAAAAAAAGATATTTTCCAATTTAAGAATGTCATGAACTGTTTCCAATTTGCAGAATTTTTTTTAATGATGAAACGTTGTAAGAAAGTTGCTTCGCTCAAAACCTGCGAGAGTAGGTATGAAGTAACTTCCCTGAAAATCTGACAGAACCATCACCTATGAGTTTCAAAATAGTTCGTTTTATTTTACATAAGTATTTAATAGCTTTTTATAAGAATTCATCTACCTTTAACGAAACACCACAACTGTATGACCCTTAAACTCTTAGGGTGAGGAAGAACGTAATGACTAAGTAAGAGAAGTCAAGACAAGACAGAGGTCAACCCTATAGTGGGAGATCAAATGAAAACTAGACAGATGATTACCTGTAAACGACGAAGTAAGGCGTCCTTTTCCTGCTCATATCTCATCTGAAGATCTTTCAGAATATTTCCACTCGAAACATTTTCATCATCCTCCATCAACTCCTCGTCATCTTCGTCGATCTCACCTTCCAGAACTTTCTTCTTTCTGGCTTTCAATCTCTCCTGAATCTTATCAAGATATCTCTGACGATTTTCTCCCAATAGGGACTGAAACAAATGGTCAAGCTCGTTAAGAAAAACTAAAACTAGCTTACATATAATTCAATATTCTCCTAACTGATGATGGATAAAACTTTTATCTTCATACTTGATGCAATTGCAATTTTCAATGTAATCGCCATCTAGGAAAATTCTAGGCAAAATATTGCTAAGATCATTTAAGCTTAGTCAACTGCATTATAATTACCTTTATTTTTTCATGTTTATGGCTTTGTAGAATTTTTTTATGTTTATGGCTTTGTAGTATCATTTAGCTCTATCTCCACTTTTTGCATGGAGAATTAATAAGAAATTCGAAACATAATAACTACTGCAGCATAATTATAACACCAACACTCATCAGAGTAGTACCTCACCATGACCAGGAGAAAAACATCAGAGTATCTCCACTATTTAAGTGAAAAAGTAAAAACAAATAGTTTTTTGATTGATGCAGAACTTGAGGATGGCGGTAAATATTGGAAAAATAGTGAAACATAATATAACTACTGCAGCATAATTATAACACCAAAGCTCATCAGAGTAGTACGTCACCATGACTAGGAGAAAAACATTTGAGTTACCTGCAGAAATTCTGCATTTTTCATCGCATCCCCTAACAGGGCAGCAGCCTCGTCATACTTCCCATCCCTTCTCAGCCTCCTTTCCATCAACTTCAGCTTCATTAGCCTCGCTTGCCTTTCCTGCTCTGAGAGCTTTGCCCACTCTGCATCACTCATCTGTTTCTTCAAGGCTTCAAGAAGGAGTTTGTCGCGGACAGCGTCGTATTTGTCGTTTAGAGCTTTGACCAACTCTTCCTCTTCGTCAGATACGTCTTTGATTCCGAATATCACTGAAGCGATGTTCTCAAACCATTCCTCTTCGCAGGACTTCACCTCATGGCTGCATACACGCTCCAGATCAGTCATGTTCTGAAACAGATGAAGAAGATATTTTATATTTTTTTTCCCGATCTATCCTTCTTGTTATACCACCAACATGTCTCCAACCCAGCATAGAACAGTAACCTTGGGGTGTTTATAACTCCAGGCTAATCCACGGTGAGGCATTCATTCGTGTTTCTGATTAAAGCCCTCTTCAGAGCCATGTAATATTAACATTAATTCCTAAGGCATGGTCTAACATGGAAGATCGATTTTTTCTAGATTAAGCTACTGCAACTGCTATGTGCAACCACCAGGCTTAACGCAACAAAAGCGAGCGAGCTAACCACTGTCCTAAACAAGAATTCAAAGCAGCAGCCTTCAGGTATCTCTAGCTCAAGGTTTATCAACGGTGAAGCTTTAAATTCTTAAGTGAGTCCTTACTCCTTGAATTCATGTCATTATACACATGGCTTTGAAGAAGGAATTATTTTGGAACACGAATTAATGCCTCACTTACGAGACCTGGTAGAAGCTTATTAGAACCGTTGTAGCCAACTGGTGAAAATGATATATTTTCTCCGTGTCTGACCATAAGAATGTATGTTGTATTAACGTGCAGTGTAGTTTAGAGCAGTGAAGATCATTTGATTAGAGTGTTATACTTTCCTCACCTTCTCGTGAAAGTTAATAATGCTCTTACATTCGGCTTCTTGACTCAATTGAAGATCGCAGAGTAAATTACAAGCAACTGTCAAATCATCAACTGCACTGGGTGAAAGCAACCTCAGTTCTTCTTTCTTCGTTTCAAATACGATCGAGACGGCTTCTTGGAGGAGTGCTCGGTGCTGTTCGATTGATTGCAACTTATCCTCGGTGCTGCGGTGGTGCCAGCCTTGCCACTGGGTCTTCAACACCAACAGTTGGTTCGATCTCTCGTCTGAAAGATATTCAAGGATCACTTGACGCTCGTCACAATTAACGTGGTATAATTCCCTTTATGCTCAAAAGTGTGAATTGCCAATGAGCAAATGAAAAACGCTAGTCACATTCAATCAGTCAAGATTGTTGCGAGAAGATAAAAAAATTACAATGGTTATTCATGGTGAAAGATTTTGAAATCACAAAAAACCTTCCAGTATTTCTCGTAAAAATCGAGATCCGCTGTGGTCAATGTCTCAGCACAAAATTATTTGCAAAACTTTGTGAAGGTAAGAGTGAATGATAAAAATATTGGGATTTTAACCTCTGCCGTGGTGTACATATTCTGAAGTTGTGTTTCATTGCCAGTTTGTAAATAAAACATTGCTGATATTCTGAATTATTCCAAACTGAACATCTTATACAGGCTCTCAAAATGAAACGAGCGTATGCAGAAGGATAAGAGATACAACTTTTCAATCTAACCTGAATTCAACTTTTTCGCATTGACACGAAACTGCAAGCTATCCCTTCCTTGCAAAAAATGAATGAAGATCTCTCTTTCAAACAGCAGCCTCTTCTCCATATTTTGAACGATTTCCATCTGCATATCGATTCTACCTCGTTTGGTTTTTGATTTCTGGATAATTGGAGTGAAGCGATCTTTCTCGTTTTTCGGCGTCTGGCCTTTTCTGGCCAACAATCGCTTCTTTGCCAGTTGCTGGTGTCTTTTTCGGTCTTTCGAGAATCTAAAACGAATTTCGTTTATCATCAACAAATACGATGCATAGTTGTCAGCCTTCACTTGATATTACTGGTGTCTCAGAAAAAGCTTTCACGTTTTATTCAATTCACTCATCTACAGTATTACTTTACTCTATAATATTAGAAAAATATGTTTCAGAAATACTCTCAACTTAGCTATTTCAGTTGTTCATTTAATCCACCAATAGGTCCACATCAGCCTGTGATTGCCACTACCGACCTGTTTTAGCAACTAAAGCATGCATGTATGAAGTAGGCACTAACGTATCTGACTGACTAATTGACTTGAACTGGTAAGGTCAGTTCAACTACGATGAAAGGAAATGAAAATCTCCCGATTTTAACAATGAGCAACCTCTAAAGACATTTGATGATGTTATTAGAGGTTACCGCTTCAACGTTCTGTTCATTCAAAGCTCTCAATCGCATCATTAAAAGCAAGCAAAACAAATGTTTTCATCTACTGAGTTTAACAACGAGTATAATGACATTTGATGATGTTAGAAATATGTTTCAAAGTGACACTCACATATCTGACTGATTAGCTGAAATTCTTTCTGTTAACCCAACAAAGATGGAAGCCGCTTCAAAGTTCTGTTCATTCAACGCTCTCAACTGCATCATGAACAGCAAGCAAAACAAATGTTCTCTTTCCACTGAGTTTAACAACGAGTAGGATCCAATTCCTCGCAGTCTATTTGAGACCATTTCTCTTTCTAAATGAAGTCTTTTGTTCAGCTGTATCAGAACCTGGTCTGTGGTTACTTGCTGGCTTTCCTCGAACTTTATTTTCTTCTCCATTTCTTCTTTTACTTCGTCATACTCCAGTCCTAAATAGATGGTGGAAAATGTCAAAATTCGTTGCTGGAAAATCTAAAAACTGCAAGAAAACATTAATACTCGTTGAACTTGTTGAATGAGGTTTTGAGGTAAAGATTAATTCTACAATCATGATTGGAGAGGACAAAGACTTTTCCAAGTATAAAAAACAAAGATCGTCTCTAAAAGGGATTCAAAAACTACTGTAGTTGTCGTATTAGGTAAAGTTCAGATAGACTCCCTCCATTTCCTGATTCGAGTGCCACCCAGAACTTCTTTACATCAAGCTAGGCTTGCCACTGTTCATAGCTCTTGGCGTGCCAAGCTTAAATTTTTGCAAACAGTCAGAAGGCTTACAGAGAAACCAGAACAACTCAGACAGAAATCTTCTGGCCGGGGACTTTGGAACGATTGAGTCCTCTCAACAGTCTGAACATGGAGAAGACTGGAAATTAAATCGACTGATACAAATATAGTTGAAGGGACAGCTAAAGAAAATAATGAGTGACGGAAATCATTCACAAGTATTAGAAAAATGCAAGTCAATCTAGTTGATTTGTTTGAATGAGTGCCCCGATAATTGGTAGGACACCAAGATAAAATGTCAGTATTTGCAGGTTTGAGTTCTGCTCGGATCCTTTTCATTCACTCAAATCATAATCATCTTAATAGATTTCCAAAATTCTTCTAAAAATATAAAAATAATCCTTAAAGTTTCTTTCACTGTATTTATAGCCCTTAGAGAAGCAAACTATAGACTCTTCTATAATCTGTTGAAAAGCCTCTCGTGTAACAATCTTTTTCCCATGCAAATGTTTGATAACCGTTTCCAACTCACCACTCTCCGCCATTTTATCCTTAATCTCCTGTTCCTTCATCATCTCTGCCGAACTGCTTTCTCCCATCAACCACAACAGCGTGAAGTCATATTTACTTCTAGATCCTGGTAGCTGCACTGCCATCTCTTCGTCCCTCCCTTCCTTCCTCAGGGCCTCTTCCTTCACTTTCACTTGGAAGAGTCGCTCGTTCTGTTCTCTTACTGACAGGGCTGCCAGCATTCCCTCGCCAACTTGGATTTTCAGCATTTCAAATAAGAGATGGTCTCGCATTTTGTCATACCTATCAACAACAAAACAATAAATGACAATATTGTAATCAAATATATCTAGATACCAAAAATAGAAATTTCAATTCATATCTGGGTATAAGAATTAAAACTTCGCTTCTGATGTGAAGCACTTCTGATCTGCCAAGCAAACATTTTGGTTTATTTGATAAATTATAAAATTTTACTGAAAATCTGAAAGCATGCCATGAAAACTTACATTTCCTTTCTGCTTCTGCTTATTACTCCGTTTCTTATGATGACATTTTTAAATGTAATGAATCATTTCACAGTTCTCTTTTTGACAAAATCCATTTCATGAGGCAGTATCATCACAAACGCCATAATATGGTCAAAGTATATACAGTGGCGATTTAAGAGATTGGGTGGCCTGGGGTGAAATGCCTTGATTAGATCAAATTTGAAGTTTCTTATGTGGTATTTTGCATTTTTCCCTTATTTTGCTGAGGATTTTTGTCTAAATAAAGCATGGGGTCCATAACCGTAATCCTTGGGCCCCTATCTAAAGCCACCACTGGATTTAAAGTACGGAATGGAAAGTTGTAGTAGAATATGAAAACATACTTGTCTTTGAGAGCCTTGAGTAAGTCTGTGGCATTCACCCTCTCACATGGCTGTTCTGTGAGTTCTCGTATTCCGTCATCTTCCTCGAGTAATGCCTGAATTCCGATGTCATCAATTCTCTGAACTAGATGATCAGCGGATTGCTTCAGATTTCCTGATCTGAACTGCTTTTCTCTCTCTTTTGCCACCAAGGCAGTTTCATCTTCCTGCTCAGGAATAAATTAGACATGAACTGAAGTGAGGAATTTACAAATTGAAATGTGGAGTCAATCAAGTGCTATGTCTCCGTCATTGAAAGATGTGTTTATTTGCAATCCATTTAGGACTGTTCAATTTTTGGTACAGATAAGGCTTGCGTTTACATGGGTCCAGTTTCACTTGTGTTGGCCTATTGGGAACCAATGGAAAGGAAAGCAGAGCATTTCTTTGCCTCGTTTTCCATCTGAGTCAATTTGAAACCATTTTACATGGGATTGGTACCAAACTTGATCCACTTTGTAAGTGGACCAGCTTGGAACTACTAAACAGATAGATTCTGAGCAGACCTATTCAAAGGCAAGGCCTAACCGTACCTAAAATGTACCTGTGTAAAGACAGCCTAAATCTCACAAGAAAAACATCTGGGGTGGAGCTTCTCTAAAACATTGGATGGTAAATGTTTTTATTGTTTCTTGGCTTCATATCCAACATTGAAATTTTTCATATGAAATCCACCCTCCAAATGAGGCTTAAAAATTATGAAGTGATAGATATTAGTGAAATGCACTAAACCAACCTGCCATGCAACAAGACTTTGGTGTAAATTGTAATCCCTGTCGGTTTGGCTGTTTTTGACTTGGATGCTGTATTGCAGAAAATCTTCCTTGTCAGACGAGCTTTCTTCTGGGACGTTGCATAAAAACATTCGGATTTCATCATAAGAAACTTCTGCCTCAGGGCGTACCCTCGAGCTGAGAAATTTGTTCCACAATCTGGTTGAAAACCTCTCAACGTGAACCGACTTGAACAAGAACAGAGCAGACTGCAGTGAGATGCGGCCATTTCTGTCCCCGTCCAACGCATTAAAATCCCATTTCACCTTCTCCTCAAGGACACGACGTCTTTCCAACTCTTTCAGCAAACTTTTGAAGTTGGTTTTGAAACAGCACTTTTTAGCGCTCACCCCGCAAACTGAGATTAAAGCAGCCTCTATCTGCACCAAATCCAGGGCATCAAAAAAGGTTGTCTCGTCAAAGAGCTGAATTTCTTCCACCGTCAAATAACCCTTGACATCGGTGTCCAGAATGTCAAAAAGCAGGTCAATGTCTTCCCCAACCATTTTGAAAAATTGTCATTCATTCATTTAGGCCATCGAGCATCACATCCCACAGTTTCATCACGGCGCCGCGGTTAATAAAGTCATCATGTCCTCTGTTTTACGACATTGTTTTCTAATGAATAATAGTCTGCAACAATATGTATTAACAGATACTTAAACCTTTCCGACTTCAAAGAATACTTTTCGGGTAAAGTTTGCCGGTCTGGAGAAATATTCGTCGAAGGTAGGAGGGATGTTTGCAAAGTTGCTGTTGTTGTTTGTTGTTGCTATAAATAAAGGCTGCCATTATGAATATGCCTCCCACTCTCACTGAACTCACAATAGGCTCAGTTTTAAGCTACCACTTGAAATTTTACAAAATTACTATTTCTCAATAAAATAACAGCAATGAAACTTATGTATCAAAATAATAATACAAGAGCTCAATTACTTAAGTTTATGAAATTCTTATAGATTAATTCAAAAATAAACCATGCTTTTAGACGTTTCGATAAAATCTTCATCAGTAAAGATTTCATCGAAACGTTTAAATGCATGAGTTTATTTTTGAATTAATCTTATATATCCAGGTATTTCACGATAATGTGAGTAATAGGATGTCATGTAGAAACTTGAGCAAACCTATAACAACGGGTGAGAAGCCTCTTGCCTGTAAACTCAGTGGTTTATCCTTCAAAACCTCGACATTTGGCCTTAAAATCACTAACTCCAACTCACTCTAATAAGTTTGTGCATAACTTCATTTTTATAACTTGAAAAATATCCTTCCCACATTACTTCATACTTTCTCATGAGTAGGACATAATACGGATAAATGATGGCTTCATTAGGTTCTTTGTGCTCACCATGAGATGTCCTTAAATGGCCTTTATTGACATTTGCTGCCTTCCTTGGCCATATTTGTTTTCTTATCCCTCTCCTCGCCTTGCAGCAAGCCGATATACGTTTATATTAGGTGGAAATTAGGAAAAAGCTTCATATAAAAACCTTATTTTGTCCTAAAATCATACTTTTAGTTTATGGTTGAGGAGATTTCTTGATAAAAATCTTCGACGATTAGAGATATTTATTCCAAATAGTAAGTTAGACTAGCAATGAAACTGAATTATCTATAATATATTTTCATTCATCTAAGGTTTAAGATTCTACAATTCATGTACACTACTTTACATCATAATTCATTCATAATAATTTACACAATAATTTGATGACACGAAACCATAAGGGATGAGATTTAAAATTCCGTTTCCTGACTTCTTCTTCGGCATGGAACGCAAGTTGGTGTCTCTTCCTGCAACTCAATTCCTCTTGCGAATATCGAAATCAGTTTACGGTGGTTTCTGTGAAAGGATTTTCATTTGAATGAATGATTTCTCATTTCAATAGCAAAGACTTAAGTTGATATTTTGATGAGAACAGTTAGATTATTGAAGTTAATTGTTAAATACGCTTATTATCCTTTTAAGGTAATGGTCTATGTGCAAAGCACTAAGGGCCCACTGAATTGGTAGACTAATCGAAAAGTGTATTGATGGTTAATATGCAAATAAAATTACTATTTTCGAAATGCATTGTGCTATGCGCAAAGCACAAAGGGTCCACTGAATAAGTAAATTAATCGAAGCAGTGTGACCCTAGTCCTTCTCCTCGATGTGACCACACCTTCTAAGTCTTACTCCCTTTGCCTTTTTGCCTGGAGTTACAGAAAGCTGGCAACTTCTCTCCTCACACCTTATCAAGGCCGTACACAGAACATTTTTAGCGGGGGGGCAAAACCCCTTTTGAAGAGCTTTTTGAGGATATCCTCTATAGGAAAGCATATACTTTTGGAATTTTTTGGGAGGGCAGCAGCCCCCCTTGCCCCCCGCAATGTACGGCCATGCACCTTATGTGACAGGTCTGAATGTGATTTTGAACTCGGGACCCTTTGATCAAGGATTAAGTGTTCTAACAACTCGGGCATCACTGCACTTAAACCCATTACATCCCTGGAAAGTTAGATATGTAATTTCTTAAAGCAAAAGTGGTACTCACTTGACATGTACGTGCTGCTCATCAAGCAGTTCCCCATCAATATTCCAAACACTTTGTTCCCTCCTTTGTCTCCCTGTGGAAGGGCTCTCGTGTACGTCATCATTTTGAATGGTGTCATCTGAAATGAGGTCTGTCGATTGGTTTTCGTTCATATTGTCAGGTGCTTCATGTATGCTGGATTGGCTTGAAGGCAGGGCGGAGAATTTGAATTCTTTCACTTTGAAAACTTCTATGAAGTCGAAACCAAACTGAAATATCAAAACAAGTTACAGCAATATCTAAGGCAAATAAATTTACAAATTGAATAAGTAGTATAAAGTAATCCATAAAATGTTTACACTGACGTTTCAGGCGTATGCCCGTTATCAAAGTCAACAGATATACTTGTTCTTTAAAGAAATACTTATGTGAAAAAAATATATCTAATTGGAATCAGGGAAACCGTATTTGTAACTGTATCTAAATATCTTATGAGAGATTCATAATTTCACGGATTCATGCTATGCTGACAGTTACAATGATTTATCAAGAAGGAGAAGGGCCATTGACAGAAATAAAACCGGTATGAAGCAGATTTTGTAGCAAGATATTCCATTCCTCCAAGAGGCGGGTTTCCGATCCAATGATGTTATCATTAGCCAGTCACAGATTTCCGTTACCCTTCCACTAAAATCACACACTATAGTCAATGAAATTAACTTACATTATCTTACTTCTTGTTAAATTCTTTCAATCTTTCTGACATTTGTATCAACAACTTCAATCATCAAATACCCTTCAAACACCTCAATTATCAGGTTTTTATGATGCATTTATTGTTACTGTTTAGTTATACTTTGTATCAGTTTAGAATTGTACTGTTTTATTTTCTTGTAAAGCTTTCAATTTTAATTTACAGCCCAAGCTAGATAAGCTTTGATTTTTTGGTTCGTGTAGATTACATATTTCTAGTATCCTGTATTCAGATGTAATTTGCAGATAACATTGCATTGAATTAAATAGAATGCAAGATGTAACCTTCTAAGTGGTATTAAGATCCATTTTCCTTATTAGAGAGCTTGCGTTTACATTCAAACTAGAAGATGTTTCAGTCTATTACAAGAAATGAAGATATTCACGCACGTGGTCCTGTCTGTTAGCCATGCGCAGCATGTGTCGAAGGTATTGCATTCGTGACGTTTTCCTGATGATTATCAGGTCGAAATATCCGTCTCCCAGGTGAGCGTTAGGTGAAATTCCATCCAGACTCTTTGCACATCTGCACGTGATATTCGCACCGATCACACTGATGAATTTCCCTCGGATCGTTTTCCATGTTGGATTACAGTCACCGTTATTAGTTGACACTTCCGTTTCCTTCCGAGAACATTTTTCACACCTGATCAGAATAAGAAAATTTCATCAAATGGGTGACGGGAAGAAATCAAAAATTCTTACATTTGATGATGTTCCCATATGATCGAAGAGCTTCGGAAAGCAGAGAGGTATGTTTCCCAACATCCAAAATAAAAACAAAATATGACCCTACCACAGACAAGACTGGACAAGGTTCACAAAGTACTGGGTCAATAGTGTAATCAAATGTGGCCCGGTTTGCCACATACTCTAGCCGATTGCCTTTAGTATTATCTGCAGGTATAGTGTTCGCACTCAAGGAGATTCCCCATTTAAAGATGGCCGGAAATGCGAGTGGATTTCTTTTTCAAACATGATTTAGAAAATCATAATGGCTTATACTCTGAGAGCTTATAAGAAGGTTGGTGACACAATTACAGCTACCAAGATATCTGCTGGGTAACTTTATAGATACTGACGTGACAAGATAAAATTCAGAATTTCTGAAATCAATTTTCTTTTTTCTTGATCCAAATTCTTGAATTCTATTGAAAATTCAATATAGCCATACTACAATAAATAACTTCGAAAAGAATTCAAAATAATTTTCCTGGAATAGAGACTAGCATTGTTTAGGGGGTCATATTCAGATTTTTATTCTTAATATCAGATTATGTTAATTGTTATCGTGAATAGAAAATTGATAACAAGAACATTAGGTCTCTGGGTGATAAATGAGCAAGGTTAAAAGATATCTGAAAGTTTAAAGATGAGCAGTGAAAATAAATGATATTTTTATTGATTCTGAAGCAGATGAAAAGCCTGTTTCATCCGTCTGAAATAGCCAAGATGGCAGTTAGGCATTGAGCCTTACCCCCACTCTCTCGTGTAATCATGAAATTGAAAATTACGGAATAAAAATGAAAAGTATCAGTGATAATGTAAAACATCAATAATAGTTGAATGATATAAGAATTAGAAATAGTAATAATAGCAGCAAAATGAATTCCCAACTAACCCTGAAACACATCTCTCTCGCAATGGTGAATCTTCATTATTCCCAGGTGCAGGAAGAAAACTCAACTCACCAGCATACGACCTGCAATTGACAAAATAAAATAACATTTCGAATCTAAATTCAATTGCAAAATAAGGTGTAGATAGAATCACTAAAAATTGGTGGAAAAAAAGAGGCGAAGAAAAACAATTTTAATACAGCACGCTTGGGCCTTCCAGATTGTTATAATTCATAAGTCACACTCTGAGGATGACATAAGTCCGAAAGCCCTAAATGTGCTGTATTAAAGTTGCGTTTCTTTGCCATATATTCAAGGGATTACATTGCCGTATTTTCAATCAATCTCCGTCAATGCATCTTTCCCTTTCATGTCAGCACATTATAGCGATTGACCATGAAATTAATTAAAAACCAATATTTGAGCCGGGGGTTACATGACCTGCCGTGGCTGCGGGTGTGTCGCTGTGATTTTGCAAGCTTACCTGCTTTCATAATAAATTTTTTAAGTAAATCTTAAGATTACGAATGAAACAGTGTAAAGATACCCAAATTCAAGATGATATTCAACAGTTAAAAAAATTTAGACCCATTTTTATGAAGAAGCAATTCATTAGATTTCATACCCATATAGGATTTGACAGAAAATTAGACCCACGTTTAGAGATTTTCTTATGCTAAAAACCAACCTATGTACCCCGGAGGGATTTGAGCCCATCAGAACCATTAAATTCAGATAAAGCATTTGACGAACCTGTTTGCCATGAAATTTCTAAAACCGGCTACGTCATACTTCCTGGGTCCCATCCACCGGAGCTGCTGGCTGTCTCTAATGACGTCACCGAAGAAACCGTACCCCATCAGAGAGACGGAATACTTCAACAACTTCTCATCTCGCCACACTGAACAGATGTCGATCGGCAAATCATCGCCTGTTGATAGAGAGATATGATATTCACATATAACAGGGTAAGTACGTTTTCCATTGGAACCAAAGTCTTTCATCGGTAAAGATTTCGAGGATGGGGAGGAGAATTGGAAACATAAAAACTGCATAAAAATGACAACCCCAGAATGTGCTGAAGACCAGAGTTAGAACTGTTGTTTACGCAACATCGGCAGACTAAGGTCAATGTCCCCCTGAGATTATTGGTTATTTCTCACCATACCAATCATTTATCTCTTTTCTGACTGGCCAATTTCGGTCCACATCTGGGTATAATTATTCGTACCAGACCATGGTGACCATGAAATAAACTGCAACTTATACTGGAAGAAAGTGCGCCTCTACAGCTGGGTTTAAACAGTTCACTAAAGCATCGAAATATCCCAGTCTTAGCAGGAACTGGCTCGAATTTCATCGAGCCTGGACTGCTATTTTTTAGATTTTAGATGTTCAGATATTTTAGATCTTTTAAAAAGTTTAAAAGCAAAAAAAAATGTCAGTCTCGTGATAGTAGTTGTCTGTTTGCGTGCGTGTGGTACGTCCATGTACGTATTTGTTGATATGGGTTGGTGTCAGTATGTGGCAAATTAGTGTCAGTATGCAGCAAATTATTGCTGCCAGATTTTGAACAGTTTCACGCAAAAGGCAATACGACGCAATCACAACTATTTAATCTGACATCTCCATGGTGGCTGTGTATTTGTGTCCCCATATTAAAGAGTTAATGCAGTACTTCTGATCCGTACGTGTAAATGTTTACGAGAATTTTAAAACACAAGAAGACTGATAAAAGCCTAACCGATAATGATGTGAAGAGCTGACGTCACAGGGTCGTTAATCCCAGTTGTGCAAAACACCACCGTATCAGTTGAGCCTGAAAATCAATCGCAAAATACAATTAGTGTGGCTTGAAAACTATAAACAACAAAATAAAAATACGATCAATTCAATACATACGAAATTCCAGTTCGAACTTTTGATAGGGTCTGCACCACTTTAATAATTCACAACAACGAGAACGTCTTACGTTGAGTCCCTCTTGTTTCTTTCTGCCTTCTATACAATTGATTCCATGAAAACGCCTCAAAACTATAACTTATAATTACAATACAATTTTCTTGAAAAGATGATTTGGATGCATTAAGAGTAAGGCTTTATCACTGCAATTTAGAGCATTGCATCTAGCAGGGCTTTATCCAGTTCCAGAATAGGGACATTGCAGGAAAAAAGTGAGAATGGGGTCATTTTCATTCTCACAAATTGATTTAATCGAAAAACTGTTTCTTGTAATGGAAAGCTGTATCCTTGAGAACGTATATAGATGAAAAAGTTGAAAATGACAAACACAAGTCAAACTCAGAAACTGTAACTTTTATGGCTGGAAGTGAGCCTTCAACTAGGTATTCAAATTGTTGAAAAGTTAGACCCGAAGATTTATTTTGCTTGTACAGAAGACAAAATTGCCATAGCAATAATTTCCACTTACAGGTCATACATAGCATTCTTAATGAACAATAGTGAATATAATTTGTTCCAACCAAAGGGATTGATGATGCCCGTCAAATAAACGTTACTAACATCCTATGCAAAATGTTTTTACCCAAAGTAATGTGATGGTGGTATGGTTTAGATCAGCATGCATGGTTCTTGAATAAAAGGAAATATAATGTTACAGAGACTGAACCTGTCGAGCTTGAATAGAAAAGAATAGAAGACCAGATAGAGACTAGAGTAGAGAAGGGAGAACAAAGAGAAGAATTTCGTTGTGACAACATGCAAATAAACAAAACTTATAAAGATTTTGAAAGATGAGTTTCATCTCACCTGCAGGGATGAGTCCGATTTTTATCGCAGGTTTAATCGAAGGAACATTTGTTGATCCGTCACGAGAAAGCACTCCGTTCAAAACTTCACTGAACATCCCATCTCCACCAACTGCTATCACTCTGATAATCGAAAAAATCACACCACGTCATCTTTTTGGCACACATAGATCATTAAGGTAGCAGGAAATACGTTTTTGACAGGTTTAGTTGTAGATCTCATGGATAAAGTGGATTAACTTGGTTTAACACCAGCTTTTGGATTCCATAAAAGGTGCATGTTATTCTGTGTTAAATAAATTCTTGTGGCAATCAACTCAACAAAATCAAGCCAGAAGCATTTATTTCTGATACTTAACCTTCGATGTCATCAGATATAGTGTTTTCATCAATATAGCCAGTAAAATCGGAAGCATAGCAAAACGAATACATAGATTACTTAAGCTTACTTACATAATTACTTTCCTACACTATACCAATCATTCACCTCTTTTCTGATTAGCCTATTTAGATCCACATCTGGGTATATAATCAGTTAGGTTTCTGTTTCGTTCTCTTTCTGACGTATTACTCTGTTGAGTGTCAGAGGAAAAGCTTAAGTAATCTTTGTATTCGTTTCATTATGTTTCCGATTTTTCTGGCTATTTTGAAGTTTTGTACCATCCAAAAACTGTTTTTATTAAGTTAAACGTTTTCACATGCTTAGCAATGCTAGATATCAACCTTACATTTGCTTTTCTTAATCCAAAGTAACATGGTCAAACCAGCTTCCTATACTCTAGTCAACGCTGTGTTTCCAATTTTTCTAGCTATTTCAACCAGAAGCTAGTTCAGTGCAGCTAATTGCTGTGCAATCTGACAGAACCTTCTAGCAAACAGACAGACGATGAGTGAAATATTTAATTGAGTATGAGAACCAAGCTATCTGAATGCAGCTAAATGCCGAGTTGTATTAACTAATTAATTTGGTAAGCAGAAAGAAAATACGTGATATATTGCATTGAGAAGGAGAAATAAGCACTCACCCATCAATAGAACCAAGATCAGCATTCTTTACCATACTGTAGGCATGATTTGCTCTTTCAGTCACTTAAATCAAAACAAAATCTACAATATCAATAATCATAAAAATCTACCATTTCAGGAGGTGAGTTGCTGAGCAGTTTTCATATAGAGATTGAAACTGAACTTGGCTGTGTAAGGCAAATGTCAGGATGCTTATTTCCTTTAGGGATCCATTGTTAAATCTATTACTTGCATTTCTCCAACATCATTGATCAAGACCCCCGTGGAACAATTTCAACAGGTGTCTAACTGGTCGATGTTTTCAAATATGAAAGTCTGTTGCACAAACCAGAGTATTAGACATACCAGGCAAAATTAACTACAATTTAGTGATTTAGTGCATACTAATGTGTCACTTCGAGAAATAAGGCCTCTTGTGGTTTTTTGTAGGCTTTCAGGTTTTAACATAAACTTACTCACTCCTTTACTACTACATGTATTTAGGTAGTGCATTCTACCTTGCCCCTTCTTGAAACAGCAAGTTCTCACGTTAAAAATAAAATCACTCACATTATGGTAACTCTATTACTACCATACGTAGTGATGTAGTGCATGCAACCGTACCTCTTCTGGAAGTAAGGCCTCTTGTGATCTTTGATAGGCTAGCACATAAACTTAAGCACCGAGAACAAAATCTATCAATGTAAGATGAAATAACTAACAAGTGGCAAAAAGATAAATCCGATCATATTGAGTCACAACAAGGACACAAATAAATCAGTCGAAAACCTACCAACTACATCTTGTTCGATGCCAGCCATGTTGAAAAGGGGTGCAACTTTCTCTCTGAAAATTTTCACCCCTTGCTTTTTACCACCAACTGGATTGACAAACACCAACAACTTTTTAGGCCGATTGAAATCTAAAATAAAAAGTTTGTATATACATATTTTTACGAATTGCCTTCTACGTTTACAGAAAACAAGCGATAAAGGCAAGATGTTTAATCTTCATGTTAGAAAAAGCTAATGATTTTCATTCATAACAGGGGATTAACCTTCATTTTCCAGAAAGATTCTTTAACTGCATTCTATCAAATTATAAAAGGAAAATGTATGGTAGTGATCAACATAATAGTATTGAATTCAAAGTGATTGGTAGCAATAGGGTGTAGGAGTTACGAAAGCTGAATATTTGCAACATTACAACGTGATTCATTATCGGGGGAAGCAAACTCAATCCCTAAAATATTGGAGAGTTGACCAAAGATATCTAAGCAATAGTTGTGATACAGGGGGTAGTGCTGGAGAAATCTTCCTCACTTTCATTAATCAGGATAATTACAACGGCTGATTGGCCTACAGATGAACGGATAGCATTGAAAACTGATCAGGCAAATTCATTTTGATCAGTTTGATTGAATGGATTTTGTCTAACCATCAACTACTAACTTCTTACCTCTAAGTAAAATTGAAATATCACTTTATTCATGAAATATCATAGTGCAAACCTGCTAAACTGTTTCGTAGACCATCCACCCATGCCTGACATAAAACGCAATCTTCACAAGCAAATGAAAGCTTTTTTGTTTTCCATTTGTGATTATTACTTCTTGCGATATTGTGAATTGTAAATTGATTGGTTGGTGATAGCTCAATTTCATCACTTCCATTGCTTTTTTCACTACCAGTTTCGTGTGTCACTGCAAAGATCTCTTGCAAATGGATTCGTTGGCATGTAGACCCTTGCAGATAAGAAATCAAAAATGTTATTATCAAAAGAAATGCAAACATTTAGATAGCTGCACATTTCAGGCTAAAATCAGATTTGGGTCTTGATTGGGGAGGCAAAATTGTTATCAGCAAAACATATTTTACACCTGGAGGGCTGATTATGGTATTTTCATATTTATTGCTAATGTCCTGTTTTTAAATCTAATTTTCATACATGTTTTGCACCTGAATATCGTAATTCAGACTAACTTTCTTTCTTGCATTCCTGCTTGTGTTCAATTCACTTCAGCTGGCATGCAACTTGTCTAAAGAACAGCAGAATCAAATATTTTCTAAGCCTATCACTTGGCATAATCTTTTCTGAATATCAATTTTAAAGAAGAGCCCTGGAGGCTCACTCATTGAGGTAAACTAATCAAATGTGACCCTTGTGCCTTCTTCTCCATGTGACCACATATTTTGATTGCTTTTTATCTGGAATAATAGAGCACTTGCTAATTCTCTCCTCACACTTTCTGACAAGTCTGAACAGAGGTTTCGAACCCACGACCCCCTTAACAAGGGTTGAGTTGAGATCTAACCACTCAGCCATCCTGGTCAGAGCACCCTCCACAAATAATTTCCATCTTTCACAGGAGCTGAAATGACTCTTATTTTGTCTCTAACAAACTCCGGATACTCACCAGATGTAGTTAAATTATTTGAAGCTTCTTTGGAGTGAAGAATGAAATGAGATGAAGTGAGGTAAGCTTGGTAACATTTCTCTCCATCTGATAAGACAGACGTCAAAATACAATTGTCTTTTTCTTTATCCATCTTCTTCAAATTTCAAAGAAACTTGAAAAGCGAAATGAAACAAGTTGAACGAAGATCCCTGATTGCAAATCTGGACTTATTTCGAATGGGCCTAACTAAATTCATCATAAACCAAACATCACGTTCCTTGACAGTCGCTTCGTCAGACAATTATAGCATCAGTTTCAGAAATGTCTTCAAAGTTCTTTCCTGTATTGGCGTATGATTTGTTTCCTTTTTTGTAGCTTCGAGTAAAAGCAAGCAATATCTGAATATTAATGATCCTTGAAAACCAGCACACTGCTCTGCGGTGATCAATCGATGGACGACGGGACGATGGGCCTAAATAAATTGTTTGTCCTATTCTACCAAATATTTCCTTTCTGGAAACTAGATAGTATTTGTAAGATGGTGTCTTCAATTTTCGCCGTTAATTCAAACTTGAATCCATAAATCTTTTCTTTTACTAGAAGCTTCCCTCTTTACAATTAAGGTAAAATGTTAACAGCTGCGTTTTATATCTTTTTGTTGACAAACAGAACCAACAGAGTCCCAGGGCTGATGATAGATACTATTGCATAAAAGGACGTTCTGTCAACTCGCTAAAAACCGGACCACGATGAACCAGAAGCAACAAAGAAAGCCATCTTGTCCGAACTTTTCTTACCCCAACCCTAACCGATTAACCAATAGCAAAATAGCCTGTATGCAAATAGCGAAATAGCTCATAGCCAAAAAGTTGTTATGTTAACTCTAAGAAAATAGCTCTTAGCAAAATAACCTATAGAAGAATACTCCATAGCCATAACCAAATAACGTACAGCCAAATCACCCTAACCCTAACGAGAAAGCGTATAGCCAAACACCCCATATTAGTGCATAGCCAAATGCCCTGTACCTAAAAAGCCCATAACCAAGTGGGCCTAATATTAACCCTAACCCTGACCAAATAGCCTTAATACTTTGACGAATAGCCCATTTCCTATAGCTGAATAGCCCATAGACAAATAACCCGGGCAAAATGGCCCTAATCCTAACCCTAACCAAGTAGTCCGTGGCCTTCATCCAAATAGCCTCCAGCTAAATATCCCACAAAATTCGACGAAGGAACTTGATTCAATATAAGCAATTTCTCCACTCACTACCATAGATCACGCGTGCGCACTGCGAGTAAGAACATCAAGTTGAATCATGGGATAGCATATCATATCATACTAGTAAAGAATATTAACACAACACAACACTAAATTCAAACGACAAATACTCGACTTGTGCACTTTTATCAACATTAATATATCTACTATATTCTTAACTTTTCGACTTCATTTTGTTTCATAAGTTGGATTGACTAGTACTTTCTATAACTTGAGATTGGAGGAGTCCCAATTAAAACATATCTCGGAATATCAACCCGAACACAAATGAAATCCTAACATAAATCTCATCACCTTTGATTGCTTATCTACCCCAAGTTAAAGATTTATTAGCAAGAGAAGAGACAGCTAACTGAAAAGAATCGTATCGTTGCAAATAGGATGCAGGGAAATAAGTGATGATACAATTTTTTATAAGCAAACATTTTAGAACTGAAGGATAATAAAGCTAAAAATAAACGTTTTGTGAAGTACAGCTTTTTAGTGAAAAATAGGATACTGGAGTTTTCTGAGAAAACGATAACGTGACACGAAAAACAAAAACAAAGTAAAATCTTAGGAGGGTCTGTCTCAACTGCTAGAAAGTGAAATCAAAATTCTTATGGGTCAGTAAAGTATTAGCTTAATATTAATTCCACGTTCCGTGATATTGCATAGCAAATTGTAGATCTCTACGAATTAAATAAATTTAATGAACGGAGATAAACCCATTCAAAATAATTACAGTGGAACCTCCATATAACGGATACCATTAGGACCAGTTTCATTGTCCGTTGTAGAAAGGTTTCCGCGGTAAAGAGGTTGCTTTAATGGATATGTGAATTTTTAAACTCAAGTATCTGTCTGTTCTATGGAGGTGTCCGTTTTATGGAGGTCCCACTGTACCTGATTGAAATAAAATTGCGACTTCAAATAAAAATTACAAGAAACGTCTTCAGTCTTCGCTGATAACTATTACCTCGCTTGTTTTGCAAAACGAGCAAATGTACGTTTCCATGGCATCGGCTACTTCCGCCGTGATGCCGATGCAGACCACGTGATACCAGTTACTGCAAGGGTCGCATTGGACCCAGCCAACTTCATCGCCTGCGGAGGAGAAGGAAAATGTTATCAATGAAGTCGAGGTCACAAAATAGAAGAGTTGGAAATGATATAGTAGTGGATTTAAAACATTCAAAAAAATATATTTGGTAATGAACTGGAAATTAGCTATAGACTGGAAATCATATTCATTAGGCCTATCGTTGGAAATAACAGGAGTATAAATTCAACGTCTTTATCCCTTGAGACAATGCAACGACAGGTGGAGTGGCCTAACTACCAGGAGTTTGGGTTTTTCTGCCACTTTTTTCGGCCAATACACAGTATGTGGCCAAAACTACTATATTATTTGTGGCGTGAGGCTAATGCCTTGCTTTGAATAAGCAAAATAAGAATGGTATCTGCAATATATCAATCATCAATATCAGATATTTCATTAGGCGTTTTCTTCACAACTAGCTCTACAGAGTGTAGCCTTAGTCTTGCGACCAATGAAAAAATGTTATTTTCCAACGGCACAGAACTTCAAAATAGTGACCGAAATTGGTTGCCAGAGCCAAGAACGACCTACGGTGCTGTTATACAAAGCGAGACCGAATGCAATTCATACAATTAAAAGAAAGAAAGAACAATAATAATAATAATAATAATAATTACCGGTGGGTTGTTTGCAGGGTTTGGCAGCACAGTCCTCGTCGTAATCTTCGTTGGCTTCAGAAGACTCGTTTCCAGCACTTTCCGAAACCTTCGCTTTCTTCTTGGCCGGACGAGCAGGATCTGACGAATTCGAGGCTGATTTTTTTGATAATGTCGAAGGATTCGGAGACGAGCTCCTTGAGTTGTTAGACTGCTTTTTGCTGTCATCTAATCTTCGTCTCTTCTTCTTTCTATTCTTCACAACCAGCTTTCGATACTCAGGATCCTACACCGTGAACAGAACGGGATTAATTTCAGAACAGCACATCGATAACAATTTAAGTTTCATACCTTATCAAGTTCAATAATCACATCTATTCAGTTAACGAAGTCTGTAGTTCGGTTAGCTGAAACAGTGCTCAATACATTTTTGAAGTAGAGCCATATAATGTATGAGAAGTCAAGACTCCTGAAAGTAAATTCTCCATCTCGACAAGCTATTCATTTGTACATTTCCTGATTAGTGGGAAACCACAGAATAGGCTTGTCTAGATGGAGAGTCTTACCTTCTCAGTTTATTATGTAATCAGGTAAAAATGTAAAAACTAATAAGTGGGAGTGATAGATATGTTGCGTAGAAAGTGGAATGAAGGGTTAATCAAAGTGTAAGGTAGCTTTTTCATTGTTACACCTCAATTTTAAAACGTGAAGAAACAATTTGAGTGATTGTTAATGATATCTAATAATTAAAATAGAACTGAATAAATGAATAAATGAATGAATAACAATTCTAATAAATTACCAATATTCTGCATTCTTCAGCCAGAAGAGGTCGTTGATTTTGCAAGACCATCCAAAGCTGATGCGTTTCATCAATTGTCGCCTCTAACAGATCTCCCTCGATCAACAACTCTTCAACTTTATCTAATATCAAATCATCAACCTCCTGGTTTTCCTTCTTAACAACCTTACCCACTTTGTTCTCGTCAGATATCGAACACACGTCCACCGGACTCTGCGATCTCGATGCTTTGCAAGATGACGTCATATCTTGAGTAGGCTCCTCCCTTGAGGCTGCAGATTTCGGACTTTCCGTCATCTCTTCTTCGCATTCCAAACTGAACGCCTCATCCATATCTTTGTGACTTGAGTCGGGTAAATCAGTTTTATTGTTTACTTTAGTGTTATTAGAGATCGGCTCGTAATTGTGGTCGGGTAATATGTCGGTAGGTGTTGAGTCGTTTTCAAATTCGGCTGTGTTTTTATTAATAATCTTGTTCATGCCAATGTTAGTGTCCATATACTGCGTACTCGCATACTGATGTTCGCTCGCAGGCTCGAACGGGTTTTCGATCATGCTTTTCGTGACTGCTAGTCCTGTGATCGCACTCGCATTCACGGTCGGTAAGACGTTCGTATTCGACGCTAGCTTATCGAGTAGCTTGACGACGCTGCTGTCGTTTAAGATGCGCTTGGCCTTCTCCTGCCAATTCCTCGTTCGCTCCGTCAGGAACTGCAGAGCCTCTCCTTCAGGTAGCCTCACAGGCAGCTTCTGCAGTGACACTAGTAGCGAGAATATCGTATCAATACGAGGCCGACGAGATCGACAGCACAGGGGACAGAGGTATTTGACATCGTTCGTGAGATCCACTGGTGAGTTTGCCTTCCCCGTTGATTTGCCGTTTACAACCTTGGGG
Source organism: Pelagia noctiluca (assembly GCA_963924455.1). Taxonomy (NCBI): domain Eukaryota; kingdom Metazoa; phylum Cnidaria; class Scyphozoa; order Semaeostomeae; family Pelagiidae; genus Pelagia; species Pelagia noctiluca. Next base: position 105,983 of record OZ004334.1, read on the forward strand.
AGGGAGACACACGAACCGTGGAACCAGTCGTAACACAAGCAACACCGCATCATGTATCCTTCAATCCCCTTCCGACAAACGCAAACGGAACAGTCCATTTGTTCGTCCTTTATTTTTTGTAAATTTTCACTGCGCAACTGCTTTAAGGAGACAATCTCGATCTCTTTCGCCTCCTTCAGTTGAGTTAACCTCTCGTGAACGCCAGGAGCGACGTAATCATTGATGTTGACAGATTCCATTTCAATATTCCTGTCCTTATCTTTGTCTCTTCGATCTTTCTCCTCCTTCTCTTTTCTCTTCTTTGCTTTCGTGTAAGAACTCTGTTTGCCGATGTCCGATCGCGGATTGAGCAGCTGTGAACAAAAGTGAGATTTTCAGTCTTGTCTGCATCATCAACATTGGATCGAAATAAGCAAGAAAATGGGAACAATTCTCATCAACAAATAAACCAAAGTTAAAATAAACGAGAGGTTTGAATTTCCTAAAATAACGAACAGGGTTATAATTCTTGACATACTGTTCTAACCCACAACTAAGAAACTGAATGTGGCAAAACCGGGCTAGTTCCTCATAGGTTGAAAAGAAATAGGTGAAGAACCTGAAAATATTCAGCAGGACAGCCACTGAATTTCTGAATTTACATGAAATATCGAATCTTTGCACTCAAAATTATTTTCTGAAGCAATATGAATTTTCAAGCTGAAAAATTTGATTTGGAAGTAAAGATGCTCTATACTAACTGGCAAGCTAAAGTTTCTTGTAAGTTAGTTTCTAATTGCCAGGTTCGCACAGAATGGTATTGAGAGAAAGAATGAGATTGCATTTTCTCTTGCGTATAGAAACACAAGTTAACAGTGTACCTCTATTAATGGTCGCATGGATCCTTTCTTGACGAATGTTCTCGCCGTTCTGTCCTTCCAGGCTTTTGCTGCGGCAATTTGTGACTCCATCTGTGGAAGCTGATCAAGACGCACTGCGATTGGTCGACCCCGCATCACCAGACATTCCAATACATCCATATATGGGTAGTTTTTATCACCCTATAAAGACGAATATAATCATTGCTAATTCAACATATCAGTATGCACAAATACGCCAATCAACACGATTGAGCAAACTTTAATAAGAAAAAAATGAACGATTTAACCTTAAGAATTATCAACTGTATGCGAATGCGGCGAAAATTTACACCATAACCTAAAATTCGCTCAAAACTACAGTGAGAACTGTTTTTCCATCTTTGGCAGAGCAAGGTGTTTTTCCATATCATGTATTGTGTAGATAGAAAGATTTCGTTTTCCCAGTTGGGCTCTTTCGGTTTATTGTTCATCTCACTAGACTACTGGTGTTGCTAGTTGGAAGGGTATCCAATCAGAACCATACCTGTGAGAAGAGGAGAGAGGGGGGCTGCTTATGAACTACACGTATAGTTGACCCGTCTTAAACCGATTAAACAAAACACTATCTGAATAGCAACGATTTGGTATAGTTCATATATCAATTCCCAGTCCAAACTACGATTGAGAAAATTTCAAGCTTAATAAACCAAGAATATCAAAAACAATTTCTCTTATATATGATTATAATAAGTTTGTTTAAAGTTGATGGTATGCAGGTACAGCTATCACCTTCCCTTCAAGCCTTTGATTGGTTCTTTATTATCCACACGCACGTGAATAAAAGGGGATATCAAGCAAGGGGGAGGGGGTAGATATTAAGAGTATTCAAAGACATTTACGCTCCATCTCACCTGAATACGTTCGACTGCTTGTGACCAGTCAGTTGCTCGTGTTAACGATTCCTTCAGCAAATTGACGTTCGGGAGAACAACTCTCACTTTCAACGCTTCGTTGATTATCGCTTCTATCGTTGCTGTTGCATGTCTAGGCCTATCAAAAATAAAAAAATCATATTTTCATCCAGTATTATACGCTAACTGCTGCTACTATGAGTTAGCCAAATAATTGTATTTCTCCGAAAGTTACACAAACAATCATTTGAGCGCTATTTAAATAAACTTTACATCTTCTTTAATTAAATGGTCAGGAAGGAATGAATTCGGAGCCGGATGGCTTTTATCGATTGAGAAAGTGGTATTGGAGAATTTCAACATGTTGAAATTGGTATTTTCATCAAATATTGAAAACATATGGCCAGTTCAATCAATTTCCAAATTCGTATTCTAACTATGCTTACTGTATACTTTATATTAGTTTTGGAATTGTATTGTTTTATTTTTCTTATTATAGCATTCAATCCTTATTTACGGCAAAGCTAGATAAGCATTGCTTTTCTTGGGTCGTGTAGATCACATATTTTGAGTATCCTGTATTCAGATGTAATTTGCAAATAATATTGAATTGAATTGAATGGAGATTTAAAAATTCGCAGATGAAAATAAGAACAGACATACTTTGCTTGTAAACATAGTTTTGCTTTCTCTTCCCATCGGTCACTTTTGAACAATAACTCTTTCAACTCCCGCAATGGTTTCTCTAACGCTAAGAAACGGAATATAAAGAGTTTAACAAGATACCACTTTTGATATATCGTTAAATGTATACTCGAGTAGAGTGTGCCTTTCCCAGCAATAGTGCTCAATATGCACTAAGTATAGTAGGGATAGTGTAATGCATAGCAGAAGTAACACTCCAAAAACTGACTATACCAACTGGAAGTTACAGAAAATTATGTCTGTTTTTTGAGTGTTATTTCTCTAGTTAAATACGTATGAGCTGTTTGTAACAACAAAAATATTTGCCCTGACACAATCTGCGACATGGATTCATGAAATGGTGAAATTTAGCTCAGACGAATATTGCTATCTAAAAAATCGTTATCCCAATTTCAGCTGTTGGGCTATGTTCAATTCTAAAGTCAATAGCAAATTAATTGCTAGTTGCTATCTATCGGTGATAAATATATTAATGTTAGAGAGTTCTGCTCAAAATATTTAACTAACTAGCGTTCCAGAAGATCTATGCCTGGGCAGCTGGTTAAATGGAACTCGCAACTCTATCTACTTGAAACTACACAGACAAACCCAACTGTACTTGGGTCAAGCAGCCTTGTAAAATCACTATCTATCTCTTGAAGCAAGTCCTGACGTCAACCAATCAATTTTACAATATGATCAACTAAACTGACATTCAATAGCATAAGAGGAATAGTGAGGATTCCACGAGCCTGGTTTTTTGTGCAGTTTCATTCCCTGATCGATGAGTACTCTCAACGACTCCAATGTGATGTGATCACTGCTTTCCAGGGCTGGCTCCACTCTCTCCAACCATTTCAATGCACGAAGCTCCTAGAAATGAAATGCAATAAATACCGTTTAAATTCATTAATATTTTACAGTCTGTTCTGACATTTAAGGAATCAAAAAGCCTCTTCTTATTCACAACACAAATTCATAAATTATTGAACATTGAATCAGCCAATTCAATTATTTCCACGAATATCGATTTTGTGTAAAAGCCTTAATGAGCGAGTTAGGATTCATTTCAAACTTTCTTCAAAATATTTGTAATTCTTGACCAAATTAGAGGCCCATTATTAGAGATTTTTCAACCTGGGGTGGAATTTCAGGCAGGAAACTTCTGCGGTAATCTCTTGGTAAAACTGATTTTGCAATTACATTATAGTTTGTAGCCCTTCTTGAGCTATGGGGGCTGGGATTTTAAGCCCTGGTAAACGGACCAAGACTCCTCATATGAGTACAAATCATTCTGCGTGGGTCAAGAATTTAGTTAGCACACATGCGTTTGAGCATAGATTGTAACAGCAATTCGAAGCTTGCCAAAGATGGCTGATTCCATTTTGAGTATCAAAATATTGAAATATTGTTTCTACGCAATAAATATCCCTAAATGTCCGTAAATTTGAAAATTAAGATCCTATAAGGCGTAGAGTGGGAGGACGTAAAAGGACATCCAGCCCAAGCTGGCAACTGTTATATAACACAAACCAATTTCACTTAGCTCAATGGGGGTGTAAAAATTTTCAAATATGATGTGATCGCAAAGTCAGTTAAACAAAGAGATGACTGAAGAGGAGGGTTATGAAAACTCTCATATAATCGCCCCCATCAAAAAGAAATTACAACACGCGAAGTAATGGGATAATAAAAGTTAATGAAACCTGTTTAATGAGGTTCAATTCAGGCAATTCGATGTCAAATGACAAGCCATGTTCTAGAAGGTCGTTTAGTTTGTCCACGTCATTCTTCGCTTCCTTCAGGAAACATTTCGCTTCGAATTGGAAGTTCTCAACTTGGTTCATCAGACCCTGGAAAAGCAACAACAACAACAAATTTAGTACTAATACGAAAATGATGGAAATTGCTTGATCTTGAACTGTGCTAACTGATTGTGCGTGCTTATGACAGTAGTTGACACGCTCGCCTTTGGTCGCAACGTGGGTCAGCCTGCTCTTGTAGAATTTAATTTTTCGTGTTAGGCCATACGTTATGAATAAATGTTTAAATGAATAGCATATTGAGGATGACGACTTACAGAAACAAGACGAGACTCTTTGATCAAGCAGGGTAGATTGTCAACTTGTTGAACAAATTCTTTCAATTCTTCCAGCGTCAACTTTATAACAGGTGCAGAGACGCTGTTGCTATGCCTAAAACAGAAAATACAATATTCTCGTAGTCAGCTTTGTGATGGAATGTAAAACCTTAAACCCAGCATTGAAAATGTATGCAAAACCTTCAACGATAAAACCAAGTAAGATTGAAATTGGTTAAAGTACAAGGCACAGCTACAAGATTAAAGATGATGATAAGTACAGCGAGTAATTGGTGCTGCAATGGAAAGGCAAGAATATCAAGGCAAATAAAGCAATGGGATGTTTACCTTGTTTTGTGCTTCTTGGCGAAGATTTGAGTTGCGACTTGTGCACACTGCTCTGCTTCTGTGACTGCTGCTTTCAGCTGGTCTTGTAGGTCGGAGGGTGGGAACTGATTCTGGTCGGCTTCCATCAGCAACTCTTTCAGCTCCGAGAATTCTACAAAAATACACAATCAGTTTACCTACTGAATTCAGAGGAAGACAAAATTAAAATGGTATTGAGTTTATAACAGATTTAGAGTACGGTAAATGCAACCAATTAGGTAATCATCCAAAATTCTTGTAAAGCTTGAAGTTTTAAGTTAATGCCACATCTATTGGATATACAAAGGACGGATGAAACAAAACACATGTAACAAATACAGGTAATTTTCACATAGTAGCCCTGCACATTGCGTCGATTAACCGAATCGATTGTAAACTTATTTTTTGCATAAATTTATTTTTTTTAGTTTAATTTCTTCGACAATTTTAAGTGTGAGGATTCGTTGACTTTCTATCCTTTCTTACAGATTGATTTATGTAAAAAAAGTTCTTGTGAAAATTAATTGGGGACAATACAAGAGACCCATGATAGAGAAAGTCCCAGAGGAGCATTTCATCTAATATAAAACAATATGAGAAAATAAGGATTAATCTTGTACCCCGTCTTTCGTCATCTGAACATTGAAGAACCAGCTCCACATCTTTACACCAGTTGTCAAACGAATCTGCCCTCTTCTTCAACTGACTAAGCATGGAGGGTAACTCATCCAATGTGTAGCGATATCTGAAAAGGATAACGACGGTTAACTCCTGGTTGTTTGAGCCTCCAAGGAAGATGAACAATAGTTTGGATAACTGAAAAAAAGGTCTGAATTACAATTGACTTAGAATTCTGGGGCAAGTAAGATTGCATAAATATGGAGGCTTTGAATTCTCTTGAAACTGTTCGGGAACGAAGAAGTGGTAGTTTACTATCATTATAACCATCATTAAGAAGAAATCAGATGAATAAAAAAATAAAAATCACCTGATAGACTTTTTCATCATTCCACAAGGACAGAGTTCATCGGAATGATACAAGCATGACATTTGGTCTGAATAAACCGAAACAAAAATGAAACTAAAATTCAAAATGAGATATAAAGCAATGCAAGTAACATCATGGTGATACCATTTCGATACAGGTTAAAGCTAGCAAGACAAGAGGAAACAATATTCTAATGTGAATCATTCAATCCAGTTTAGAGTTGATATGAAGGAGTTCTTGGAGGAAGCATTGAATCTTATTTTGGACAATCAACTCTAACAAATAGAATTATTCTATTACACGACTACACTCATTTTTTATAAGAAACTGTCCATGAAAAGCTTTGGTAAAGAGATTTCATTTGAAACAAAAAAGGCAAGACAATGTAATGGTACCTTCACAAGAAAATATATAATAACACCTCATTGTACTTCATGGTAAAAACTTATAACGTATCACATCTCGGCGGGCACTTTTTTAGCATAACTAGCACGGGGTAAGATTTCTAAAGTTGGATGTTATAAGATGTAACACTAAAGAAACAGACATGTTTTCTGTGACTTCGAATTTCCTGCTTCTGCACTCACCAGACTTAACTATGTAATAATCAGTTTAGTCTGTCTGACGAATGCGGAAAACATTTGAAATTTACTTCTTTATACAATTGCTCTATGCCATGCGTATATCGAGCACTATAGCCAGTATAGGCACGCTCTACGCTCTACTCGAGTTAAATGTTAAGTGATATTCATTTAACAAACAAACTAACCTCTTCTACAGGAGCAAATGATGCCTGAGAAGAACAAAGAGGTCTTGCAAACGCAGCATTGTCTTTCGTCATCAGGAAGTAATTCAAACGCCTCCCTTTCAGCATCTGTTACACCCTGAAATAGCACATTCAACAAATGAAAACTTTATTCAGTTGATCGATTTACGAATGGTTCCATGTATAACTGCTGGGGATTCAAAGCAGAACAAATAAACTGAGTCGAGTACCTTTCTGTTTAACTCGAGCCGCTGGTAAATTTCTTCTTTCACCATTGCTTCCATGTCTTCATAAACCGCTTTGGCAAGGTCCAAATCCAAGTCATCCGGGTTGGACGCCATTTTGCAAATCAATTCTTCGTGAGAGAAAACGGGGCATCGAAGCATTGTTCGATAGTGGTCCATGCATTTTCTCCCCATCGGCAACTGGGAAGGGAAAGAATCCTTTATTGCAATTGTATTTGTTTTTCATATCATATATTGCTAATTGAAACATAGTAAGCATTGACTAACTTAGACTAACATAAACGCCTTCGAAGAATGCCTTTTAGAGACATCATCTGCTACAAAATGAGAAAGCTCGTTTATTTCAAATAGCCATGTTTTGATCAGATATTTAAATTGTTTAGAATTTTGAGCTGTTTTATCATCCTTTACGAAGCTAAGTATAGGAATAGCCATCAGCACAGATATTTCCTGCCGTTTTGATATTTTCAACTTAAGTGAAATTTCATCTTTCAGTAGTTAAAACTACTTTAGTCCCAACTCCTCTCTTTAGGTCGATTTAGAAGCTGTAAAGATCAACCTTTAAAAATTATGGATCCTGGTGAATTCTATTCCACTCTTTGCCTTGGTTTTGTGTTAAAAACAAAGTGTAATGAATTTCTCACCCAGTCTGAGGGACAGAAATTGACGGCTTCAGCAAAGTTGTATCCCTGGTTAAATCCGGCATGATACGCCCTTGGAAAGGTGACAACAAATTCTCCCGCATATTGGTTGGTTCTGACAATAGGCACCCCATTATTCATGAGAGTGTTGGGGTTAATGATGGTCACCAAGTGATGGAGAAGGTCCGGTTGGGATTCGAACAACTCTGGAGCGGCATTTTTGATGCAAGCTTCAAACTTATCAGCTGCTCCTCCTGGAACACCATACCACGTCTTTGGCTCACCCCTGAAAAATGAAGACATGATACTCAGAATTACCAAATAACTCATCTAGAAACAATAGTTATTGGAATATTAATTCATAACGCATGGTCTAACAAGGGAAATTCAATCCTACCAGAGCAAGTTACTGTAATTGTCATATGCCCTTCGTTTTCCCTACGAAGGCGAGCTTACCAACCACAGTCCTGAACTAGGACAATAAGTTAGCCAGTAACTTTGAGATGTTTACAACTCCAGGCTTATCCACATCGAGGCATTCATGCTGGTGGTGGCATATGACAATTGCAGTAGCTTGTTGTAATGGCTATTGAAATAGATACATAAAAAGTACAAGAGCGCAGAAAGACTGCATGAGTACAATTGCTTGGGTGCCTGACGTTTTGGTCATGACGCAGTTAGCAATTGACAAATTAAGATATGACAAATGAGATATTTGGCCAGTTTTCAATTCACGGGTTTAAATATTTTGAAGTATCAGCGGAACTATGAGCAAATCAAATTATCGTAGATGCTAGAATACTTGCCAATGCATGTAGTTGATTGAGTAACTCCAGTGGTCTTCGATATGCCAACAAAAGCTTGAAAAACACATTCCCACATATATCCAAGGGACCTAAAAGTCAATACCACATTGTGTTCATTCAATGTAAACTATTTTTGTAATTTAATTGGTTAGAAGACCAGACTTCCAAATCGATACACACAGGCTAATCAACCAGGTATGGGAAGGGTTCATCAGATCTTTTTGAAGTTATAGGGAAATCAGACAGTGTTTTAATTTCTTTAAACATAATTCAACATCAAAATAGACAAGATTGCAGAGAGCTGGTCTGGTATGAAATTGAATAGGACAAAATGCAATCAATGGCAAAGGTAAGAAATAGTGCAGATAATCACCTTCATGCCAGAGATGTCAGCATTTATGTGACCAAGCACTGATTTCTCATGCACAGGCAGATTATTCAAATTCCACCAGGATTTCGCGTAACGCTAAAACATAAATGAAAAGTGAATCATTAGCAACATAACCATTAGCAAAATCAGAGTCAATGCAGAACATGCTTTATATTCTGGTGGCTTTCCTTGCAAGCATTGGTTGACCAGTTTATTGCTTTGTCTCCATGGATTGTGGTTATAAAGCGAAGTTTTATAGCCAGATGCCCTTCCCCACGCCAACTCCTTTAGTTGCCTCTTATGACACACAGAGATACAATCGATGAACTCTGACCCTAAATTGCAGGGACTCTTCCAATTCACAAGCTTATTTCTTTGAGAAATACGCAACCTATACTAACATTATACAGCATAAACCCTGGAGCATGATCTCTAAGTTTCAGCCCTGAGGAGAAACGTGTTTAACAATTCCAATTCATTTTTTCATTTCTAAATTTCAGTCCTAAGAAGTCCAATCCCATTTTCCCAGTAAATAAAAAGGCAAATACTAATTTGATTACTAATTGGATGAAGTTAGTTAATCTCTATGATACGGAATAAATCCTTGCAAGTTAGGCATGATCTCTAAAACTATACAGCCCTGAGCATAATGATGATTGTAAAAGAAAATCAAAACAAGAATCAAAAACAGACTTACTTCGTCATCAGGATCTGTGATACTTGAGGTTGTGGGGAATCCGGATCCGTGTTCCATTGTGTGCAAGTCTGCACCATACTCAACCACTACCTAAAATCATCAAAATATGTTCATTAATTGCTGATAATTGACAGTTGAGCAGAAGGAATAGAAACCTAATTGTAGAATAAGAAGAACGCTGTGATGAATCTAATTACTAGTAACTACATAACTAGGATACCTATTAAGTGGAAAAACTAAATTTTTGAGCCCCTTCTTACAAGGATAAACTATTCACAGGAAATATAAGAAAATAAGAATATGCTCTATGTCTTTTTGATCAATTTTGGCTTCCCAAAGAATGAAGGAGATTTGCAAACTATTTTCTTTTATAATGTTTTGTTGCACATCTGAATATGGGTTTGAATATGGGCCATTAAATCTATTTGAATCATCCTTAAACAAGCAAAATTAAATCATTCCTCCGACTCTGCAAATTTTTGGGTAAAAGAGAACTTCAAAATGCAAATATATGCAGTGATAAAATAGTTCATGAAGAATATATTGGCCCTCTTAGATTACAATAATCTGATAGACAATATTATATCAGCATTTTTATACGGACATAATATCATCTTTCTTCAGATAATTTCTTGAAATCTTTTTGAAAATGAAGGTTATGAATAGAAAGTCCTCATCATACAGCACTACATACGAAAAACTACACACCTCGTCATCGAGAGAGCTGACAAGCCTCCAAAATTCGTCCTCCGCAACCTCAGTTGGAACTTCCTATTGGAAGAGAAAATATCGAATCTTTAGAATTAAACCCCCTGTTTTTAACAAGGCTGTAACAGTGTGGCTAAACATGGCCAAGAGTGGCTGCAACAGGGTTTGAAAAGAGTCAGGCCTAAAAAATGGCTCGAACCAATTGGGAGTGCAGAAGGCTGCCAAGCTGGTGTTTCGCGACTGTATACTGCGAGGAGCTACATTTAGGGGCTTGATATCATGTGAATGAATGTGACCGATGACCTTGGTGGCTCCTATGCACTGATTATGACTGGTTATTGCCTATCCTTTGCATTTTTTTTCTCAAGGATAATTTGCGGGCCACTTTTCAGCACTTTAAAGCACTGCAAAAAGGCTTCTGGTTGGAGATTGCTTTTAAGTTCTGCCATTTAATCCTCGCATACTTTCATGTCAATTCAGAGTTCTTCATTCTAGAAGTCTTCAAATAACAAAATGTTTATAAAATAATATTTCATCCCTTAGTTCTATCCTTGAGCTTTGACCATTTAATACCTGATTAAAACCTGCTAAACCACAAATTAAAAATGTTTAATTCAGGACCCTTGCTCTGGCTACGGCAGGTATTTGACCAGCTAAATCGTTTACTAAATAGATATGAAAATATCACAGTGGTTAAAGTAAAGTTCCTAAGGCATATAAGATAACAAAGATATAATCAGTTAAATTAACTGGGCTAATATTATCAGATCAAATATAGCTCAGCTTATCAGAAAATGAAAAGTATTTGTGAACTGGATAGCAACCAATAGACAGAGCAAACAACAAGGGCTTTAAAATAAGAATAACTTGGGAAACAAAAGCCCTCTTCATGAATTGTTTATTTTCAGGCAAAAGTTTCGTGTAAGGAGCAAATTGAAGACTAAAAATGAATTCTGATTTTGCCAGAATTCTGATAGTTTCAACTTAGCTAAATAGTAATTACCTTTATTTTCTACACATCAAACATTGAACATACATGCGCGTAGCACAATATGTATGTTAGTAGGCTATGAAATAAGGGAAACTGCCTATTAATACTGGTATTTGATTGATGAATGGTAGATTGTACACAACTATTCTCTTCTATCATATTCATGGGGCCATACTTTTACCACTTTTCAAAGAAGGAATCTGCCATGCAGGTCATAAAGGAAAGATTGGTACGCAATGGTAAACTTACATGAGATGGCACACCAAAATAGTCTTCTTTGAATTTGTCTGCCATAATACCAAACTCACGTAATGTGTACACCGTCTTTGCCTGTTCAAAACCATACGCTTCTTGCGGTTTGCAACATTCCTGGATAACGAGAATCAGGTCAAAGGTATAATTAGACAATGTTCAACTGATATAACAAATTAACAATTAAGTGCTACTTTAGCCCAGAATGAATCATCAGAAAAGGGGATATCTCTTGTCATTGATTAGTACAGAACTTCATGATAGCAAGAAAATTTAGAAACATAAGCAAACATAGTACATCAAAAAGAAATACTGATTGACCAATTTTGATCAATAACATGGTATAGCAATTTAATAGGTTTCTTTTCCTTCTTCTCTGAAATACCATTCCAATGAATGTCAGAACAAAAGCTTTAGTAGCAATCATGTTTCACCTCCTTTCAATTTTACTTGCTAGCTTTAATTCATCTCAATTGTGTCCTATGGTTCTATTACTTATTATTCTGGACGAGACCATAAAGGAATTCGTTAACTTCATTGTGAAGAATATGAATCATAAAGATTACACAGTTATATTCCTTTGACGCACTTTCTCAATTTGTTATTTCACGATTATCAAGATTCAGCCATACCTGGCCCTATTCATAATCAAAAAGAGTTTGATTATGAATAGGGCCAGGTATGGCTGAATCTTGATAATCGTGAAATAACAAATTGAGAAAGTGCGTCAAAGGAATATAACTGTGTAATCTTTATGATTCATATTCTTCACAATGAAGTCCTATGGTTCATGTGTCAGATAAAATAAGCACATACTTTCTTCTGACTGTCATTAAGTATTGTTAGAGGCTGGCTTTCAAGGCCATCCAAACACGAATATTCAAAAGTATCAAAGTTTAAATTGGTTTCTGAAAGAAATTGCCCGATGTTTCCTAGAACAATTTACGTCTAAGTAAATCTACCAACAGAATGTAACATGAAAAGTTTTAAAAGGTTAAAGCAGTTTACCTGAGCCACACATTTTGGGCATCTCCAGTCACCAGGTGGGACAGAGCTGAGGGGAGGAATCAGGCAGAAGGTGTGGTAGGAAGAGTCACATCCATCGCATAGCAGCATACTCTCTTCTGAGTCACCTCTGTCGCAAACTTGACACCTGTAGTCATCAACCTAGAGAAAGGGGAAGATTTACATGACACTCATAATCATCTGATGAATATCAAACTACACACAATTTAATTAAATGATTGAGTTCATCAAAATACATGAAACATGTAAATACTGTAAAAAGGCAGATGAATAATACTAATGTTTTGGCACACTGAAGAATATCTGTAAGTTCTTAATGTTACTATCTGCCTTTAAATTATTGTCTATGATTGCATTAAAAATAATGATTGCTTACCAAAATGACAGGCGTTGTTCTTTTTTCTCTTGTCACTCTAGCTGGTCTTCTTCTTGTAATTTCTTTAGCTTCTTTGACATTCGATTTAGAATCATAACGTCCTTTGGTTTTTGCTGGTGGCTTAATGTCTGCAATCAAAAAAAAGTTTCTCAAAGTATTGCCTTGTCATTGATATATCTGTCTGTAGCTAGTGTTGTAATGGCGGACATTTGTAAACCAATGTTGCGCCCCTGTAAATGTGATTGATGCTAAAGATTCAGGGGGCCTGCACAGTTCTTTGAGGTAATTGGGAGTGTTTGTTTATGTATAGGGTACAGAAACTCTAACCTATTTATGTGATAGTTTCGTTACTCCGTATCGTCACATTACATTACATTGTGTCAGAAGTATGTACATGTTAGTATGTCCACAGTGTGATCTACTATCATTTTACATTCAACTTCTGAACAGAGTAGGTTTCGCATTTCTAAATTTTTTTTAATAAGAATATAATTATTGGTACGTTGCAATTTGAGTATAAGTTTGTGTGGTTGATGTAGTCCTTCTGTCTGTTATGATACCTAGCAGAAATACCAGAGTAATACATGAAGTTGTTTCTTGAGTGTAAATCCTACTATACCCCCATACTAATATCCTTATAGTACTTTATGCAGAGACAAAATGCATGATATAATACAGCATAAGGCCAAACCCAGAAATTGAGTAAGCAAAAATTAAAACTAATAATGATAAAAAATATTTACCAAATTCTTCCTTGACAGGTTTTTTGTCTAACATCTTTGGCCCAGGAGCAAGAAATTTGAGCTTTTTCAATTCTGAGTTCTTTTCATAGTCTATGTCTTTAAAATCATTCTATAAAATGAAAAGGAAAGGATTATAATCTTATTTGAGCAGAACAGTTGTTATTTGCATCTACCTTGTCTGAAGCGTGGAAAAGTAGAAATAAATGAAATAATCTGCTACAAACCTCATCAAAATCATGGTGCTCATCTTTGATATCTACATCGTTTTGTGGAAGGTAATCGGAGTCAATTTTTTCTTCCACATTTTGATCCTACAACCAATCAGTAAAAAAATTGTCAAAGGTCACAACCAAACATAATCTACAATAATTTCAATTCAAAAGACAAAATCAGAGATAGTTGCAGATTTATGGAGGTGAGTACAGAATCAGAAGATGCACAACACTTATGTAGATGCTGTCCAGATCAAGCCTTAATAAGCAAAGTAAAGTAAATAGTTTCTTTTATCACAGCGTAACAAGCAATTAGGCATTTAATCAACATCATCCCAGTACCTAAAAGCCATCTCTGAAAATAAACTGAATTTGGAATCAGAAAAACACAGTGATTCAATCATAAAGAAGATGATCCAGCTGATCCTCAAACAATAACAGAGTTTGACATTTCATCAAGAATGAATTACTATACCATTAGATCACCAGTCATTGCCCCAGATCTGAAGACGTCCAGTGGAAAGAGGATTTTCTCGTAATGACTTCGCAACATTGGATACCCTCTTCCATCTCCTGATTGTTTCAGCCCCATCTAGATAAGAAGAAAACAATTAAGCCCTTTTAACATGTTGAGTCCCAACACCTATTGTGGTGGACTTCGGCAGACCCACAGCCTAAAATGGCCCTGTTCATGCCATATATCATTTTTATTGGACTTTTGAGGAAATTTCGAAAATTTTGATGACAAAATATCACATCACCATGGGAAACGCTTATACAAGTTTTTGGGCCTAGTTATTTGATATCAAAAACCAATGATCAACAATGGGTATGTACGGTCCTTGATGCAATCGTCTCTACACGTTTTTGGGCCTAAAACTTAATACAAATGTCCATAACAGTTTTCTCACAGTTTTCATCCAAATGTGTTAACACGTGGTTGGGTCGTAGCAGAAGATCGCAAAACGTGTATACACGTGATCAGGACTCAACGTGTTAAGAAAATTAATTTCAATAAAATTATGCTTGATTACTAAGAAAAAAATTGATTCAATACAGTACCAAACATTTTAGTGTAATAAGATCAACACTTTCAGAAATGTTTTTAATGCAATATTTGTTCAGCGCTACTGAAGTTGAAATCATTTTTGCCATACTATTTCTTTATCAAAATCAATTTAAACACTGAAAAGTCTCAGTGAGACTATATAAAAGGAAGATAAAAGATTATCCTTATTCATTATTTACTTTAACTACTTTATTCTTCTGTCTCATTTATAGAGCCAAGGAGAAAAATAAATTCTAATTCAAAATAAAAAAAAGTGCCCTCAAGCGTCACATAAGTTGATACAAGTCTGATCATACCTTCTGTGCAACTTTGCTCCACTTTCTCAGCCTTGTTACGTCTTCATACCCTCCCTCTTCCTGGACAACCTGAAATGAAGACGTAATGAAGAAATCAAGGTGAAGCCAATCATATCTAATTTGGTCTTTATGTATCAGGGCATCAGCATACTACAGGAATACAAGTATAAGAATAGGGCCAGCATATGAAATTGGGATAAGTTAGGGTTTATATTTTATGAGGATTTTGGCATTTAAGTTCAGATCTACTTTTCAACATCTTGGTAAAAGATTGGATGTAGTTTTTAGGACCTTCAGTGGCAGGTCCCTTAAAATCACCTTGAGTGCCTCCCAGGCAAAGCATTGGCCCCTTAAAGGAGGAGGTGTTAGCAATTATATTGTTCCTATGCCAATGATCTTAAGCGATGGGAAAAACCATTAATGAATTGGGAAAAATAGGAAACAATGCTTAATATATGATGTTTCCTTTGAGGGAGGCTGCGATTGGTTTCCCGAATAGTTATTTCTTCAATCTCCTTACTTTCCTTAGCTTTTCTAATTTCAAGTTGATTGCACAATGAGAAAATAAGTGTGACCAATTTTCCCCACAGGTCTGACAAAAGTTGTAAAAAGAGGTAAAAATATGCAGCTCTCTTTTAATAGGAGGCTTGTAAGTGGCTTGACATGATAAGTGAGTTTGCTTAGAAACCTGCAGGTAGTTAAGCTGGCCTTTCAGACAATCATTTGTGCCTGGTGGCAGAAAATAACAAAGCAAACTAAATTGAGAAGTGAATGACTTACTTTGTGAAGCATGTGAAGATCAAGAGGTTTCTTATCCACATTGGGGATCTTTAATGTTGAGCCCTAAAACACAAAAAACATAGCATGAGTGAAAATTCTTTAATAATGCAGTGTGAAAAATCAGGTTGGGTATAGTTTTACCTGCATACATTTTTTACATGGATTTTACTCAATCACTTTTCTCCCTCTTCAGAAGTCCTCCCCCACTTTAAGAATATCTAAATCTTAATTCATTTTACATCTTACATCGTTATGTAATAATGAAAGTTTCAAATATGAAAAAATATGTCTGCAATCTTTGGGCCAGTTTGAATTGACCTGTGCTAGCCTATGTACCCAGTCCGGCCACTTGCCTGACATCTCCCTTACAGAAAAAGTATATAGTGACCGGGATGTCCCAGTGATTAGATCACTCCACCCTTTATCAACGGATCCAAGGTTTGAAACCAGCTTAAGGCCTGTCACATGAAGTGCAAGGAGAGAGTTAGCCAGCAATCAGTATATAATTCTAATCAAATTAGGCAAAAGGAATCACAAAGTGTGTTCACATCAAGAGGAAGGACCAGGGTTGCACTGCTTGATGCCTTGTGCAATTCTACCAAAGTCTACCAATTCAGTGGGCAATTTGTGCTTTGCACATAAACCAATACCTTACGAAGATAGTTAGTATATTTGCATATGAAACTATAGACTGTTTGCATTAAATATCCCATGGTTTATGAGCACAGGGCCTGGCCAGCGTGGTTAGGTGAGATCTTGGCTTTGTACCCAAATATCTCGCCTAACTAGGCTAACTTTTTCTCGTGTAATCAGTGCAGCCGAGGCAGGGCTTTGATTTGCCAAATTTGACATCAATAGATCACATGAGTATTTTCGCATCAAATACACTTGAAATAACTCCCACCAAATTGTTCTTCCAGAGCATTGTCATTTCCCGGACTTGTCCATTTCATATAAACAGACTCTTAGATGCAAACACGATTTGCCTTTTTTCAATCTACAAGAAATCAAAACATCAGAGGTACATGACGAAAGCACTGAGTACTTACTTGTAATTCCCAAAACTTTGCAATCATATCCAAGAAATTCAGCTTTACTCTTGATTTCACCTAAAACGAAAACAAACAAATGTTTTATAAGGAGGACTACAAAAATACCGTTCAGCATCAACGGGAGAACACAAGTTCTGACAGATAAGCTAGGTAGTCCCATAATTTTACATACAAAAAATTTAATCTTTGTTCAGAGAAGATTGAAAACCAAATTTTGGGGAGGATAGCATCAGCCCATTTTCCAAACGAGACACATTTTTGTCATCACGCACCAGAGTGCATTCCATGTAGCCTATGCCAGAGATCCCTGGTGTGAACTTAAGACATTGGGTCACATGCTTTTTCTATTGCTCTTGACGTATTGTCTCTGGCCTGGACTTACCATGGAATGCACCCTGGATCATGTGCATGTGACATGGCCAAAAACTAGAAAGAAAAACAAAAAATTTGTATTTTTCCAAAATTTGGCACCATTACTATTACTGTAATTTCTGATGCTAGGGGGGATAGGTGTTCTGAGAATATTCCAGAGCCCATGGTTGTGTGACAGACAATGCCTGTGGACAGTGGCAGTTTATAAGACTGTAGGAACAGCCAGAGCACCTTGATTTGACTGAGTTTTATGATTTCTACAATCAATATTTTTTATTAGGCCCATTTCATTACTTTCCGGGCCTTTTTGCCTGTATAAAGCACGGGCACGGGGCCATGGCCCCCACCTAAAACCACGATTGTCTGTAGCCATGGCTGTTAAGGCAACCTGTGAATAAATCCAACATGCTGGTGGGTTCAACAAAAAGAAAGGCAACCGTCTATTCCTCCTACAACTGCTAAAATCATCTACAATGTCACCCTGGCTTTAAAAAGAACCATAAGCCTAAATTAACCTCGGGATGGAATGCATTCGTAATTCAATCCTTAAAAGAAAGGTTTAATTCATAATGATGAGCAATGCAGAAGCTTTAAATGGGAAGGGCTGTGTCAAAAACGAGAGAGAAAAGTATTGTCGCCAAATTATGTCAGAACTTACTTCCAATTCATTGAGCCTCTGAATTCGTGGAGTGAACTTAAACTTTTCAATGTCAACACAAAATGGAGGCTGCCATTCCTAAAAACAAAGCGGAGTTGTGATAAATATCAGGAAGATCTGTGAAGCGAAGGAAAATGAAAAAGTTGAAAACGGCTGGCAAAAAAAGCACTCAGCTGACCGGCGGAGGACGAATCTTGCATAATCCAATTTTTTCGGCAAAAGGTCGAATCTTGGCGATGAAGGCGAGCGGGTCCTTGAATTCTTCTTCGTTTGGCTCGAAGACAGGAGCTTCAGGAGGCTGTTCAAACTTAATTCCATCAGTTTCTGAGTACATCTTGAATAAGGTAATAAAGTTGAAGGACGGGAAAGCCTTGTCAGAAAATCGACAACAACACACACGCCATGTTCCTAACTGAATGATGCGCAGTGAGTCAAGGACCACGTGACTTCTTCTCTCCCTTTCATTGGTTCTCTGTTTTTCTATTTATTCGATAACAAAATAGGAAAACAACTCGTCCCTTTTTATTTCCTTGTAACTTCAAAAGCAACTGCCAAGTGGCTTTAAGACCGAGAAAAACAGCCTCAAATCTTAGATATCAGTGTCATGGAAGGCAGCTGGGGCAAAACTCAAGGGGGGCACGGGGTGCGACAATCGGAAAATCAAAAAAACTGATTTTGCAATTAATTAGATTTGGTAAGGCAGATAAGGGCATTAGGCATATTTCCAGTAAGGAAATGAACTTTTGATATTTAAATGATCTCATCTATAAAACATTGGCCCACTTCTGAAAGGAAATAGTCGCAGGACGCATACCGAACGAAACAGTCATGCAAAGACCACCCTGAATTAATTCATTAGTCCCACTGATCTGTGTTTTGTTTTTTAGAGATTGCCAGATTTCTCCGTTTTTGCCCAGGAATTTTGCTAAATTCGTAGGGTAGCTATACCCCAACCAAAACCCTCTGGTTTTCTCCTGGAAGGCAGTTGGTTTTATGCTGATGAACCAATGCATGTTGTAAGGGTAAAACCAACGAGATACAAGGTTCAAATCGAGAAATGATTACCGATTATTGCTGCATTTGCCCCCTGTGCTTATCTGCAGTTTGCCTCGCTTTCAAAAAGATCTCATTTTTTCATTTCTTTCACGACAAGACTTTCTTTCTCTCGCAGAACTTTCTTTCTCAAATCAAAACTTTCCTCAAGGCAAAGCTTTCTTTCTCACGGTAAAACTCTCTTTCTCGCAGCAAAACGTTCTGTAATGGGGATTTTTCAAGGAGCCAGTACTTGAGAAATTTCTGTAAAGTTTATCAAGAAATATTTTTCGTTCCTCTGCAAAGAAAGGGCTGGATAGAGCAAAATGAATTTCGTTCTGGACTTCAAAATTTCATCCTTTACAATATACACTTGTTTTTCTATGAAAAAGTTTTTAAGAACGCAAGCCTCGAATATTGCCAAAATAAAGAACAAGCTAAAAACAAACAAAAAGGTTGACAATTTTTCTCTCAATATATTGGTTCTGAGAAATAACCATAAGACTGAAAAAGCAAATTGACAGTAGTAGGTTGAAGAAAGCAGATTGACAGTACATTGTATGTGAGACAGTCAATGACTCAACATTCGCAAAAGTTAAAAGAGAATTTACTTCGAAGTGAGAGCACTGTTATTTCTCATAACTAATAGCAAGTGTATGAGTCTAGCCAGGTTAGGGTTGAATTAGAAAACCATTCTTATAAAGAAGAAAGTGTTGCTACTTTAAAAAGAAGAAAGTGATAGTTATTTGCTGATTTTTTAGAATCTGATTCATGCGTATTGGTGAAATGATTAGCCAGCAGTCTTCGTAATGCAACTGTTTCTACCGATACAACTGTTTTATTTGGACTATGCACTATTCATACTTGACGTTGAGCTATTTATCACCAAAAATATGAAAAATTAACCGAAATAACAAGCTACAAATTGCTGTTTTCAAATTAAGAATAAAGCAATTTAAGTCTTTCAAATTTGTTAATTTTTTGAAATTGTCTTTATCTATACATTTTTTTTAATAACCAACTTGACTCAGATCCCAGCTTTCGGAGTTGCTTAGCATGTTTGCTGAAAATCAAAGAACTGCCACCACCCCCTACGCCAAACCCCCGTTTATTTTGGATGCTCCCAGCAGGAAGAAGCTAGCAAAGCAGCCCCAGCAAGTCATTTACTTCATAAATCATGAAATGGCTTTTTGCAAAAAGTACTCCGAATCAAGGCCTAGTTTTTATTGGCGAGTTACTTTTGAGATCGACTTTAATTCGATGGTCTTCCTTCATGTCTTAAACTAAGAACGGAAAAATCTAAACCTTAGGGGCTAAAGGTTACGAATTCTCTGAAACATACATCCTTGAAGAGATGTTCGCACATTTCATTTATACTATTTCTATTTCCATCAGGGTTCGACAACTCTTCTTAGATAAAGATTAAGAATCGTACCAGGTCACAACTGCACGAATAACTAGCTTGCAAGCTTCCACAATCAGTACAGAGTGAGGATGTTGTAGCAACTTTAAAATGCAAAGAATTGTCGTATATGTACAAAAGGAGACTTGCCTGCATTTCACATAAGTCAATGATAACAACATAATTGAAGAGATTCAAAACTTGTTCGAAAAGAAGGAGTACACTCGAAATATAAGAGACTGTATCTGGTTCATATCGCACCGCCCGATATGCAACATCGGAAAAAGCTCTTCTAAGTTCCAGAGGGTAGATTAAAATTATACCCATATTTATACCAAATCACGAAAAAGTTTACCAGTTAGGGCAGCACGTTCCCAGTACCCCAAATATACTTAAGTGCCCCCGGGTTTTAGGTACAGATCAGCAATTGTATGGAACAACCTACCTGTGGATCTAAAAAAGATCATTACGTATCACTATGTATGACAGGTCTAAGAATAGGTTGATTAAGAACAGCAGAACTTTAGAATAAATATCTTTTAATAACTTTTCATACAAACAAAGGGACACAAATCATAATTATTTTCAACTTGTAACTACAGTAAGTAAGCATTTCTTTACTTTACAGGTCCACATCAGCTTCACAAGCTGACTTGCTAATGACCTGCGTTATCAAATCGATAATGTATGTTTGTATGCATGTAGAGAAAAATCAGCTCTATGAATATAAATGGAACTGGTCTGAAATGTTACTTTGAAAAAGATTGATTTCGTGCAGAAATAAAGCTTTTTCAAGTGTAGCTCGATCGATTTTAAACTTGAACGATCTCGAAATGAGGTATTTACATCATGTATCTTATCGGAAGATGAAAAATAAAATTATATGAAAAACTGAGGTGTGAATTTCTTACATCATGTCTGATGGGTCAATGTCTGTTAATAAAGTTTCTGAGATCTTCTTTCTTAATCGTGACGTTACCTGAAAAATAATAATATGCTGTTTTAGACAGAGGATTTTCAAACAATCTTGCAAAGTAAAAACCTTGGGGTTCTCACTTGGAATCTTTCCTAATCCCTAATTCTAACCCAAATTCTAACCCTAACCCTAATGCTAACCCTAGCCATTATTCTAACTCTAAGCCATAAAGCTAAAAATCTCCGGAACTGATGTCCTAAAAGCCAAAACCCAAGGACCACGTTAGGCTAGGCCTCATAAATTAAGATCAAATATTTGTTTGTATGTTCGGTTGTATCATTTGAAATGAAATATAATAGCGCAGTTTGCCCGTGGATCCTGAAATATCTAAACACTACTTGAGTAAAAATAAATGTTCCTATTGATATCCATAAGCCTGCTTCTGCAATCAGATGGAAAATATCAATGAGAAATCAGCGTAAATGAATAATCATATATTCTTACCGATCGTGGTACGCCTCTTGAGCTAGGTAAAGCCGGATGACCTGCAAAAAGAAACACATTCAAAATTCTGCTTCTATGCGGGTGGGTATTCAAGGATAGAACTTATATCCCAACCACAACTGAATGAGGTGAAGATTTAACTTTGAGATGTAGCAGGACTAATCTAGGTCTTTGGTTCGAGTCCTACTCGGGTCACTTTCATTGTCATCGATTAATGAATTCCGGAGCACCAAAGGAGATTAGAAAATTAGAAAATTTCCTAGCTTTTTTCTGTTTGAGCTTTGTTGCTGATGTGATTTCTTCCAATCTAATCTATTTTCCTATTAACGTTCATTCTTTTGATTATGTTTGTCAATTAAAAGTTAATAGACCCCGTCGTGGGCAATTGATTATCAAATATCTTTTTTGATAAAATGTTAACATAAGAGTTATCTTACCTTCAGCATTGTTGAAGTTCGTATTAGGATAAGACCACCCCATCAGGGGTTGATTATATTGCAACTGTTTTGTTTTTCCCAACTGGTATGTCTTCCCCGAGGCTTGAGTGTGAGGTCTTGCTGAGACGAGAGCTCTCTGTGGCGAAGTCCTTCCACCAGGAACTGCAGGAAAACACGCTGCATGGTGTGATTCTAAAAACCAACAAATATTTAAAAGGCGAGGAAAACTGGGAACACATAAAAACATGATAGCTTCTGAAGCTTTGCATCTGACACTCATCAGAGTAGTACGTCAGAACAGTCTTTGATTGGTACAGATATTGAGGATGGCGAGAGAAATCGGAAACACAGTGAAACATAATGACTACTGAAGCTAGGTTTCCGATCTCGTCGCCACCCTCCGTTAAAAAGAGTCTGGAAAAGGAATGGTATAACAGGCTTGATCATTGCAGAACTTTAGAAAAGTGAGAACATTCGGAACATAGCAAGACGTATCATTATTGCTTTTCAGTTAGCTACTTTTGAAAGCCACTTTTGAAACTGGTGTCTTGGTACATCTTCCAGACTTTCTACCAATCAAACAAACACTTTAAAAGCTGATTACTCACGTGATGAGGTTGGCCTGGTAACAAGCTCAAGATGTTCTTCGTAAACTTCAACCTGAAAACAGAATTCGATGAAAACATAACAAAATGCTGCGTTCACTCCAACTCTCAAAAATCAACAACAAAAGTCTAGTGGAGTTGAATTGAAAAAGATGTTGCTGAAAATTTGAATTAATCATGCTTCTACAAAACATTTGCTCGAATTTCCTAACTTTTTTTGAAATTATTGGAAGAATCACAACCACTCCCCCAGTAGCTACACTTCTGAGTATACGGAGGGCGATCTTTGAGTCTTTCATGCTAAAACAACGTTCTTCAAACATTGCAATATGATCAGGTTCAAAACCCCGATCCTTGTATGATTTTGCATCATCATGTTTTGAGGGAGGGGTTTAATAAAGGCAGGAGGCTAAAAAGAAAATTGATGGTATAGGCAACCATACATTTTAGGATCTGATCTACTACGTCATGGCTAAAAACAATGCCCAACTACACAGTCAAACTGCAATCTCGACAAATAACTACTTTCTAAGCTTTCCTAGCATTATATATCCAATCCAATCAGCCCCCCCCCCCTCAACGTTGTTTTTAAAAGGAACTTTATCAGACTACACAAGACACTAACTAGATGTTATTGAGGTTATTTTTTTTATCAGAAGCAATAATGTTAGGGGGCAGGGAGGATGGGGGAGGGGGCAGAATGTAGGAAACAGCACAAATTTTTAATTTTGGCGAGGATTGGGGCACATTATAAATAAAGTAGTTTCATGGAACAAAAGTAGTTTCATGAATCTAACCTGTTTCTGTAGATCGCCGCATCTTTCAAAAGCATCCAGCTTCAAGTTTCGTTCATGTTGCAGTTGGTTCGTCGCGTATTTCAACGCCTTTGAAAAGAAAGAAATTTTATCGATTTTAACTGGTCTGTCAACAAGTGGCTTGCCTGTAATCTCGTAGATAGATAAGACAGTAACAAACATTTAAGGTAGAGTTTTATCTAGATTTTACTGATATCAACAGGTCTATGTCTGCAGTGGCTGGTCTAAAATCGAGTAAGCAGATAAGACGGACACAAACATTTAAGGAAGAGTTTATCTTGCTAAAAATGGAAATGTATGGACAAAGCATGATACTGGGAAAGTCCTTATTCCATTACTAGCAATAGTCAATGTTGAATACTACTACATAAAACCCATGTTCTTGATGAAATAACATTCAAACAAGCAGAATCTTTAAGTTGGAATTACCTTCTTTGATTCCACTTTCGATCTTCTTGAAACTGAATTCTCGCGAGCATTCATCTCTGAAATTAGATTAAAATAAAAGGTTTTAGAGAGTGAAATACCATTTCTTTCCATCTTCATTTGATTGCTAAGATCAGCTGTACAAGGATTTCAAATTTGCTTGACGATTTGCTTTTGCGGTATTCTTGTGTGCACAGAGGGTCTACCCCAGCATGATTCACTTCAGGTTGTTTCACTCTAAAAGCTATCTTGCACAGTGTGAAATAATTGTTAGTGAGTCAAAATCGATATTATTTCATTGGCAAACATGAAAATAGAGTTCAAGTTACCATTTGATCCACGGTAGAATCTCGATATAATGAGCTTCGGATACAAAAAATGTTTTTCTTTATAACGAACTAAATGGCTTCCCTTGGGTTTTGCCTAGTATTACAATTTCCTCGGCATAACGAACTCCCGATGTAACAAACAGTCTCAGGTTCCTTTAAAAGTTCGATATAACGGGATTCCTCTGCATTTGATTGAAGATTTAGTAAGAGTGAATGGTATCAATAAATGTACAAAATAACCAGATTTCAAAGATGATAAATAGCTAAACAAAAGATGATAGCTAAAGAAAGAACAAGATTAGAGAGACGGAAAGTAAATATTTATATGAAATAAAGAAGAAGGGAGGGTCCATGGGCATAGTTTATCATGTTTGACTTTGTTAGCTGTTCGAATTGAAACATTGGCATAAGGGGAAAAATTAACGCAGACATTAAGAAGAACATATCATGTAGAATTAAATGGAAACAATAAATTCACCTGACAATAAACGCAATTTCTCCTCTCTCTCCTCCAATTTAGTTATCTGTGAATAATCATCATCAATGAAAAAGTTAGCGATAAAAAATAAAAACAATATCATTCAAACCCCAAGCAGATTTAAAGCTGAAGAAGTGAAAGGATGATATTTGAAACGAAAAATAGGCGAAATATCGCTGGATATGTAATTGTAAGATCAGGTTTTAATTCACAGAAGATCAAATATCAAAGTTTCTAAGTTTTCTAAAAAACTGATCCTTCTCCCTTGGTTTCTTCCTACATGGTTTTTATACAAAAATACGACTATAACATAATTTTGGTATTTTTGCTTACCAACTTATCGATATTCGCCGACTTTGCCATGTCTGTTTTCTTCTGACTAAGGGCTTCCTAAAAATGAAAATTCAACCCTCATCTTGATTCGCACATCCAACATACAAAAATAATCTTAGAATAACCAATTTAAATAGCATTAAAATACATATATGTACTTTGAATGTAGGCTGTGCATGAAGTAAAAATTCGTTTCACACTCTGATAAAATGACTTTTGAACGTGCTGCAATGTTTCAAATCAATCAATTTTTCAAAACCCTTGGATTTAAAATATTCTCCCGTCAATTATAGACTTTCTCTCGCATATCAATATGTGATTTTAGAACATTTTCCATCTTCTTTGAACCCTCCGGCAAATCAACTCTGAGCCCCTTCTAGTCTTTTCTTCCTGTAATATGACTGTCGTCAAAATGTGTGGCTTATTTCTGTTTCTTGGTAAGAGGTGACCACGATAAGGCTATGCTAGAGACTATGATAATACAAATCGTTGAAAAGGGAAAGTCGTTTGAGACACAGAAGAGAAAATTTCAGTTTGTCAAAGTTTGTCGGTGCTCTGGATTCCCGTAAGGTGAAGAGTATTAGAGTTTAAATGCAAGCATCGGTGAAATTACCTGTAATTGGGAGTTCGATTTCTGCATCTTGATTTTTTGCTGAAAGTGAGTTGAAATTATGAATCAGATAGACATTTGATAGAAGTTTAAAGGTTGTTCCTCCAAAATAAGAAGAAGGGATAAAGGTGCGTTTAAAGAGTTTATAGATTCGGAAGTGTAAATGTTCAAACCAAGATGAAATAAAAAACAAAGGTTCAAATAAAATTAAAAAGATCTTTTGACAATCATTATAGTACTCTTATGAAAATCCAATATTGAAAAGGTATCAAAAAAGTTGCATTCAGCAAGATTTAGATAAAAGATCTGAAACCCAAGAAGATTGATTCTAAAGCAGAAATGTTATTCTTCGCAAACCATTTCAAAAGATCGTAAAATAATTTTACCTCATTGGCCAATTTCTTGCGAAGAGCATGACATTCTCTTTCGGAGTCGGAAAGCGCCTAGAGAATAAAAATCAATTATTTTAGAATCAAACTTCATTCTAAACTGTATTTTGAGAAATCTTGAACCTTCTCACGTAAAAGTATTTCTAATTTTTTTCATAACAGGTTAACTGGCGATTCTAATACAGTTTGTCTCTTCATCAGAATAGATTAGCTGATTTAATAATACTTCACTAGTTGATTACGAAACATTACTCGTCAATACTTGCAAATTGTTTCTATAGGCTTTAAGACCCTTTCCCTGACTTCTAATATGAATCAGTTTGGCGTCGTCTCACATGTTCGAAATATATTCTCACAAGCAGTAAAGGGCATCGATTTATAATCCTCTCACTAAATTTTAGTGGCAAACCTTTTTGGTTAACAAGCATCCTCAGAGTTGGATAGTAGAATAATAAAATGTATTTTCATTAAGCTTTTGGTTTTTAACTGAACATCTTTTGCTAATTTTAATATGCTGTATATACGTTTTTCAATAATTTTTAGAAGTTTCATTACAATAGGTGTCTACAGAGATCCAATACTGAACTCCTGTAAGTGGTACAGTTCATTGATGAATTAGTTTGGCAAATAACCAAGAGCCACTTGAGATGAAGCCTTAAAGACTGACAAAAGGCAGAGCTAAATTTATTGCTGAAGCAGTTTGCAAAGACGAAGATTTTACATCTAAATTTATGGCATTGTAACAGTTTGTTTTTCTTGTTGAAATAATTTTAATAAAATATTTAAAGCAATTACCTTTCGGAGAGAGACAACTTCTTGTTTGAGAAGACAATCCTTTTCTTCTTGCATCAAGTTCGATTCGAGACATTCTTTCTTGGTGCGAGTGACGTCTTCTCTCAACTTCTTCAGCTATCAAATGAAAACATTTAATCTATTGTCTCTAAAATAACCTCTATGGTTTTGTAATTAAAACAACAATGCGTGCCAAAATATTTGGATAGCCTGATTGGTGTTTCAACTCGACACCACAGTTTCTCCTCCATCTTCTAAGCAATTTCCATTGGTATCTGGCGAAGAAATTTAAGGGAAGAGAGGCCGCTCACTTCTTGTGACAGGTCTGAAGTTGGATTTGAACGGAGAAACCTGTGAAAAAGGGTTAGGTGATCTAGCCACTCGGCCATCCCCGAACTCTTTGTTGCTTATTTGCATGTTCTTCTTGAATCATAAACCAACAGTTGGATGGTGGGTACCAAACTACTTTTTCTTGCCATGCATGGTATATTTTTGGGGGCTTATTAGATGAGAGTTTTCCACCCTGGCGTTGAATTGAAACCCTGCTGACCGAGTTGAAATTCATCTTACCTCTCTAGTCAATCTTTCATGGAGTATGTCTCTAAATCAGATGGAAATATTTCGACCCCGGGTGTAAAAACATGAAATTTTGGCTATGAAATAACCCTTGTTAACTATACCACAACCGTTTGACACCCGGTGTGAGAATACCAATAAAAAGTTCACTTCAACTCGGTCGGTTGGGTTGAAATTCATCGAGCTTACCTCAAATTCGAATTTCGTTGAGTTCTTGGTCTTGTTCCAATATGCCAATGCTTTCAGTTTCAAAATCTGCAGATAAAATCGAGCTATTCAGTAAACCATAGAAACCTGCAGGCGACTCGCAGCAGCTAATTAGGGCCTCCATACAGCTTTTGAGAAGAAATTCAGTTCATATGGAGAATATTTAGCTCAGGACAGCCAGATCTCACCGAACAAGAGATGGAATCTGTGCTAGCCGAGCAGGCCCACTCCTCATATGAACGCAGCATGCTGATTTCAACTGATTCCAAAAAAGTGAGCCTTCCCAGTCTACCAGGCTGGCCCCCCTTATTTGAACAGTGCCTTACAGTCCACTTCTAGAGATTCTCAGAATATCAGGGAATGATTTTAAAACCATAATAGGTCCTTGCCCTACATAAACAGTGAATCACAAGAGAATCTTACCATGTTTAGAAGGTTCTTGCTTTCCCATTGAGCTTCTCTCAGTTGTTCGGCTCTCACCAGTCTTTGACTTAGTGTGTTCATATCAACTGCAAACAAATATTTTTGAATATCATCATTTAATTTAACTTAATATATTCAAAGTTGTATAATATTATGCATTAAATACACTAATATCTGTTTCTTTTCTCATTCCTGTGTTAATCCTTTAGGGGCCAAAGATGAAACAATGAATACCCATTTACCATAATCAGGCTCAATTTTCCTGCAAATATGGATTACTAGAATTGGCCTTTTCAGGTAGGTCAAAAATTATCCTATTATGTTTGTTACCTAGGGTGTATTAAAAATAACAGCCAGTACCATGATTTCAATGCGAATTCAGTTTAAAAAAGGGAGCTACATTGGTACAATATAAGTTGGCCTCAGAACATAGCCAAATACATCAGTACATGCAAAACGCACGAATTTTTGGGAGAATGGGACATAATTGGGAAAACGGTTATTCATTCAAGTGACAGCGATCCCTAAACTACTGGATTCTGTTGAAATAATCCAGTCTTCAGGGAATTTTATTCATCATGCTGCCCACAGGGTAATGTTGTTTTAAAACAGAGAATTGAAGCAACAAACAGGCAAATAAATAGAGATCACAGATAGGCTGATTATCGCTTTAGGCGTGAGAAGTAATGTACATTTTCTATCAGTAAGATTTAGAACACATTTTAATCAGTAGATTGCAATTATAAAAGCCTTAATGAATTGGAAGAACAAGAAATTAAACCTTCAGCACGACCAGATTTTTCTCTTATTTTCTTCATACTCTCCACAGCGAGTTTTCTTACCTCTCCAAGGCAATTAAAAACATCATCGTAGAGGCAAGATCTATAGATAAGTAGAAATCAGTGAAACGTAGAAACGAAACTAAAACTCCTAACGGTTAGACGTTTGAAATTCACTTCATTCGTAAGTAAAACTCAGAGATAGGGCAAGGAAAACCACTATGTTAATTGCTTGAAGTCTAAAAACTGAGAAAAATATATGTAGATTGAAGAATGGTTTATTTCTAGATTAGTCGCATACAACGATGGATAGCTTTACAGTATGGAACTTTTTTGAACTAGATTTCTTTTAGTTTTAACTCAAAGATTCTGGCAAAATACTATAATCATTAGATGCTTCCTGAATATATCTCACATTTCAAAATCGCAATTTACTTTACGAACCTGAACTGTTCAAATCTGTTTTTCATTCCAAAGGCATTATTGAAAAGCTCCATGGTTAACGAGTTGTATTCTTGTTTGCACTGCTCTCTGACGTCAGCCTCCTTCAATTAAAAACACTGTTAAAGGAAACTGGTTAATAAGATACCTAGCTTACTAGGAAACGAGCTGAGAAACAGAGAACAACATGACATATAATGCAGAGCTTTTCAACTAAGTGGACGTGGTTAAAAGTACAGGCCATAAATAAGGTCCATTTACAGAATGTCTCCATTAAAATCATTCGAAATGGAGAAATAATTGCATGAACCTCAATTACTACAATATTTAGATATGAAAGGCATTTGCAACTACATGAAGTTCTAAACCTTACCCTGAATAAATAACAATGTTTAATAAAACCGGTTAAGCAGATAGCAGCTTACTGGGAAACCGGTTAAAAACCAGATAACGACATATCATATCATAAAAAGCTTGAAAGGTTTAAAGTAGCGTAAGAATAAACAAGGTTCATGTACAGAATGTCTCCATAGAAATCATCAGCAATAGGATTTAAATAGCATGAACCTCATGAGCAAAATAATTTCATTTACATTTACAAAGGTGTGATTAACACAAATTTACCTGATTTCTGATAATTTGAGCCATTTCAGATATTCTGGTACGTAACGCAGTTACCTCTACAAAAACAAAAGAATAAAATAATTATATTTAATATCTAAATGTTAAGTACAAGTGAAACTACTGAGTTAATGCTAAAATCGATATTGAGAAGCTTAAAAAGTTTACCTATGAGTAGCGCGTGACATTTTTCAGCCAGAAGACAATCAACTTCCACACTCTGATCTGTCGTAGACAACTGAGAATCATTCTTCTCTTTTATGATTTCCTAAAGAAAACACACTTTTATTCTACGAGTGATTATGTTGATTATTCCAGTAAAAGTTGTTAGATTTCCAAGCTAAATCTTAGAAATAGCGTAGAAAATTTATAACATTGACTGACCTTGAAAGACCAGTGACCAGTAAAGCCAATTACTCAGGGGGGGGGGTCATTGAGATCCAGCATTTATTAGGCGGACTAATATGAGAACAGGTGGAGCAACCAATGTAAAAAGACGTTACAAGTAGTACATCAATATTCGCATCTGATACCTGATCAAACTCAATAAACGAAAATCTTCAAAATATTCCTCACGAAGTCTAAATAATTTGTGTCATTACAGACTTAACCAAGTCATATTTGGCTCTAACAGTCTATTGTCATTAGGAACACGAGTCTGGAATGGGCTTCTGAGTGAAATTAAATCCACAGAAAATCTAGGCAGCTTCAAACTTATGATAAAAAGGTGGGAGGGCCAAAACTGCAAATGAAATGGTTGCCAGTGCGCAAATTGATGTCAGGTGTTTTTATTTAATGTTTTATTTGTAAAGAGAAAAAAGTGTAATTTATTCAATCAACTATCGATTTAGATGATTTTAATTATGTCAATGTATATATTGTATAAGCTTAATTGTAAATATCGATATAGAATATGTCAAACAAACAAACAAAACCCCTCCTATTACATAAAAAATTTCAGGGATGGGGCTTAATAGAGAGAGGGACTTAATAGAAGATTGACGGTAGGTAAGGTAATGAAACATTGATGACATCAGAATACCAATCGATTTATGGTAGTAATGCTAATGAAGAGAAAGTGATGTATATTTACCTGTTCTTTCATGTACAATGTTTGGTTTTGTTGTCTTAAGATGTTTTCGTAAAAACTGGAGTAGCTGAAAAAGAAAACAATGCACTCGTAATGGAGAAGTTGCCACATTTCAGCAAAAATCAACAGTAATAGATCAATGCAGAGCTTCAGAATAGCGAGAAAAAGTTGAGAGTAAAGTGAGACATAATAACTCAGCAGCGTTTTGTTTGAAACTCAGCAGCGTACTCATTCTGCGTCTAATTCTTGGTCCAGGTTTAGGTATAATGATCTTGCTCTGGTTTCATGTCCGTTTTTTTGGCATACTACTCTGTGTTAGACCAAACGCTATCATGCTTTGCTATGTTTATGATTTTTCTATAATTCTGGTCAAACGTATAAAAAAACCTCTCCCCGCCCCTTGCCAATGTTATTGGTTTGGCGAACCGTTTATTGTTGCGATTAGTCACAAGAGTTGCCAACATTGTTGTTCAGTTGACCTACTGTTTCTTGTTACGAATAGAATTACCAACATTACGTTAGGGGGGGGGGGGGGATCAGGCATGTTCTCAACATACTAGACGAAGATTATAGCTATCAAAAAACTCTTATGATAGAAATACAAAATACATGATGCAAAAATGAGAATATAAACTTTGCTGAAATAACGTACTTGTTGA
Organism: Pelagia noctiluca; assembly: GCA_963924455.1. Classification (NCBI taxonomy): domain Eukaryota; kingdom Metazoa; phylum Cnidaria; class Scyphozoa; order Semaeostomeae; family Pelagiidae; genus Pelagia; species Pelagia noctiluca. Next base: position 137,775 of record OZ004334.1, read on the forward strand.
AATTTAGCCTCTCCCTTTGGAAAACGCTTGATGCAAGCTTTAGCAGACTCTTCTCCAAATGACCCTGCAAAATTCAGATTAGTTATTATGGGCCTTTCTAAGTAGAACAATCAAACAATCGAAGTATTGATCACGCTCTTTGAAATATATCAATCTTCGTGAACGACGATCTTACCTTAAGACTTGTGGAGACAGAACCTTTTCTGTGTGAGCTGAAACTTTGGAACTATCTACCATCAGAAGTTAGGACTTCGCAAATTGCTTCGCAAATTCTTTTAAAAAATGCCTTAAACACATTTTTTTAGACTTGCTTATGATTTTTGATAAAATATTTTAGATACTTTTAGATACACGTGACAATGCAGATTAAATATTGTAGAGAACCAAAGATAAATAAGCCTTTTATTCGGTTTGGCGCTATGAAAGTTTTCATGCTTCATTATCATTATTATCATGAGAAGCACGTACATTAACAACTTGTATTAAACAGTCAATTATTTTCAAGCGATGGCCTAAACTAATTTCGGAAAGGCATGTCAAAACTTAAGCAAATTATATTCATGGGTTAAAAGAAAGTTGGGTTTCTGTTTACACGGAACTGCTATTGTGTGCCAGAGGTTCAAAATCTCAATGACATTGACACACTAGAGACGCCTTATCTTGTATTGCTTATTAGGAACAGCCATTTTGTATATGTTTTTAAGTTATTAATGTATTTTTCTCATAAGTATCTATAAATTATTGAGTAATTTTGAAAAAGCATAGTTTATTTTTGAACTACTCTATTAAACTTTTATAAACTTAGGAAATTGGGTTCTCGTATTTTTATGAATTATTGATTGATAGTTTTCTTTGAAAAAATTAAAATAATAATATGCATTGTGTAGATCAATTCGTAGGGCAATGAGAAACCAAGTTAGTGATCACAGGTTGAAGTACTGCTTGGGTTATTTTTCATTCAAACAAGTTATATTGATCGATTTTCAAACTCCTACCTAAATGTTAAAGACGTTACCTTATTAAAAGAGATGTTATCCTGGTTGTAATGATTATAATAATCACATTTAAATAAAGCAATACTGAGATATATTATTCAGATAATCACCAAAGAATAAGAATGAATGTAGATAAAAAATCTTTTCTAAAATGTAGAAAGGTACCTTATTAAAAGATATGTTTTCCTGACTCTCCAGGTGGTCACTCATAAGAAGCTGCATGAAGTCTTCAACAATATGTGGTCTTGCAAGACTCATGCTCTCCTTCATCGACTGCAATACAAACAAGCTCTATGAAATTCATGAATCGTATTTATCAAAGGCCAAGGCAGGCTAATTGATTCACAACATAGGTGATTGATGTATGGGCTATCATATTATTTGCTAGGGGAAAATTCGGAAAAGACCAAGCAATACCAGTAGCTATGAGCTTGTTAACAGTTGTAAGCTTGATTTGTTCTCTAATATAACCAGACATACGATGCATTGATAGATCAACTAAGAAACTGAATGTTGCAAAACCAGGCTTCCTTGTTTCTTATAGCTTGAGAAGAAATAGGTGAAGAATTTGAAAATATATGCTGCAGGACAGTCACTGAATATGCACGAAATGCCGAATCTTACCAATCAAAATCATTTTCTGAAAGAATATGAATTATCAAATTTAAAGTCTAATCTTCATGTATATATGCTCTACTATCTGGCTGGCTGAAGTTTCTTAAAAGTAAGTTTCTAACTAGCGGGGTTCGTACGGTAACCCTGTTTTTTAGTAAAAAAATATAATTTCCTATATACGAAGTCTGTATGTCGGTTTTCCGTGAGAGTGCTCAATACATAGAGTAGAGCGTGATATATACAAATTGATAGAAAAGAGACAAGAAACTACTCATTCATCTCGACAAGCCTGTTTCGTGGTTTCCCGCTCATCAGGAGATGTTCTAATAAATATATTCCTATCTACATCTTATTCATTTGCTAAGGGTGATTAGAAGTTATGCGGGGGAGTTAATTCACAATTCTTTGTTCTATTGTTCTTAAAGGACATGTAAAGAACAATAGAACAAAGAATTGTGAATTAACTCCCCCGCATAACTTCTAATCACCCTTAGCAAATGAATAAGATGTAGATAGGAATATATTATTAGAACATCTCCTAATGAGTGGGAAACCACGGAACAGGCTTGTCGAGATGAATGAGTAGTTTCTTGTCTCTTTTCTATCAATTTGTATAATTTCCTATATAAATGTATAACGAACCGCTTTCTTCCACAAATCTGTTGGCAAGTTAGAATCTTCCCTTCCCTTCTCAGCCACGACGAGCGTGTGTTCTCGAGAAATCCTCCGAATGACTGCATTGATCATCGAGCATTCCAGGCTTTCCAGTAATCTTCTGAGCTGTAATTAAAATATTCATTACACGATTGGCTACTTCCATTGTCACATGATCATCATATAGCCAATGACATAATGACCCAATTAGCGATAGATATCAAAATAAAAACTGTATCAAGCATTGGATTTGAAAAATCGACTGAAACTCCAGAAATAAGTAGATTAATCACAATATTATTACCTGTCGTGCTTTGATTTCATATTCCCCGGCATCTTCAGGAAAACTCAGTGGTTCGTTATCATCAATTATATTATTGTTCGCATCGTCTTCCTAAAACAGAAGAAAATTTGAATGAAGTCAAACAATCAGCATTGGCAAACATTTTTAAAAAATCAAATGACGGTTTTTACTGTTACGGAGTTTAGTACGGTTTTTCCTCTTACGTAAGTTCATTACTTCTCTGATTTTCTTCTTATTCTGATATTAATGTGCGTCTCGTCCTTCTGAAATGTCAATAATCTTTGAGGCTCGAGCTTTTCATGCACTTGAAAATAAAAATGATAAAAAATCTTCTCTACTGCTCACCTTGCCTCGAGCTGCTTGAATCTGTTTGAAGACAAGTTGAAGGACTTCAGTTTTATACAGCGTGCTGAAAAAGAAATATCCTCATCAAATATCTATCTGGTTTGATTAGATCAAAAGGAAAGACCTTACAACTCTCCCGATTTTACCAGGAAACTCCCAGTTTGTCGTTTAAAGATCAAAGGCACTGCCAGTAAAAACGAATTCAGCGGTAAGGTGGATAAACGTTGCACGCAAAGCAACTAGATACCGAGTGATTTGGAAACACAGAGAAGTATACTTTCACAATAACTCAGCCCATAATTCTATCAGTTGACCTTAACCATTCCAGATTTGTCAAAAGGTCTTGAGACACATGGGATTTGGGCATTCTTTCAAAAATGGAGCTATAAAACTGTAATATGATGTTTGAGCTCCACTTCCCCAAAAACCAATGCTGACATTAGGTCTGCATGTCACCGGAGGCTGGTGCAGATAGATTTCTGCATTAAAACAAAATTCGAAACAACATTGTTTAGGGGAGAGGGGGGTTTTTCGTTGACAGTTAGTTGGTATCATATGGCAATCAAGGATTGTCTCATACCTTTTGGCGAAGATTGTAGGTCAATTAGACTGTGCATTTAACTAAAATTTGAATAAGCAAATAAGGGATTCATAACGAAGCAAATACTTGACCAGATAAATTCCATGAATTAAAACTGACTGTATTCACTCACATAAAGTTGCAATATGACTTGGTTGTGGTGAAGGAGGGAATGCCGAGCTTGCGGTAAGCCCAGTCATCTTTAGCCTTCTCCAGTTTGGAGTAAAGCAGCAGAAAACTGTGAAGAAACTCGACGGACTTCAATGAATCATCCCAGTGCCAGACTTTGCCTTTGTCTGCTTGTTTATCGGCTTGCTTGTTTTGCATACGCTTCCCAGAGCTAGCATAGAAAATGCGGATGTTAAGGGGAATAGCCATAACTAAAGCAATAGCTATGGCATAGTGACATATGTAGCATATCCATAGCTAAACCAATAGTTGTATCTATAGTTACATATGAAGCAAAGGCATAGCTTTAGCCATAGCTTAAGGCATAGCTGTATCAAAAGCCACGAATTTAGCCAAACTACAACTAAAACCTGTAGCATAGGCCTGGTTGAAAGAGGCCAGTGTTAGCCTTAGTAGCATAGTATATATCTAATACTGATGGAAAATAGTTTAACGGTTTAGTTTCAGCATAGTTTAATAGCATTGAATATACCTGATACTGATAGATCGTTTGGAAGCTGATGAATTTGGCAGTTGTTGCTGGTTTGCGTCTTCGTCAGCTTCGAGGGACATGTTAGGAGGACCAAACATCAGAACATCTTCCAGCAGTAAGGATAAGCTGAGAATCTCACCATTCACCACGTGTCTACGAAAAATAAATCAATTATCATCAGTACAGTAAGCAGGCATATAATTTTTTCCATAATAAACTGGACAATAAGTAACCAGTAATGGGTTCAGCAAAATAATGAGTAATTCCAGAGCTCGATGAAATAAAAGGGAGGATGGAAGGAGAAGGACAGCATAAACAACCAAAGAGGATGTCTCTCAGCTGTCTATTGCGCATGCTCAGAGTATTTCGGGGGAATTTTATAAAAACCTCTCAGAATTCAATATTCAGCAACAAAATCATGAAAATATTTGAAATGCTAACAGAAATTTGAGTTTTGCCAAAAATATTCGCAATGACCAGAATATAAGACAAATTTTTGTCATTAGGGATAGATAGTAAGGCAATAACGACATTTACAAACCTGTCTACGTCATCAAGCCCTGCCAGGCAGTTCTGCATATTCAGTCCAGCATTGTAAAACGGCTTATTCATCAGGGGAAACGGACCGTATCTGAGAGAGAAAATTATTTGAGAATAAAGTTTTTCAACGATGCTCATTTGGTGAGAACAGTGATTGTACCTGGCTGAAGTTACGTGCACCTGTTCAACAGCTGCTTTGGTTCTAATTATGGACAGTGTGGACTCTAAACTATCTGGTTATTGCGTCTGGATTATCATTCGGTAAGCAGAACTTAGTTGTAAGTTACTTATCATACAAATCAATTTGTGTAAAGGCCATGTTTCGCTTTACATTCACAGCAATCAGCTCTAAAAACAGAGCTTAACGATTTTTAGGATTTCAGTAGCAGTGTAAACGAGGGTGGAATCAGCTTTATTTAAGCAGTAGAAACAATGCCAAGGGAAAACGGATGAGTGTGAATGGAGCCGTAAGTTCAATGGAAAAGAGAAACAAGTGTCAAATGAAGGGAAACCAAATCTTTTTTGATTAAGTATCTTCGTGGATTATTAAAGAAAACTTTACCATGAAAAATAAGTACCGTGTGAGGAAAGTTCTCCAAGGATAAATCTCGGCTGCTTTTTTATCATCTGGTGATAAAGGTTCTGGTAGTGGTAATCCTGATGCGTATACTGATGGGCTGGAAGAGAAACACAACCCAGATCATAATCACGTCTGGCCAGAGGTAAAAGACAGATGCTTGGGAGGTTGAGCACCTTATCATTCTAATATGCTCAGTTGGCCTAAGTATATATTATAAAAAATACTGAGATTAAAAAGGACGTGCACTGTACATGCAAAGAAAAGCATAAAACCAAATTTTGGGCTGAAAGAAAAAAGTCTCATATCAGAATGTAATAATATTCCCACGAAATTGAAAAATGAAATCAAGAAAGGATTGACTGAAGCAGCGAGATTAATTTCAACTCGGTCAGCAGGGTTGGAATTCAAGCCCAGAGTTTAAAACTCCTCATGTAATCAGCCCCTAAGATAGAAAAATTATAATAAGCTTTGGATGTTTTGTAAATGAAAAAGAAAAAGTTTAAAGAAATTATTACCTATTCGTGTTACTCATGTCTTTTAATGCAAACAGCATGCATTTAGAGATACTCTGAAAAAGGACAGATATGAAGAATAATACGCTGAAGGGTTCATTATAGTTTAGCGGATTAGGAGTTCTTTTGCACATGGGAGACGGTTTTTCTGAATCTTTCTAACGGAAAGCGGTTTATGTGGAAAAATTTGCTCGCGATGAACGGTTGAACGCAGGAGCAGCGCTTAGAGCATCACTTTTATGGCTTTCTGTTCGACTAAAACTCCTTTTCCCCAAACCATATTGTGAGGGTACAGCGCAGACTCCCCCCTAGGAATTTATATCAACCTTGATTTAGAGGGAGGGGGTGTATTTTCAAGATACTGCGAATTAAAAGTAGTGAACCTCTATGACTGTCGCAACAGTTTTGGTGAGGATTTTAGTTTTGATTTTGTTTGTTCACACCGGCTAGGCTATCAGCCTACTGTGGAGGATGCGACCATATCAATTAAAATGATTAAATGTATCATACAAAATGATTAAAAATATGATATAATATCACCAAACATATCATATCAATTCGTCATAACAAGCATATCAAATTATACTAATTAATTAAGACAATAACTTACATGGAAAGCTTTCTCATTTCCCGTGTGAAGAAAGTTTTTCCTGACGGACTGGCAGACAGCTACGTCGAACTCGAGGTACATGACATCTCTCTTCTTCGTCAGGTACTTGACAGCCTTAAAGAATCAGGTAAGGTCTTACTACAGCAAAAAATAACAGGTAATAATTATGAACTACACTTAGTAAGAAGACCAAGCCATATGAATTAATGTTGGTATAAGGTGGCTCTTTAGAAGGATTTTATCAGAAACACAAATTAATGCCTCACTATGGATAAGTTTACTGTGCTAGCTTATTGTTCTGGTTTCGTACAAAGGTTAGTGAGCTCGTCTTTGTTGCTTACAAATCGTGTTCGAGACCCGGTGGTGGCATATTTCAACTCAGTTGCCTGCTCTGGTAAAACTTAATTGCCCGTGTTAGACCATGCCTTATGAATTAATCTTCCTATAGATAAAAAATGCATACCAAATTAGGATCGGATGGTCTCTCCAATTTGTTGATCTGCTTTTGAATCTCTCGTAATTCAGCTCCTGAAAAACAAAGACATATTATACACACAAATACTCATTAGTGTCTATTCTCATTATAATTCAGAAAGTATATTACAAAGTGGCCTTACTCTAAAGCTAGATGATAAAAATGACGTAATCAATATCTTTTCTTTACGCTTGATCATGAAGAAGTTCTCAGCCCTGAGTTTAAGTTATAACCCAGCTAACAGAGTTGAAAGAAGATGTGAATTTTAAACCCTGCAGTTGGGCTTCAAATCATTCGAACCCTTTTGGGCGAAATTAGATAGTTATTACAAGGATATTAATGATTTAAAATAATAGAGAATAAAAGGGAATTCACACTTTGCGATCCCACCTTAATGTGTTAAGTATATCAACAAACACACATTGATTCTAAATTAGAAATCTACTGAAAAGCAACTAAACTAAGAATAAGGGACTACTGTATTTGACTGGTGAGTATGAAAGAAAATTAATCGAATCAAAACATGAAACAAGCTTCATTATAAGAGGGTGCTTAAAGGGGGTACAGATCCCAATTCCTAGCGATGAAATAATCAGAAATCATAATCCCAATGATGAAAATAGAGAAATTTCCAATATTGACTTGTTTCACATTCCCAATTTACTTTTTCATTCCCAATCCCATTCCCAAGAAGTCCAATCCAATTTTCCGAGTTAATATAAAGGCAAGTCCAAATTCCAAATTCCCAATTCACCCCTTCATGACCCTCTTATAAAGAATTGAAAGATGTGTTGCATGTATTTTACTTCAGAGAAATTCAAATTTAAACAGAAAATACATAATTACCTATTCCTTCAGTTCAATACAGATCACGTTAATTCTGAATTGAAAATGTTTTTAGTAGAAAACTTTATGAACCAGCTATGAGTTCCAAGTGTTCTTCTTTTTGAGTTCAGATTAATTAACATTTAAACAGGAAATACATATCACCTTCAAAAGACATTCTTTAAGCAAACAAAATTTTATAACTAAGCTTTTCGATATCATAGATCATTATCAGTACAAAATGGTTCATTCTATCAATAAAAAATAATCACCTATTCCTTCGGTCCCTCCCCAGTCTGCAGTGACACACGAAAACTCCAGCTTCTTCGAACCGAGCCTCGCATGGGAGCTGCCGAGTTTCGCATGCGCACAAAGGTATTGGCAGATATCATGCAGCAAGGAGACAAGGTGCTGAAATAAAAATCAATTTTAATCTTTTAAACAAGTTTGATCATCAACTGAAACAAAACTATTGGTTTTGGTTTATATTACAAGAAATAAGAAATCTCTCTCTAATTCGAAGTTTCATGTTTTCACAATCATCATAAAGACTTTGTCTGTATCTAGTCTGTTAAATATTGTCTGTTTGATGATTGTGAAAACATGAAACTTTGAATGAGAGAAAGTCTCCTTTCTTGTCTCTTATCTATATCGTTCTATACCTCCATGAATCAGGTACTATTATGCTGTTATAGGCAATGCACTGCGATAGAGATTTGTTTTGGTTTAATTATTTTAGTACCAGTTTTCATTGGACAAATTCACTCGTACAAAGCAGAGCAATTAGATTAGCAGTCGACAAGCAAAAATTACAAAAATGTTTTAGCTGCTGAAATACTGTTGTCCATCAAAATATGTGCATGACCAGGGGCTGCATTTGAACTGTTTGTTTACCAAAACACTCACCAGATTAACAGTGAGATGCTTGTTGACATGAGATTCACGTAATGACTTCCCCATTCGAAGAACCTTTAAAAAATTCAAGAATATCAAAGATATAGTTTTGCAAAACTTACAAACAAAGCCATGGTAGATTTGCCTCCGTTATTACTTTATCATTAATATAATATTATTTCAAGCTACAGTAAGTCCCTGTATATAAGAAACAACCTATAAAAAAATAACGCCTGCCCATTTAAGCATCATTTTCTCTATTACGATAATTTTTTGCAATTATCAATGCTGTTGGGAGTCGAAACGAAGAATTAAATAATGAATAAAGAAATGATGAATTAATAAAGAAATAAAGATTTAATCTTAATTTGGTGAAAAATTTCCATGTAATTAAGCCCCAAGTTTCTGGACATGCGCCAAAATAATTGATGACGTACTAGAAGCTACATGTTGACAAAAAATGGATCATCTCGTTGCATAAGAGTAAAAACATTCGGTCTTATCGCAGCTATTTCTGACATAATATTGGACATGATAGTCATGATTTATCAACACAAGCATTTCATATTTAGTAGGGCAACGTAAATATATTTGGTCGTATCGAGGTTGTTTCGGCACAATATTTGACATGGTTGTCACCAATTACCATGATAAGCCTTTCATATTTAGTAGGGCAACGTAAATATATTTGGTCGTGTCAAGGCTGTTCCTGACACAATATTTGACATGATTGTCACTAATTATCAAGACAAGCCTTTGATATTTAGTAAGGCAACATAAATACATTAGGTCGTATCAAGGTTGTTTCTGACACAATTTTTGACATGATTGTCACTAATTATCATGACAAGCCTTTGATATTTAGTAGTGCTGCTCGACTACCCATTCTGAATATTAAAAATATTCTGAATATTGGCCCTGCTAGATATCAAAGACTTGATATGACAAGCGGTAACTATCATGTCAAATATTGTGGCATACGTTGCATATGCTAACAAAATACAAATAGTAATACCTCTTTGTAATGAGGAATAGACCAGAGGTTCAGCAACTGTTTTCCATCATCTGAAAGCATGCGAGAGGGCCTTCGCCTCAGCTCCCTGTGAACAATATGATAAGAATTAGGCAAGACCTACGTATAATCAATTCATAGAGAATGTTTATCAGGCTAGTGGACCAAAACTTTCCGTTCTCTTAGAAGACAATATTTACCAAGTCTGTACCTAGGTTTTCTATAAGACAGTGCTCGATACATAAATTTAGATCGTAATTCATGTTGGGGAGAAGAAAGTCAAGAGACGAAACTCTGCAACTCGAAAGAAAAAAAGATTTAGGTGCAGAAAACGAGTGTCAGATATGTAAGTTAATCGATCATAATCGCAATTATTTATATAAAGTGGTGTAAGTCTCATATGAGACGTTTCATATTAATCTAGTTAGACATTTAGAGTAGTAGCAGGTCCTCGTCATCTTTAGATGCCACGTAATTTTAAACTGCATAATCAAATAGAGTATGTATGGGTGTATGTACATAAAGCCAGTGTATTGGTTTTCAGAAAATAGTATACAATACATTGTAGTAGAGCATAGATAAGCGGACGAAACAGGCTTGTCGAGATGAAAGTGTATTTTCCTGTTTCTTTTCTGCCAATTAGCGCTTATTTGTGTATATGTATGTACAAAAAAAGTAATAAACACATAACACTACATCAACCTAGTGTTATTTAGCGTTTTGTTTGTGTGTTGATTCTATTGTATCTTGCTCTACCTTCTAAAGTATAGAGTCTCTTCTTGCCAATGAAGACACTTCAGTGCAATTACTTATGTAAGTCTGTAGCAATTACTCATGTATGTCTGTAGCATTTTATGTTTTGAAATGCATCATTACTAAATTATAGTGAGATGATCTTCCATCATCAATGATTCGTCTGATAAAAACAAAAAAAGCTTGTATCAATTGATAAAATATACAAACGTTGGGTCAATCTGAATATCGGTCGTATCTTCTTTCTTTTCTTCTCCGGTCCCGAAAACAAAATGACTGTCTCTGTTTGAAAATAAAAATTGATGAAGAATCAAGGATCAATTTGTAGCACCAGAACCACATACCCACACTCATAAATACCTAACAGTCTTTGGATGGTACAGAGCTTCAGTATAGCCAGAATGTTTCCGATATGTTATGTTTCCGATATTTCTGGCTATAAATACTTAAGCATATAAGAGGATTGTTGAACACATCAATATTGGAAATTTGAATGAAAAAGAAAATTGGGATTGTTGAACACATCAATATTGGAAATTTCTTTATTTCCCTCATTGGGATTGGGATTTTCGATCATTTCAGTGCAGGGAATAGGGATCAGTACCCATTTCAGGACCCACATATAAAGAGAAAGTATTTTTTCATGGTTTTCTGTTGGTCATGAGCGGGGAGCACCGGTCATCCGTAGAAGTACGTTTGACGTCTCAAAATCTAAATTTTAGCAGTGCGATGTCCTTATTATTAGAGTATATAGCTTCAGAAATGCCTTTAAAGGCAGCATTAGCTACATCGCACTAGGCTATCCAGTACAAATTAGAAACTTATGAATCGCGATAATTTGTGAGAATGAAAATGACCTGTGCAGGACTCGAATCCAAGACCTCTAGATTGATACTCTAGTGCGCCATTGAGACCTCGAGAAACCCAGGCCATTTCTCTCATACGAATCTCTTAGAAACTTGTGATAAGAACTTTTGATTTGGGACATTATTTTAGCTGAAGAATCAGGATAACGAAGGAAAACGAAAAGACTTATTAGCCGTTTGTCAGGCACTTTTCGCAACATTATTAAGAGAACGAAAATTAAATTGGCTTCTGATTTACAATAATTTTTTATGAGCTGTGGCTAATGTTGATGCTTGATGAATCATACGAGTAAATGATTTAAAATGTCAACCTGGTTCGAGGAAACTCAGCAAGAAGATCGTAAAGACAGCTAGTGTATTCAACAATCTAAAAAATAAAAGTGCGAAAATAAACTGCCAGATAAAACATGTAGCTGTTTTTGTGAACGAGCATGAAAGCCCACAGTTTATAGAGGGAACCGATTTGCACGATGCATTCTAATTTAACATCAATCAATACTTCGGTGGGTCTGTACATTCATATAGAAATATTCTAATGAACTTAAACACAATAAGTGCACGGTAAAGACCAGATCAAAGCCAAGACTAGGGCAAAGAAAGAAAACAAAGGGCTTCGAGACTATGGTTCAATATTAAAGGCCATTCCCTCATGATTGAATCATACAGGTGCACAAATGTTTGAATCATAATTTGTGCACGGTCAAGACCTGTTCAACACAAAGGCTGTAGTAAAAAACAAAACAAAAGGTTTCCAGACTATTTCCAGACTATGGCTGAATCATAGAAAGCAATTCCCTCTGCAGACTATTGTTCAATCATACAATTGCACAAATGGTTGAATCACATTTGTGTGTGATGAAGATCAGATCAAAACCAAGTCTAAAACAAAAAAGTTGAATGAAAGGTTTCCAGACCACTCCCTCTGCAGACTATGGTTCAATCATACCTGGGCTTTCATGCAGTGCTGTGCAGATCTCTCTTGCAGATTTAAACAGAACGATTCTATCATCTTCCTGAAATGAAATGAACACTTATTACAAATAGTAGTACATCCAATTTAGAAAATAAAAAGAAAGTCCAACCGGGTTGGAATCGCTAATTGATGGAAAAATGTGATCAATGAATTCTCAATCGCTATTCAATCGTCTCCAGAATAAAGTGAATCAGAATCTATGTTTAACGTGCTAGCCTGCGAGAAGTCAGATGCCTTATGCCAGATTTTCGGACCTCTAGTTTAATGGCCATTCCAATTAGCTTGGCTTAACGTCTCTTTCGAAATTGTCACTATTTAACTCACCAAGACTGGGTAAGTTAGGTGTCTAACACTCTTGGCACTATACATCATTGATAGCTACATGTTGAGCAATAGTATTTTTAACCTAACCTTAACGCTATTTGAAAACCAACATTCAAGAATGCAAACCATAAGTGAAATGAAGCTATAGAAGATCAATCGATATATCTTACCTTTTAACTTTAATGACTTCTTCAACATTGTTCATTGCGATTCCTTTCGAAGCTTTTTCATCAAGGTAGTCATTCAACATACGGTTTCTCAAGAAAACCTTAAAGCAAAAATATCATCGTAGAAATAAATCCAAATCCACAATGAGCCCTCGGATATAAATGCTACAGAACAGGACATTTCTCCAGAGAGTTACAATTGTAGATGACTTGTTATTTTTGCATATATGTTATGATATGGTTTTTGTCACTATATTAAAGAGAAAGCTTTTGTAAATTGCCCATTCTCTTACCAAATCAGGGTCTTACTTAAGAATAAATTCTGTAAAGGTTGGCATATTAGAGAGTTAGGGCTCAATCGATTTGTTACGAAACTTGGGTTAACGATTGAAAAACAAACATGAATCATAGAAACTTTCATTTCTGCGGGCATATTGGAAATATATATGACCAACATACATCTCTTTTACAAAATGCCATAAGATCATTGCAAGGAAAAGCAATGCATGCTTTCTTATTCCATTGAAAACCTCAATGATAAATAATGTTGCTTTAGGAGAACAACAACAACAATGAATTCACGATCATATGAGAAGTGGTATAAATTGATCAGGAAATATGTCATTGAGCATAATTTTACGTGTATGATACTGTTAATAAGTAAGGGGAATAATTGAATAAATTGTATATAAATTACCATGTAATTCAAAATATTTTACAAAGTCATTTTTTTCATGTCATCGAGAGCATGGAATGGCGAGTTGGAAACAGCGACATAGCTGAGACTGTTGAGTTGAATATTGATTGAAAACAAATTATTGGATGGCAATTGGAGCTCAAGTGAAATATGGATCATCTTCTATTTCTAGAGACCTAAAATATTCCTGGGACCATTAGTGCTATGGTCCACTAGATTTTCCACAACTGTCAATTCAAGCAGTGCTTCATATTTCCGTCATGGGTTTTTATGTTTGTATAATGGATCAAACATAAAATGGCTTCAGATGGTTTAGAGATAGGTAGCGATTCATACGGATTACCCTTATAAGGAAGAAATTACCTTTTCCAGTTGCACTGAAGTGAAAGACTCCTGTGCTCTCCGATGCCAATCTCCCTGTGATTTCGTGTTTCTAAATCAAGAAAAATACAAAGTCTGTAATTCGGTTTACCGAAACAGTTAGTGTCTGTACATTGAAGTGTAGAGCGGAATGAACTGTAATACGAAGACAAGAGTCAGGAATATTAACTCCCAATCTCAACGACCCATTTCTTTGTACATCTCCTGATGAGTGGGAAATCACGAAAAAGGATTGTCGATATGTAGAGTTAATTCCTTGATTCTTGTCTTTTCAGCATTTTAATCAAGGAATATGAATGAACTAATTGCAATCAATTATCAAAATCATATCAATACCAGATAGAAGAGAAACAAGAAATAGACTGGATCTCTGTCTGACAGCTCTGTACTTTTGTACATCGAACACTACAATGCAGCGTTAGACAACGCAATTGCTATAGAGATCAATACCATATATATATTGTTTAAGTAATATTAATGAATTCAAACAAATGGTCAAAACCAAAATACGCTTGATACCTATCCTGGTAACAGTATTGAATAAACAGAAGTGCAGAGCGATAAAACAGCAGGAATAAGACTAGAAAGCAGATAATACCTATGTTATTTCGAGTTTCATACTTAACGTGATAGTCATTAGTCTGGGTTCTCAATTCACGCTGGTCTGACAATGGAAATTAAATTTTACCAGACTTGGTTTCAGCAGTTGACATATGCTATCACCATTGATAACATATGATAAAATAGCAAACAAATTACCTATAAGTCAGGAGAAGATTATAAAGTTTAGAATATGAATGAAAAAAACAATTACTTTGATTTTTGCGCTTCTTCTTTTTTCTCAGACGTCAGGCAATTATCCATTTTGAGTACAGCTGCTGCCAATAGGTTCTTGTGACTGACCTGATGGAAAAATTTCACAACTAGAAGTAACCTTAACAGTTAATACATTAAATCATGTGTATATTTGCATGTATTGGTACATCTCCTGATGAGTGAGTAATCACGAAGCAGGCTTGTAGAGATGAAGAAGTTATTTCTTCTCGGCTCTTGAGTGTTTATCTGAATGTTTGTAACAGTTGGTAAAGGGAAAAAATAATTGTATTTATTGTTAAAAAATATGAGCTGCGAATCGCAACATTAGCTATGCATTATCAAATGTTTAACATATTTATGCAAGAAATTATCCTCTTCCTTACTATTTGGCTGAAGATTACAAAATCTAAAACAAGAAAGATTAGAAAAAAATATTGAAAACTTACCTGGCAAGCTAATGTGGTGTTCAATCGGTCCACAGAATTGTCTTTGAAGACCTAAAAATAACATCAAATCTTACCATAAATCTAAAAGTATCCAGGGATTTATTGGGCAACCTAATACTGTTGCCAGAATAGAAATCACGCGTCTTTTGGTTTTGACTATTGTTTGAATTCATAAATATTACTTAAACAATATATGTATGGTATTGATCTCAATAGCAATTGCGTTGTCTAAATGAGAAATAAGCTAGTCTATTTCGTATTTCTCTTCTATCTGGTATTGATATGATTTTGATAATTGATTGCAATTTAGTTCATTCATATTCCTTGATTAAAATGCTGAAAAGCCAATACTCAAGAAACCAAACTCTCTATTTTGGCAAGCATGTTTGTGGTTTCCGATTCATCAGGGGATGTACAAATAAAATGCTTGTCGAGGTAGAGAGTTTATTTTTTTCAGTCTTGCCTTCTCATACATCATACCATCCTACTTCAATAATGTATTGAGCACTGTTTCAGCAAACCGAGTAACAGACTTCGTGATTTAGTTCCGTAAGACATTGCATCTCAGTATAAGACATTTGATCGGAATAAAGAAATACAATTATAAACTGTCTTTGATGGTTACATACACTCCTCTATGTTTTGAATTTCCGCACCAATCATTGAATATTGTGATAGTATCATATACCTCAGTTCGTGTAGTGTTGAGACACAGACTCGGCGGTTGTGGTTTCGAATCATACCCAGATCATTTTCACTGTCACAAAGAATTACGATTTATTTTCCAAATCCTGCTTCTTCTTAAATGACCGATCTCAAAGTTTTGATTGAAGAATGAAAAACCTTTTATGAACCTTAACAATCCTCAAGAAGCATAAATATGTTCAACAACCGTCCCGACAGACATTTAGAT
Source organism: Pelagia noctiluca (assembly GCA_963924455.1). Lineage (NCBI taxonomy): Eukaryota > Metazoa > Cnidaria > Scyphozoa > Semaeostomeae > Pelagiidae > Pelagia > Pelagia noctiluca. Next base: position 153,713 of record OZ004334.1, read on the forward strand.
TAAAAAACCCATGAAATATGACAGTTCGGAGTGCTATAAACTCAACCAATTTACCCAAAGAGACCTTACGACAGGAAGTAGCAGAACGAAAAAGCTGAATATAGTAGCGCAGAAGAACCTGCGTTCAGAAGCAACAAAAGGTAATAAAGGTAAGGTAAGAAATCATCGAAATTGAGAAATTCTTACCTGCAAAAGCCCCTCCTGAGTTCTTAGACTGAAAGTTCCGATGTGTTTCTCGTCTAGCTCATGCACTGCTAACGTCAACGCATTTGGTGTATACCTACGGTTAATGAGAAACATCCTCATAATCAAGTGAAAATAGAACATGATTAGAAGCCATTTATACACTTAGTAGATGCTGTAGCGCAAACCTACAAACCCACTGCCATCTTACTAAAAATATCTGACTGCAAATAACCTCTTTCTTCTACATTACAATACATACCTGCAAATAGGTAACACAATTCGTTTCTAGCCTTCAGTATGAAGAACAACTGAAAATATTAAAAGTTACCTACCTGTCAATCCAGCCATCATTTTGCAGCAACTCAACCGTTGAAATCGGCCTCGTTTCCATCTCGGACTTTCTTTGGGCGAACTCAAACGAGACAGCTCGCATAAACAGGTGACAGTCATCGAAACCGAGGTCTTTAGCTGTCTTCCTATATATCTTTAAAAAAAGGAACAGTCTTGGATAAGTACAGAACTTGAGTATGGCAAGGAAAATTGGAAAACTGGCGAGACATGATAACTACTGTAGCTTTGCCGTAAAATAAAGCAGTTTGGTACCGAAAATAGCATCCTTTGGACAAACTGATTTTTCACGTAAGTGCAATATTCAATGAAATTTTCATTATTCTTGGCTGGGGCTCAAGTCGAACAGCCATCACTACGGCGATGATTGAAGCCTTATTCAAATCCAAAGAACGTTACTGCTATGATCGTTAGGAAGGAGCAATTTTCCTTTTCGTTGTTAGTTTCTTTAGCTTTTTTTGGTATATTTTTGATTTGAACAATTTTCATGCCAGGGCGCATTGACAGATACTGGGCTCAGAGTGAAAATATCAAATATGACAAGATAGCTTACATGAGATAAGATTCCTGATTCGTGGCAAGATTCAATCAAGCGATGTCGTGTTGATATCACCTGCAAAATAACAACATCTCGACAGGAGCTTGAATAAAAGGCGAATAACAAGTACAAAAATAAACAGTAATAAATCAGTTTATGCGTGGTTTGGGTAGCTATTTACAATAATGTGTTAAAATACTCCCTAGCAATGGCGGTAAAAGTACATTACTACACTGATTGAAGAAGGATGAAATATTTGTATCAAGACAGACGCTAGAATACATAGCTTAAAGGCAAAGGACATTAAATGCATATCTCTAAAAAAGAATTAACTCTGTATGAAATTGGATTGAGTTTATAATGTATAGCTTAAACATGGTATAGATCACTTTGGTTTAGCATGAAGCTTGAATATATAGCTCTGAGGAACGTTGTTGTGAAAACAAAAGTAGCAAATTTACTGTGGGGAAGGCTCAAACTTGGAAACAGGCTAGCTTCAGCCTTTATATGGGATGAAATTGGTACGGGGATGTGCCACGCAGATAGGGTTTTTAAATAAATTGTATTATAATATAAGTGATGAAACGAGAGCCCAATTTCCTAAGTTTATAAAATAGTAAGACACTAAATAGAAAATAAACCATTCTTCAAACGTTTCGATATAACCTTCATCAGTGGGTATTATAAGTGGAAACCTGTGCTTTGCGTCAAAGACTCAGCAGTACATTTCATGCAACGGTAAGTCACGCATTTTCTTCCCCAAGAGCAGACTAATCAAGACCAATTCTTCAATCCTTATCGTTTCCTAACGAATAAAATGAAGTAAAATACAATTGTTTGCATACCTGTAAAATCTGGCACCAGAATGTGAGTAGTTTGAGTTTCTCGACCTTTGCTGACTTTCTGCCCTTCAAATCCATGAGTGACATTGTTGATAATCCGAAGTTGCACACGAGCAATGGGTCTTCGATAAACGTGTCTGAGAACACCTACAAGAAATTCACACGCGTAAAAACGAATTCAAAAGTTATCAATGAAGTATATCCGAAATTATCATATGTTTTTCTTATTCAATTCTTAGTTAATTTAATCATCGTGCCAATAAATCATCTCCTTTCTCATGGGGCAATGTCGACCCACATCTGGGTACAATTATTCGATAGATTTCATTTTCATTCTCTTTCTGGATGAGTGTCAGACCCAAAGCTTTAGTAGTTATTACGGTTCGCAATTTTTCGGATTTTCCTCGCCATCTTCAAGTTTTGTGCCAATCAAAGACTGTTCTGACAAACTATTCTGATGAATTTTAGATGCAAAGCTTCAGTTAGCTTTTATGTTTTGCAATGTTTCAAATTCTCCTTGGCATCCTCGAATTCTCCTTGGCATCCTTAAGTTCTCTACCGTTCAAAGACTGTTCTGACGTACTACACTGATTAGTATCAGACGTAAATCTTCAATAGTTATTATATTTCACTATGTTTCCACTTTCTTCGCCTTACACAATTAAACATTATAACTTTTTGACCCATACTGTGTATATGGTGAAATAAGCATAAAGAAATTACATCTCTTTGAATCTGGAGCGTGTAATCTTGTCCAAGTGACGGCATCTTTTGAAACTCATCTAATGCAACTTCGTACAAACGTCGTTCCAGAGAAATCATTGAATTCGAATCCTGCGGTTTTTGAATGTGTACGAACTCCTGTGAATGGTAAACAAACACGGTAAAAGCTAAAACAAAGAACAACATTACAAACAACAGAATGCATAGATTTGTTATTTTTGTGCAGTACGGAGGAAATGATCAGTACTGTGAAGGATGATCAGTATTTTTTTTGGGGGGGGGGGTATCGTCAGTACTCTGGAGGATGTTTAGTACTGTCAAGGGAAACCACAAGCACTGAGACACTATCCAAACTAAAAGTGGTTTCCCTGTACACTACAACACTACTGAGCAGCCTCCAATGTATTGATATGGTATCCCCACACGGTACTGAACAGTCCCCACATACGTCCCCCAGAGTGATCCTGGAGTCAAACATGGAAAACTGATACCCTGTCCTTGAACCATAGTGAAAATAATACCTTATAATAATCTAGTTGCAATGAGTTTATTGGCATCAAAAGTAACTCATGAACCGTATCCAGAAAATATGGATGACCCTCTAAAGGTAGGTTAACTAATTCTAACAAAAATTATACCTCGAGGACTCTTTTAAGAGCAGCTATAACTTGGCAAACCAATGAAAGCGACGGGTGAAACTCCAAGAAGTACACGTATCTCAAAGCAGATCTAATTGAAAAATGAAAGATTTAAGTTAATTTAAACACGTTATCTAACATTCTTAATGTTTTTAACCGAAAAATCTTTATTAAACCCCTTCTCTTTATAGCCCCACCCCTCTTCATCATCCAGGAAAGACTAGAGAGTAAAATATGATGGGTTTAGGGACAGTCTCCAAACTCTCTTTAAAAAAGAACCCACTCTGCTAAAGCCTCCCTTAACAACCTCGAAAATTATGTATATGTGGAAACAGTTCTAGAAGATACATTCCTGAAGGTGACAAATGCCATAAATCTGACTATGTTTCTAAAAAGTAATTAATCACGTAACAGTTTAAGTAGGTAGTTTAGGTAGATTAATTTCAGCTTATCAACATTTATAAAAAATGCACGAAATATGGGGATTTTCTTAAAATCATAAGAGACAAAAATACCTGTTTTGATCAAGGCAGATATTCTGCAATGGAATGATTCGCAGTGGCATGCCAAACTCTGAAATAACAATAAATGTCAGTTTTACAATATTCTCACAAATAAGCTACTACAATTATACCTATTTCAACACTAAAATTGAAATATTTTCTCCTAAATTCTATCTTATTTGGTTTATCTCTGATTCCTTTGAATTTGAAACGATCCTCCTGCATTTTGCGAAACTCGGGAGTCTTCAATATTCTGCTTATTCCTAATTGCACATGAAAGAATCAAATGGAAAGTAGGCTAGAAGTACAAACGTATCAAACCTGACTCTCGCGATCTATTTGTCTTCTGGATATATTCTCGTTGATCGTCAATCTATATAAAATCAGATGAAATAGAAAATCAAACACACCAGAAAATCTCCATCCTCTATATCTTATCTCATTAAATTATCACATTGTTCTCGTGAAGTATGAATCCGAATTTCAATAAAACAATTCGTTAAATAACCTTTCTGCTCATTGACCTAACGATATTCTTATGAATTTGAAAAAACTTTGAGAACGATGCAGACCATTTCAACACCAAAATTAGAGCTAACACCCAGAGGAAGGTCTGTGGGGGTTGTTAAGGACCGGGGGGTATCATCATTACAGTGGAGAGAAACGTTCAGTAAATGATACGGAAGTTGATCAAAACTGTGAAGGGATTCCATCAGTATTGTAGAGGGATACCGTTCACTACTTTTGAGAATGCCCATCACTGTGGAGGGATACAATCAATGCTGTGGAGGGATACAATCAGTACTGTGGAGGATATTCAGTACTATTCAGGGAAATCACAAGTACAGGGGAAATAATACCCAAAGTTCATGTGGTTTCCCTTCACAGTACTGATGGTATCCTCCAACAGTAATAATGTTATCCTTCCACAATACTGTTAGTATTCCTCCCATAGTAAGGAAATCCGTCACAGTACTGCACGGACGTCCCCAAGGGTATTAAGAAACAAACAAAAGCTTCCAGAAAATTTCCTTCTATAGGCTATGGCTACAACGACACTTTAGTGCTTTCGTGTACTTTTTCTGATCAAGCCAGCACAATTACTGTTTCTACAAAAGGGGTAGACTCTTTTGTTCCATTGCTTGCTGTGTCCATAGAAAACAATAGGAAATTAAAAGAATTCTTATCTCTGGGAGTTGATGTACAAGTTAGCTACTTGTAAAATGAAAGCATTTCAAACGACTTACCTGTTTGTTGGCGACTGCTTCAATTAGGCCGAGCTGGACTCTCAGGCACTGGCATTCACTACGGTACGTCTCCACCAAATAGGATGCCTTGAAATCATATCTTGGTCTTTTATGCATCAAATCGACCATTGCCTAACGATAAAACGATAAAACTGATGGCTGTGATATTATATGTGCCATCAAATTTTCAGTCACATTCTGAGGAGGACATAAGTCCGAAAGGCCTTAGTGTGCTGTATTAAAGTTGTATTTCTTTGCATCTTTTATCTACCAATTTTTCGTAATTCTATCTATTCAAATGTAACAAGACATGTAGACATTACCTGTGCGATATTTCTCTTTTCTTTGGAATGAAACACGTGTTGATAAAGCTCCATGTAACAAGAGAGAAGCTGAAAGGGAACAAAGCGTCATCATGTACATTAGTATTATGTAGGGGTGATCGTCCATCCTGACACTCCACCCCCACTGGTTGGGTGGGGGTTAGAATTCATCCAATGTACCCCTTCGTGTCGTAAGAGAGGACTAAAAGGGTTTGCGTCAGGAAGGACACCGGCCTTTGTGAGGGCTGTACTCTAAACAGATAACCAACTAACTCTGGTCAGTTACTAAAGATAAAACCTAAAATCTTTGAGATAAAATCTTACCTTCCTTTTATTTTCTAGAAACAAAGCTTCATTGGTCCAAAGATCAAGAAGAACTCCGAATCGGTCTACTTCTTCATTACTGTAGCCAGACAAATTAAAGTCATTGGCGTGCGATCTCTAAGAAAAGACAATATAGCTATGTAATCAGTGTTCTGGGGTTGGTTAGGATATCATTGACACCATGACAAAAAATATCAAGTTCAAGAAGGTTGTTTAACACGTCCAGTAAGATACAAAGTCATTGGAAGGGAAATACAGCTTTATTGGTCCAAAGATCTAGAATGACTCTAAACCGGTCTACTTTTCGAATCAAAATAGAAACGCGGAACGTTAGAAGAATGAAGAGAGAAGAAATTTATCATACAATATTGCAAAGTGTTTTGAACAAAGTTATGAAGAATTACAATGTCTTGTCTATAATACATTAGCATGTCAACATTACAGGAAAGAACAACAACAATAAACGCTACTTTAAAGATAATTTAAAGGATCTAGATATAATTGAATGAAATAGGAAATAAACTCACTACCTTTTTTCGATCCTTCTTCGGGTCTTTATGTTTGCTGATGAAATGAGATCCCACCAGCAATAGCTCATGCTCTAGCTCCCTATTAGAGAATATGATGTATTTTAATTCAATATCATCTAAAAATCCATATATATAATTGTTTATAGCCCTAGAAATTTTATTTCATAAATCAACCAAAAAGCTAGCAGGATTCTCGAAGGAGTGCATTAATGATTGAAACTCGCATTGAACCTTTCAAACAAAAGTTAACATAAAGAACATTGCATTTCAATAGCTAGAACCGGAAACTTTAGGTGAACAAAAGTAAAAGTCTTTGATCAGTACAGACCTTCAGTATAGCTAGAGAAATGGGAAGTATATCGAAAACATAGATCACTTAAGATTTTTGTCTGACACTAAACAAAGTAATACGTCAGAAAGAGAACGAAACAAAAACCGTACAAATGTAAAGACTTTACAATCTGAGGTAAATTTTAATTTGAATACCACATATGGCGATGTTTGATTTGAATGTAAAGAGCCATTACTCCAATTTTTAGAATCAAGTAGTGCACTCTCAAGTACTCATCGTTTCACACAAATTATTTGGCAAAATTCATTGAAGAGTGAAATGTCAACTCACGTGAAGTCAGACAAGCTTGCGTCGTAGAGAATGTAATACCCCTGCTGATCCTGCACGTAGATTCTTCCGTTTTCATAAATGTAGAAATCGTCGTGGTTTTCCACCTGAGATGAGAATATCACATAAATAAACAAGACTTTCTTTAAATTTCTAGGAGGGACACTGATTAAAGGAATATTTAAATTATGGACGGTTAATGAAATAGTATGCAGCCTTTTGCATTGATATTGTCGCCACTCAGAGGGGATTTGCAACGCTCTGTGTCAATTTTCTCGATTTTCTGACATTTTTGCAGCAACTCTAAAAGGTTTTAAAACATTTCGCAAAACACATTGAACGTTTGTAACATATAACAGTCTTTTATCGGTAAAAAACTCCGATATAGTCAGAAATATCGGAAACATAGCGAAACGAACGCATAGATTACTTAAGCTAGTAATACGTCAGAAAGAGAACGAAACAAAAACCTAATGAATCATTATACCCAGATGTAGATCAAAATAAGCCAATCAGTAAGGAGGTGAGTGATAGACCTATTTCGATCCACATCTGGGTATATAAATCATTTAGGTTTTAGTTTTGTTCTCTTTCTGACATATTACTCTGTTGAGTGTCAGACGAAAAAGCTTACGTAATCTATGTTTTCACTTCACTATGCTTCTAATTTCTCTGGCTATTTCGTAATGTATCTTGACAAGATTCGTTCTGCAATCACTCACTACCCTCCAAAAAAATAATAATCAAATTCCTTTATTCAAACAATATTGTGAAACGGCTCATAAGGATGATCTTTTGGCAATTCGTAATAGTACAAACACGTCTCATTTTTCTGGTACATTTAGTAAAAGAACTTCTTACTTCTAGAGTATCGATGAATTCGTTTTGGTCCATCCTATCAGAAAAGAAAAATTTGTAGATTTAAAAAATTTTGAATGATTGTATGAGTAAGGAAGTTGATATGTTCATTACAGAAAGCACAAAGAAGTATGGAGTTACAATAAGGGACTGTTTAAGTTTATAGCTTAAAATCGTTTTTTCAAAATAGCTTATTTTAAAGTTCTGATATAAGAAAATTTCATAATGAAAAAAACAATAAATAAGGAATTGGTTGTTATTGAGAATGGAAATGAGCATAATTTCTAAAAAATGTTGAGTGGTTCTATTTTCAGCGATAACAAATTAAGAGGATACTCGATTGAGATATGGGGCTGAAAAGAGAATCTACCATACATTGCTTTGCAGATCAAAGTGCTTAATCATCTCACTTAAACCACCCAGTAAATTTGTTGACATATTTAAATATGTTACCGTCGTTAAATATATAGCCATATTTAAGGCTGAATAAGTTGATAGGTGATAAACCGAGAGTAACTAACCTGAAATCAGTAGGCGTGTTGTGAACATACTGGTGTGAGCCAATGCCAGCAGAAGAGTTTCTGTCTTCAGGATTGTGCCTGGATCAAAAGATTTGAAACATCACCAGCTAGGGATACTAAGCTAGAACGGGCTAATTTTTTTGAAATTAGCTCGTTCTGGCTAATTTTAGCCCGTTTTGGCTAATAAAAAATTATTTTCTTGAAAATTTTGAAGCCCAAACGGGCTAAAACTTCGATTTCTTGGATTTCCAGGAACCGGGCCGCTATTTTGACGCAATATTTGGGTTCTACGCATCAAGAAACGGGGATTTATGTAAAAAAATTTGGGGGTTTCTCCGGCGGAAGTTTGAGAAAAATGCGACTTTAACTTTTGTGACGTTTTCTATTGTTCTTTCTGATGCGGTTAAGTCCGCGTAATGACACCCGTGCCGTGCGGGGAAGCTTCAGAAACAAGGCTTTCATGAGTGCAACTTTAATTTAAACATTTTTGTAATCTACATTGTATTGATAAACATCTTATTAGAAGACCTCATTATAGAAACGTACAAAGCTGGTATTTAAGTCTGAATTATCTATTTTTTTCATTTCGCCGCACGGCACGGGCGTCATTACGCGGACTTCATCGCATCAAAAAGAACAATAGAAAACGTCACAAAAGTTAGAGTCGCGTTTTTCTCAAACTTCCGCCGGAGAAACCCCCAAATTTTTTTACATGAAGCCCCGTTTCTTGATGCGTAGAACCCAAATATCGCGTCAAAATAGCGGCCCGGTCCCTGGAAATCCAAGAAATCGACGTTTTAGCCAATTTGGGCTTCAAAATTTTCAAGAAAATAATTTCTTATTAGCCAAAACGGGCTAAAATTAGCCAGAACGAGCTAATTTCAAGAAAATTAGCCCGTTCTAGCTTAGTATCCCTAGCTGATCACCCAAGAACATATTTCACCAAAAACAACTAAAGTGAAATGCATGTGCATTAAGGTGGAGGGTGTGCAGTAGATTCGGGGGATTTTTGCAGTATGTGGATGATATTCAGTACTGTGGGGGCATCATCAGTACATTGTAGGGTGTTCAGTACTGTGAGGATACCACCACTTCTAAAGAAGATGTTGGGGTGGGGTGGGATGCATCCACAGCACTGGATGGTGTCCCCCTTTAGTTCCGAAAACCCTCCACAGTATTGAGGCCCCCCCATATTTGTACGTGAAGCGTTATTTGGCATATTTTCGCGCGTGATTTCGTGATTTAGATATTTTCGGTTCGTGAATCCGTGATCAAAGAATCCTTCGTGCAGCGTGATTTGTTGAAAATGAGGTCGTTATTCCGTGAAAAGGAGTTTTCAAGTGCGTGATTGCGTGACACGTTCTGGTCGTTAACAAAAATTTTCTTGCATAATTAGATGGAAAAGATCGTGAAAATTCTGTTTTAAGGTCCGTGATGGCGTGATAAACGAAAAATAGACGCGTGAATCCGTTATCCAGGGGTACTATGGGGGGGCCTCAGTATTGCACAAACGTTCCCAAGGCTGGTTCGAGGTAGGCTTATAGATAGGTCTCATTTCATTTCAAGATACGATTGTGAACATCAACTAATCGAAAGAAGTTGTGATTGATATCTTTCAGACACCGGTCTATCAGAGGCCGGTCTATTTAGGTATTTGTGTGATATTGAAGTTGTTTCCAAAAGGATATTGTTAGAAGGACTGAATCTAAGAGAGCAGATAAAGCTAACGGCAAAAAATAAAGCAGTTTACTTTTTGAGTTGAAAGCTGTCTTCGTTTGAAATCAATCCACCATCATCGATTGTTAAAGTTCTCTCGATCGATCGGAAGTAATTCAGGGTGCCAAGACACTACAAGAGAGAGAAAACTTTAATCAAGACAAAATCTTTTCACCAATCAAAAGTTTCCACTCCCCACGGCAGTTAAAATACAAATCTTGTAAATATTTTCATATAATTAGACATTAAGGGGTATACAGTTTCTAAAAAATGGCAGCTTCTATCTGTGATAAAATTTTCCTGCGTAATTGGTGTAAAAAATACTTTTGTGGCATTCAGTTCCTTTATTCCGCTAAGGATCATTTTATAATTAATGATATTTGATTGATGTTGGCTTTTCAAATGTTGATGCATTTTTTGGAAAATACAATAAAAGCTTTGATCGAAAGTATACATTTGCTTTGGATACATAAACCTCTAATTGCAAATCTTAAATATAGTTACAGAGCTAACAAAAGTTATTTCTGACAAAATTTCAGACATAGAACAAAGCATTTCTGGTCACGTAGCCTCAAGGAGCCCAGCAAGAAGGGAAACATGTAATTCAAACTTGAAATTATATCAATGGAAAGGCATTGCCAAAATTCTTGAATGATATATTCGCCATTTGCTTACGAAATGAAAAAGAGCTTGAAAATCGTTCCTTCTGTTCCCTAAAACTTGACAATTTTTCCCAAATGGCAAAATAAATGTCTAAAATACTTGTTCTTACTTTAAAGATATTTGTTGCAGAAAGATTCCAACAATTACCCATATCTAAGCTGGTCAATTCAGCATCAATATTAACTGCTTTTGGTGTGTTAAAAGGTGATATTCTATTTATTGTGGCTTATTAAAAGTGTGCACTTTTTCCGGCGCAAACGGTATAATCACAGTTCTCTGGAGGTCACAGATCTCTGAACAGAAAGCCAGTCTCCTTTCTTGTTTCTAATGAATATTGATCTGTGCCTCTGTACAACGAGCAATATGATGGTTTATAGGCTAAGCTTAGAGATATTTATAGACATTAATACAGATATTTGCCCCAAATCAAATGTTATATACGCACAGTTCTCTGTAGATCCCTGATCCTGAGATGTCGTAGAACAAGAAAGGCCAGATAAGTTCCTTGGTTGGAGAGGGGGTGTTTTCTCTGATCATCATCTTCTAACCCCAACATCTCAACAGCTGCACTCAGATCCAGTTCGCTGTCATTCACCCCTGCTATGTCTTCACTCGTCAACTTCATCTCGAAGTTTAACGGCTTTTTCTTCTGCTTCAAGTTTTTCCTGCGTTTGAAGAAGTCTTTGAAAGCAGTTTTAGCAGATTACAGTAGAGTTCGACATATAAGTTTGAAGAAACTACGTAACTCAGTTACTGAGAAAGCGATGGATACAGTGATAGGCTTTTCTCTGAGATTAATTAGCCATGTCCTGAAGCATGTTTCTTGTATACAGGACTGCATTTGTGAAATAGCACACAAATTCATTTAAATTGTCACTACTTACTAAGTGAGTTGAAAACTTATGCAGTGAGATTTACAAAGAATTAATTGGATGTAAAAGTGTATCCATGAACTTAAAAGTGGAGTAGCGCTAATTCAAGAAGGATTTTCAAAAACTGTACCAACCAAAGCGATGTTGAAACGGTCCAAAGCACAAAATAGAGAAAAAAGTTAAAGTAAGAATCTGGATGAGGTATAGCTAGAGAAAATCTATAGTCTCGTCAATAACTCGATACAAACAAGGCATACTTAATGGTCAATTAGTAAGCAGAACAATTAAGAGGATAAGATTATTAACTGTGTCAGCTATTAGCCATACCAATCTCGACTCTCATAGAAAAACACAGAAATGATTTTCATGAACACTATACTTTAATGTAACATTACCTTCGATTTGAATAATCAAATATTTTGTTCCATAGAGCGATGGTGTCATTCCCAGTTTTGTGTGTTGACACAGAAAACGGCAGGGATTGGTTCGTCGAGTTCACACATTTTGAATGCTCCCTGAGACAGCTTAGAACTTTCTGAAATAAAACGTTCACAAAATATGAAAATATATAATGTATACCAGAATCAAAAGGCCCTTGGCTTCCATCTGTAACTCGAACTAAATCATAAATTTATAAGATAATATGACAGCCCTATTTCCTCAGTTTATAAAATATTAATAGACTAATTTGAAAATAAACCATTTTTCAATAGTTCGATAATATCTTCTTTAGTAAACTACGCTAAACAATGGTTAGGGGACTTACTTTGAGTAAAGACATAGTATGTATGCACAATAATAGTATGTTTTATCCATCGACCAACATATTGTTGTTACTTCATGATAAACATAGTTAGGGCTGTAGAGCAGAGGGATTACTGGGAGATTCAGTCCCTGTAGTTATTTGGTTCTCCATATTATTATATATTGTAATCTGAAAATAAAGCCCCCCTATATAAACAGAGACCCCTTCATAGTTTTCTAGCCCTACCCCACTGAATATAGTACAGTGTTGTATGATACAATGTTGGAAAACTAGGTCATAGTTGGAAAATGGAAAATTTTAATCCTGAAATTACCTGACTTTCACTGACGTGCATGAATTGTGAGTGAACTCTGAGCAGCTGAAATTATAAAAACAAGGAATAAAAAAAACGTTGATGTCATAACATTCATTTCTACCTTGCATTCAGATCATACATAACTTATATACAACCAGAGTAAATGTACATATAAAAACATTTGGATAGAGGCTATTTTATTAGGGTTAATGAAGTACATAGTATTTTATTAGCAGCGTTATAGATTATTTGCAACCAATGTTGACGAAATTTTAGTTTCGCAGAGCAAAAAAGAATATAAAAACTATGACTGAAGTAAAATTTTCACTAGGGTGTTCAATAGACTTTTTCCTGTTAAATTCTGGGAACACGTAAAGCATTAAGGAGGCAAATTAGCATTATTTTAAGATGGCGGCTTTAAAGGTAAAAAAAGGTAAATTCAAAATATCCTCTTACCTCATCAACGAAATTCTTCTGCTTCAGTGTTGTCAATGCTTTGTAATGCACACTGTCGACTCTAGGACTAAATCAAGAAAATTTTGCATTAGTTTATATCTACTACTACAATAACCTGCATGAAAAGAAAGCTTTATCCAGAATCCTTAGAACTGAAATTTCATCTTATCGTGTTGGATACGCTAGGGAACGGTATCTTGCATGGGGTGTCCACGAAGATAAGATAACATATCCCCCATTTAAGATCAAATACTATCACGTGCAAGATGGTTTATCGCCCAATTTGAAATGATCGTCCCGTTTAAGCGCATCCACCTCTTGTAAGATAATTTACCACCCTCTAGTCAGCTCATCTAACGTGGTAATCGTATAGATTTACTTGGGCTAGTTCTATATACTGGAACCGAGAATATTGGAATATGGAACTTGGAACCGTGAGAACCGGGGAACGTAAATCTCTAAAAAAGGGAACATCGCAATGGCACTTCCTATCGCAATGGCGTTTACACCAATGGAAAGGGCTGCCCTCCTACAACCCCCACACCAAGCTCTTAGGTTCCCTGAGTGTGCAAAATAGCCCTAATCAAAGTTTCATCAGAACGTGGATTTCTCCTGCAGTCTGACTTTCGCAAAAGTCTCAAACATTTTGCAGTGGGATTTTTTAGGCCTTTTAGTAAGTTAATTTGTAGTACACGCATTTTTTTTATAAGCAATTTCAGCTTGAGCTCAGTACTGAAAATTGCTTAGCTAGAGGGCGAATTTGAGTACTAAAAATTGCTTAGCAATTGCTTAGCTTTTCATACTTGAAGATTTGTTTCTTAGAATACTATCTCACAAGTTTTTGTACGACAAATGTAAATGGTATCTTGCATAAAAAAGTGTACCAGGGTACTAATATCCACTAAACCTACTTTTCTATAGCTTGCTGCACGATTTTCATTGCCAATAGGATCTTAACAATAATTTTCAAATTGCTTAGCATTCCTCGATCCAGTACTGGAATTGCTTAAATTTTTGTCTTGTCGAGTACTGACTTGCTTATAAAGCTATTGCTTATAAAAGAAATGCGTTTATTTTCCTTAGTTAGGCTATTTAGAACAGAATGGTCATTCAGGTCGGTTTTGGTAACATCGGCTAGAGCTCAGTACTAAAATTGCTTAGCTGGAGGTTAGATTTGAGTACCCATATTGCTTAGCAATTGCATAGCTTTTTTCACCTCAGAGTTTGTCCTTTAGAGTTCTGTATCACAAGATGGTGTACAACAAATGTCTTCGCTGCAAACCCAGGGTACTAATATCCACTGTAACCCACTTTCCTATAGCTACTGCAAGATTTTCTTTGCTAATTGGATCAGAACTAAAACATACATTGCCTTACAATCTGCTATCCAGTTCTGGAATTTCTTAAGTTCTTAGTCTTGTCGAGTACTGCCTTGCACATAAAGCAATTGCTTATAGAAAAGAACGCGTTTGGGGCAGGCCACTTTCTTAAAATCGATTAACAAACGTTCTGCGTGGTAGTCAAGACATACGTAAAATCCCCCTGACGTCCACAGCCAATAAAAAACTAATCAAGATGAAAAAGATTCAAAAAATTCAAAATATAAAACCCTGTTGACGCTCACAGCAAATAAAAAACTAATCAAGATGATTCAGCTCAGGGCTGGGTGGTACAAGTTTCACCACTTGACTGTGGAATTCAAAAATTCGCTTCGATACATTTCGACACATTGTTTTTGTAAAAAGCCGTTTATAAGAAACCGTAGGGCCAGATTTTCAAATCTTAAGCAACTTTGGTTGGACATTCCGTGTAAACCAGAATCTCTCCAGATTCCTCTTGACGAGACTTAATCCCGGAACGTGCTCGTCTATTTTCCTAGGATCAGATTGATTACAGTTTTGTCCAGTGAAGTAAAGTTTTGTCCAGTGAAGTAAAGTTTTGTCCAGTGAAGTAAAGTTTTGTCCAGTGAAGTAAAAGTTTTACCCGCTGAAGTAAAGTTTTTTTTCCACTGAAGCAACAGTTTGTCCAATAAAGTAACAGTTTTGTCTGGCGTTTATGGGCCATAGTACTCCCCCTACCACCCAGTTCAACAAGAGATGCTGTCAGTGAATTATCTCCCAGAGTAGAGCTGGGACTGAACAACTGCAACGTTCAACAACTATGCTAAATCTTCGTACCAGAGTATCGTTGGCTGAGTACTGATTAGGATACGAAATATTTCTTAGACATAAAAACCTAATTTTTCTTTATAAAGCACACCCTCGCTACCAAACATGAATTTGATATAGAGAAGCAAAGATGAAAGCAATTTTCCATACAGACAGCTAAATATCCTATAAAATGTAATCAATCTGAACCTAGGAAAATAGACGAGCACGTTCCAGGCTAAAGTCTCGTTAAGAGGAATCTGGAAAGTTTCTCAACTTGTTTGGTTTACACGGAATGTCCAACCAAAGTTTCTTAAGATTTGAAAATCTGGCCCTACGGTTTCTTATAAACGGCTTTTTACAAAAACAATGTGTCGAAATGTATCGAAGCGAATTTTTGAATTCCACAGTCAAGTGGTGAAACTTGTCCCGCCCAGCCCTGAGCTGAATCATCTTGATTAGTTTTTTATTTGCTGTGAGCGTCAACAGGGTTTTATATTTTGAATTTTTTGAATCTTTTTCATCTTGATTAGTTTTTTATTGGCTGTGGACGTCAGGGGGATTTTACGTATGTCTTGACTACCACGCAGAACGTTTGTTAATCGATTTTAAGAAAGTGGCCTGCCCCAAACGCGTTCTTTTCTATAAGCAATTGCTTTATGTGCAAGGCAGTACTCGACAAGACTAAGAACTTAAGAAATTCCAGAACTGGATAGCAGATTGTAAGGCAATGTATGTTTTAGTTCTGATCCAATTAGCAAAGAAAATCTTGCAGTAGCTATAGGAAAGTGGGTTACAGTGGATATTAGTACCCTGGGTTTGCAGCGAAGACATTTGTTGTACACCATCTTGTGATACAGAACTCTAAAGGACAAACTCTGAGGTGAAAAAAGCTATGCAATTGCTAAGCAATATGGGTACTCAAATCTAACCTCCAGCTAAGCAATTTTAGTACTGAGCTCTAGCCGATGTTACCAAAACCGACCTGAATGACCATTCTGTTCTAAATAGCCTAACTAAGGAAAATAAACGCATTTCTTTTATAAGCAATAGCTTTATAAGCAAGTCAGTACTCGACAAGACAAAAATTTAAGCAATTCCAGTACTGGATCGAGGAATGCTAAGCAATTTGAAAATTATTGTTAAGATCCTATTGGCAATGAAAATCGTGCAGCAAGCTATAGAAAAGTAGGTTTAGTGGATATTAGTACCCTGGTACACTTTTTTATGCAAGATACCATTTACATTTGTCGTACAAAAACTTGTGAGATAGTATTCTAAGAAACAAATCTTCAAGTATGAAAAGCTAAGCAATTGCTAAGCAATTTTTAGTACTCAAATTCGCCCTCTAGCTAAGCAATTTTCAGTACTGAGCTCAAGCTGAAATTGCTTATAAAAAAAATGCGTGTACTACAAATTAACTTACTAAAAGGCCTAAAAAATCCCACTGCAAAATGTTTGAGACTTTTGCGAAAGTCAGACTGCAGGAGAAATCCACGTTCTGATGAAACTTTGATTAGGGCTATTTTGCACACTCAGGGAACCTAAGAGCTTGGTGTGGGGGTTGTAGGAGGGCAGCCCTTTCCATTGGTGTAAACGCCATTGCGATAGGAAGTGCCATTGCGATGTTCCCTTTTTTAGAGATTTACGTTCCCCGGTTCTCACGGTTCTAAGTTCCATATTCCAATATTCTCGGTTCCAGTATATAGAACTAGCCGATTTACTTGCGTGAGATAACATGAATGAAATAATAATCACCTTATTTGTATAAACTCAAGCCAATTGCATCTTTTCTTGAATGTGGTTATTGTGTCATCGTCTCTGATTTTCGTATCGATACCTTCCTGAAATAACAAATGAATGCATATTAAGAGCATTGTCAGCAGAACAATCTCTGCTCGTTTTTTATGGCGTCAATGTCCGTTTGGAGAAGACGCCTAAAAGACGAATTACATATCAGGTTCTTATTTGTAGGGTTTTAAAAAAATAAAAATTTTCCATCCCTGCCTTTCGAAACTACAAAATTCAGATATTTTGTTAATTTCATGTAAAAACGGAGGAAGGACAGATACCTTGTTAAAGTCGTAGATGGGAAATTGTCTCATTTGTTCTTGCTTGAAGTGTGCACCTTTGAATTTCCGTAACACCAGATGAAGCATGTCCATTTCATCAGAGCGGTTTTGAACATCGTTCGATTGCTATGAGAAAATCATACTTTAATTTAGCTGAAAATGCCTTAAAGTAATAAAGTCTCTAAAAAGACCGACAATTCCATATATAAGAGGGATTCAAGCTCGTGTTATTCAAATTTCTATTGATTTAAAAAATGTTCAGGTCTCTTAGCTATCATCATTCTGACAAGATTGCTATAGGAAAATAATAAAGCGATTTCGCTGATTCGTTGCTCAATTTTTTTTTTTTTTTTTTCAATATCAAGTTTACAGGCCGAGATGGCCCTTAACTGCATACATTTCTAACAGCTTTTACAATTTATAAACAACATTAACACAACAGAAGGAATGTTACAAAAAGGAATAAAGTTAAAATATATACAAA
This sequence comes from Pelagia noctiluca, assembly GCA_963924455.1. Classification (NCBI taxonomy): domain Eukaryota; kingdom Metazoa; phylum Cnidaria; class Scyphozoa; order Semaeostomeae; family Pelagiidae; genus Pelagia; species Pelagia noctiluca. Next base: position 171,384 of record OZ004334.1, read on the forward strand.
ACTAGATACAGAACTAGATTAAAAAACTTACTTGGGTTTACATATTATAGATTTGAGTTCCTACGTTATTAAAATATTTCGTCCTTATTTCAAAAGATGTCTTACAGAAATTTCCCAAAAGCTTTGTTGTTCCATAATCTTCTTGGCTCATGAGCCAAATGAACATGTCATGTTCACTTAAAGATATTGTACTTGGAAAATTCCTGTAGGTAATTTCTAGGATTTTCTGTCGTTCACTTTCGTAAAGAGGACATGATAATAGGAAATGTACCTCAGTTTCAACTTGAAAGGAGTTTGATTTTTTACAGTAAAGGCAAAATCTCTCTTCTCTTGGGGTTTTGTTTTTATGAAAGCGACCTGCTTCAATTTGAAGATTATGGGCACTTACCCTAAGTTTTGCCAGAGTACTCCTAATTTTGAAATCGGGTAAAAGATCGAGATATGGTTCGAATTTAAAATTGCTTTTAAAGGAAGCGTATAAATGAAGTTTTTTATCATTCGTTATATGTTCCTTTAACTTTTCTAATAACTGACGCTCGAAATGTTTTCTAACTTTGGCTTTGATTATTGTGCGATTATCTGTAATTTGTATTTCGTAGCGATCCTGCAAGTTGCGGACTTGAGAGACCCAGTTTGAGTGACCAAAGTCAGCATCTAATGATAGCATACTTAAAGCCTTACTTGAGTATCGTTCAGAATCTAGAGATGAGAGCCTAGCATAGTATTTTAAAATATTTGTATGTCTATTATGTTGAAGACTTATTCTTCCTAGTTCAGCATACACCGCCTCAGTTGTAGTGTTCGACCTTACACCTAAAGCGTATTTACAAGCTTTTAGATGTAAGGTTTCCAATTTAGACCAATCTTCAAAACCCCAAATCTCGGAAGCATAATTTAAGATAGGCGCAATTGTGTGGTCGAACAAATATAGAAACAAACGTGGTTGAAAGTTACCCCATTCTTTACTTTTCGTAATGAGTGAAAAATATGATTTTTGAGCTTTTTCCTTAATTTTGTCTACATGCTCAGAAAAAGAACCGTTTGACTTGAGCGTAACTCCAAGATATTTATAAGAGTCGCATTCTGCAATTTCTTTTCTCCCTATTTTCCAAATAACTCTATATTTAGCTTGAGTTTTTCTTTTGTTCTTCCGTAAGATCATTACCTTGGTTTTGTCCAAATTTACTTCCATTTTAAGTGACTTAGAGAAGGAATCTAAAGCATCTAATTGTGATTGAAGATCTTTTTCGTCCTTTGCTATCAAAACCAGATCATCAGCATATAATAGCGAATGAACATATAAATTGTCTACTAATATTCCTTGCGAAAAAGCCTTAATGTGGTCATTTAATTCGTTCAAGTATAGAGCGAAGAGAACAGGGCTGAGAAGACATCCCTGTCGAACCCCCCTGTTGCAGGAAAACATATCTGTAAGGCTGTTGTTGCCTCTAACACAGGACTTGACCTTTTCATAGAGAGAAGCGATTGTTTTTAAGAAACTGCCCTTGATCCCGTAAGTCACAAGCTTTTGTAATAGTAGCTTATGATCTACAGAATCGAATGCCTTCCTAAAATCGACAAAACATAAAAATATGGGGCTCCTTACTATTTACAAATGTGTTTTCAATGATAGCTCGAAGAGTAAAAACGTGATCCGAAGTCTGGTAACCCTTTCTAAAGCCAATTTGGTTTTCTTCGAGAATTTTATATTTGGATATTACGTCATTTAGTCTATCCAATAGGACACCAAGGAAAAACTTTCCAAAAATACTCAATAGCGTGATACCCCTGTAGTTATTAAGGTCTGATTTATCTCCCCCCTTGAAGAGAACAACAATTATTCCTACTGACCATTCCTCGGGAAATTGCCCAGAATTCAGTAAGCTGTTGAAAAGTTTGGTAAAAACATGCAAGAACTTATCATTTGCGTGCTTCAGAAGTTCACCGCTCAACATATCAAGCCCTGAACACTTTCCGTTTTTGAGCTTTTTGGCCATGTTTTTAACTTCATCAAAGGAAATGCGGCAGTTTAAGCTGTCATCGATTAGTGTCTGTGTGTCCATATCCAAGGATGAAGTTTGCAATTCATGGTTAATGTTACTAATCGCACCCTCCGATGACAAAAGATTACTGAAATAGCTGGCTAGTTCGTCATTAGAGAAATTCAAACCATCTTTTTTATTAGGATTTTTTAATTTTTTCCAAAATACTTTTGGTGCCTCCCCTCTCAACTTCCAAAGTTTTTGTTTTTCAGCTTCGAGATAATCACGACGATTCCTTCTTGTGATTCTTTTATAAATCCTGCGTTGTTGGAAAAAAGCTGACTTTAAGTTGAATACCTGTTCAACTGTGAAGTTTGTTGGAGTTTTTAAAGCAGCTTGATAGGATTTTCTCTTATTATTTAACAAAGTTTTGTTTTTTTTGCAATCAAAATCAAACCAGGGGCACTTATATGTACGAGTTGAGCCATTCTTATCCTTATTGAAGACATTTCTAGAATTGAGATTGGTCACAGACAAATCTATCATTTTAGTACGTAATAGTTCTATGATTTGCTCATTTGAAATATCTTCATTATCCAAGTGGTTTAGAATAACATCTAAAAAACCAATTACCCTTTGGTCATTCATGGCTAAGGTTACTTTTTCCAAAGTTGTTTCATCCTTAATAAAATACTGTTTGTCGTAGCTTTTCAAAAGTTAATTATCCGAATCTACAAAATTTTCCTCCATTTCACCAGACAGAGGCTCAGAATTGTTTATCAGATTAGCACCTTTTAACGAAATTTCTATTGGACTATGGTCAGAGAGCTCACAAAGCTCGCCGACACACAATTTGTTGATCATACAAAAGTTTTTATATTGTGTGAGAGCGTAATCAACGGTTGAATTACCATTTTTTGAGAAGTAAGTGAAACTGCTAGAATTTTCTTTGTCAATCCTGCCATTCAAAATCCTATATCCGGATGATTTACAGAAATCAATAAATGCCGCTCCTTGTGTATTCAGCGGTCCGGCGTCTTTGTTTATTCTTTTGACCAGGTGTTGATCTGGAATGTAGTCATCGCTTAGGGGCAGATAGTCATCATATTCTTCGAATTCAACGAATTCGCTTACGTCATTAGTCCGAGCATTGAAATCACCACACAATAGAACCCACCCCCGTTTTTCATAACACGCACATTCAGATTGGAGGGTTTCCAAAGATAGAGATTGCCCTGTTCTGAGTAAAATTGAAGTCGATGGAGGGATGTAAATGCAACAGAGGAATAAGTCTTTTTCCCACCCAAAAGCTTGTTTTTCTAGCTGTTGCGAAGGTGCTTTCTGGGCTTTGTTTGCTCACTTTTCTTCCAAAGTCAGAAAGTCCTCGCGATGGGGTCCGATGCCCTGGTGTCGTAAAGACAATGGTGCTCGCTTTGGCGTAGATTCAGCTCGGCAGAGTTCAGAGTCAGACAAACGAATTAGTTACTCGAACGTATATATATATATTATAGTATTTAGAAAAGTAAAGGATTAATTATTGTGTTCGTGAAGCTCAACGGAAAATTGTTTCATTGAGTTAGATAGAATAAGTATCAACGAGCTCCACGAAATGTAGAATCGCTCCGTCTATCCCCAGAACGACTCCACTTACACTACGGATTACACGGCTATTTATGTGCAACAACAACACGCCTACAATAAACAAGTCTGGATAATTATTAATTTACTTTGAATGAAAATCATGATCAACTGTTTACACTACCATGTGTTCAAAGGATTATTAAGGTTACATAAGGCTTTTCTCTCAGGCTAAATTATAACGAGTAAACAACGATTCTAGAATCACAACTAACGACGACGCCAGAACAATAATAATAAGAACATCTCTCTAATCTAAATACGCGTGTCCATTACACAAGTCAACAATAGGGGTAAAATAAGCAACTGCCTAAACAAGAACTTCAATTTTCATTGTTTCCGATTCCGTCAATCCATAACGTAAAACTAATAATGAGGAGCCATGATAAATCAATGTTGCGAAGGTGCTTTCTGGGCTTTGTTTGCTCACTTTTCTTCCAAAGTCAGAAAGTCCTCGCGATGGGGTCCGATGCCCTGGTGTCGTAAAGACAATGGTGCTCGCTTTGGCGTAGATTCAGCTCGGCAGAGTTCAGAGTCAGAGAAATGAATTAGTTACTCGAACGTATATATATATATTATAGTATTTAGAAAAGTGAAGGATTAATTATTGTGTTCGTGAAGCTCAACGGAAAATTGTTTCATTGAGTTAGATAGAATAAGTATCAACGAGCTCCACGAAATGTAGAATCGCTCCGTCTATCCCCAGAACGACTCCACTTACACTACGGATTACACGGCTATTTATGTGCAACAACAACACGCCTACAATAAACAAGTCTGGATAATTATTAATTTACTTTGAATGAAAATCATGATCAACTGTTTACACTACCATGTGTTCAAAGGATTATTAAGGTTACATAAGGCTTTTCTCTCAGGCTAAATTATAACGAGTAAACAACGATTCTAGAATCACAACTAACGACGACGCCAGAACAATAATAATAAGAACATCTCTCTAATCTAAATACGCGTGTCCATTACACAAGTCAACAATAGGGGTAAAATAAGCAACTGCCTAAACAAGAACTTCAATTTTCATTGTTTCCGATTCCGTCAATCCATAACGTAAAACTAATAATGAGGAGCCATGATAAATCTCTCTAATGGGGGCATCTGTTCTCTCTTTCTCAAAATCCGTAACGCAAGACCTATGTTTGACCTAATTAGGTACCCTGTAGCACAAAAGATTCACTTAACACGAAAGCACAGTTAAGCCCAGTCTCCTTAACTGTAATATCATAATGCAACTCAATAGCCCATGTTGCATCACTAATTCACATATCAATAATATTCATATCACAACTCTTTCATTTAGCTATCTTCACTAAATGACAATATAGGTATCTCTGTACCCATAAAACTACGTTAGACCACATGACTAACAATCTAATAAACATCATCAACTCATCAATTCAAACATAAGAAGGTTCATCACTCATACTCACATATACTTAAATAAGGCCTCATCACATAGCCCCCTTGCCAGCTTCGATGTCCTCATCGAAGAAACAAGACATCTTATTAAACGTCAATACTTCAATCAATATTACCAATTATACCAAATTGATAATCTCATACGCATATACTTTATCTTCAGACATTAACAAGTTAATCTTAAATCTACACAAGCGTTCATTTTCTTTTTTTGAATTTCATAGGCACGGCTTAAACTTATTTCTTCATTTTTTGAATCTCACTATTGTTTCATTTATGTTTATCAGCTCTAATCAATTTTCTCTCTGTATCAAAATTGGCAACATCGTCAAGTCTCATTCGTTTAGAAATATGTTTGAACGATTGGAAAGGTCGTGAATATATTTTGAAATATGGATGTTTATCATTTTTCTCAAAGGCGACAAGAAACGCATCAGAATGAGCTAAATGTGACGAATCATGCAATTGTACTCTCTTGAAATCTGATTCTGACTTAGATGCCATTGAACTACTATCAGTATACTGCATTAATGCAAGACATCCAACTGATAACAATAGAACAATTATTACCGTTTGGAGAATAAAACCAAATATCGAATGTTTTCCTGATTCACCGCAATTTAAACTATTTACCGATTTAACACATGGTTTATGCATTCGGAATTGGTGCTTGGAAAAGTCACGTCTCGATCGAATTTCACTCTTATCACTTGAATATTTTTGATCAGGTAACGCAGATATAATATTCAGAACTTGCTGCATACTATCATCACTAGAACTTTTTGACTTATCAATTGATTTTACAATTCTATTTATTTTGTTAATCGCTTCTTTACGACCAGATGTCTTAAAAGATGAAAGTGGGTATTCAGTAAAAGGTTTAGCAGGGGAAGACAATGCATTCTCAGAGTTACAACCAGGGAGTGTTATTGGCTCTCCGTTAGGTCCAATCGTCAAAGTAAAATTTTCAAAATCGAGAGTAGCCTTGTGAGCTTTAAGGAAGTCCAACCCAATCACTGCATCGTAACCAAAACCTGCAATAACTACTGCGTTGAAGGCGTAGGTTTTGACTCCAAAGCGAAATTCAAAGAGTGCAGAACCCTTAACTGGTAGATGCTCTCCACTAACAGTACTTATAGTTGGCCAGCTACTTGGCTCTAGCTTAGGACGACCGGCTAATTCAAAATATGACCAGAGCTGTTCACTTACCACTGTGACTTCGGCTCCAGTGTCTACAAGGCAGCTTGCTGGTAAATTGTTAATGAACCCATCAATTAGAAGGTTTGTACTTGGTTTGCCCTGTACACTATTAAGAAAGGGGATCGGGTCATCAACAAATCGGTTACCAAAATTGTGCCGACTTTGAGTGCTATTCTGGGGGCAGGACAGAACGTTTAGCTGATATCGTGGATTACCAGTATCATAATTGTTAGGACTGCCTCGACCCCTGCGAGCTGTAGCCTGGTAGCCTTGCGAAAAACTCTGGTTTCTTGTTCTATCAATGTTCACGTAACAAGACCTAGCAATATGACCCGGCTGATTGCATCTGGCACAAATAGGTTGGCCAGTATTAGTTCGCTGCCCACGGAATGGAGAGTTTCCTCGACCCCGAAAACCACGGGTATCCCGGTTATTTTTTAAATAATTTTGATCATTAGATCGATTTTCATATCTATTGTTGGAAGGACTGCTGTGGAGCAGATTCTTAATATCAGTCCCCATTTGTGCCACTTGTTCAGCCAGGGAGTTAAATTGCTGTTGGGATACGTTATCTCCTGTGGCGTTAAAGGCAGCGACTTGTTGTCTATTGTGCTGGGTGAGACTCTTAGTCTCTGGTAGGGTCAGACCTCTTAGTAACTTTAGTGATTCCTCACCCAATTCTACTGTCTGTGGCTCGTCCTTAATTGTCGCACGGAGGCGTGCGTATCTCTCAGCCTCTTCTAGAGTTTCTGGAAGCCTAAGATTGACGTAATTTTTAAGTTTAGGCAGTAAATTTTGGCAGAAAACATGAAGCTTTTCCGTTTCAGTGAGCTTCAGTCTAGCGCTCATATTTTGGACATACTCAACGTAATCATCTAACGTTTCGTTCTCTTTTTGCTGTCTGCTCAAAAGCTCTTGCCTCTCTACAAAATTCAACTCTTTCCCGTGAAAGCGGGAACGTAATCGCTCCAATATTAAGTCGTAGTTTTCAATAACATTGGGCGGAAGGTTTTTAAAATAAGCTCTTGCCACTCCTGTCAAATGTAGTGGTAGGAAAGTTAATTTTTCTTCCTCGTTCCATCTACTTATTTTGGCGTATCGCTCGAAATCATCAATCCATGAATCGATATCTTGACTCCCTCCGCCAAATTTTTCTATTTTAGCCGCACCTAAATTTTTGGATGCCTCTTTTGGGATTTCCACCCTTTCGATTAACGCTCTGGTGAGGGTCGCCAAATCATGGGGGAGATTTTCATGTGCCATCTCTGGATTACTTTTCTGTACGGACGGATGTCCTTGGCAATAGCCTGGAGGCTGTATTTCTCTATTGCGGAGAGTCAAAGAACTCTTTCTCATAAAAATGCTTTTCTTAATCTCTTGTTCTGGGGAGGGCAAAATTTGGCGAGCCTCATCAGTTAAATTACCGTCTAACGAACAACTAACGAAACTAAGTAATACGGTAAACATGACATAAACAACATAAATAAAGCAAAAGTCAGTGTTCACCTCAACTTTTCATTTTTCTTGTTTTCGGGCAGTTTCTGTGCGGTTCCTTCGTCTTGCTTTTCTTTCAGTTCACTTCGTTTCTTTTACATCAGTTATTCATCCAACTCCACGAATATTTCTCTAAGCAGCTCTTCACCAGGCTCGATATAGTCCAGGAGATCCAATCTTTAGCACGTTGACAGTACAAGACCCACACTGGCCACCAATGTTGCGAAGGTGCTTTCTGGGCTTTGTTTGCTCACTTTTCTTCCAAAGTCAGAAAGTCCTCGCGATGGGGTCCGATGCCCTGGTGTCGTAAAGACAATGGTGCTCGCTTTGGCGTAGATTCAGCTCGGCAGAGTTCAGAGTCAGACAAACGAATTAGTTACTCGAACGTATATATATATATTATAGTATTTAGAAAAGTAAAGGATTAATTATTGTGTTCGTGAAGCTCAACGGAAAATTGTTTCATTGAGTTAGATAGAATAAGTATCAACGAGCTCCACGAAATGTAGAATCGCTCCGTCTATCCCCAGAACGACTCCACTTACACTACGGATTACACGGCTATTTATGTGCAACAACAACACGCCTACAATAAACAAGTCTGGATAATTATTAATTTACTTTGAATGAAAATCATGATCAACTGTTTACACTACCATGTGTTCAAAGGATTATTAAGGTTACATAAGGCTTTTCTCTCAGGCTAAATTATAACGAGTAAACAACGATTCTAGAATCACAACTAACGACGACGCCAGAACAATAATAATAAGAACATCTCTCTAATCTAAATACGCGTGTCCATTACACAAGTCAACAATAGGGGTAAAATAAGCAACTGCCTAAACAAGAACTTCAATTTTCATTGTTTCCGATTCCGTCAATCCATAACGTAAAACTAATAATGAGGAGCCATGATAAATCTCTCTAATGGGGGCATCTGTTCTCTCTTTCTCAAAATCCGTAACGCAAGACCTATGTTTGACCTAATTAGGTACCCTGTAGCACAAAAGATTCACTTAACACGAAAGCACAGTTAAGCCCAGTCTCCTTAACTGTAATATCATAATGCAACTCAATAGCCCATGTTGCATCACTAATTCACATATCAATAATATTCATATCACAACTCTTTCATTTAGCTATCTTCACTAAATGACAATATAGGTATCTCTGTACCCATAAAACTACGTTAGACCACATGACTAACAATCTAATAAACATCATCAACTCATCAATTCAAACATAAGAAGGTTCATCACTCATACTCACATATACTTAAATAAGGCCTCATCACATAGCCTGCACCAAAAATGATAACTGTCAGAGTAAACTATGGAAAATTTTTGAAGAATCTTGTTTCGTACTAGAAGAGACATACCCCCGGACGCCCTACCCCCCAAATGATTTTTCAAACCAGGTTCATGAAATTCAGTAAAATTTTCATCTAAATTGAGTAAAGAACTATCCCTCGGTTCTCTCCATGTTTCAGAAAAACATAAGATGTCATTATGCTCTAAAATTTTATCGAAGAATTCGCATCCTGTCTGCTTAATAGATTGAGCTTTTGAACTTCTGAAACCGTTAAAATTCCAAACAGAAATATTTAAGGATTCAAATTTATTCGCAATTAAATGTTCTTGCATGTGTTGAGATTCAGAGTTCGCATCTTCATCTCGGCCAACACCCTATTGGTTTTTATTAATAAGAGAATCGAGATCAGCATAACTTCTAATCTCAAATACACGGGAATTATTAAATAAACGGTACTTAATTCGACCATCTATGGTCCAAACGCTCTCGATATCATAAAGTCTACGACCAAAACTAAGTTGATCAAAGATTTTTTTGATACCGGGAGCGAGATCTTCATGAATTTTAATATTTTTACAATTTTTCTTAACGCGCATTATCTTCTCCTTGCTTTTGTGCGACATGAATTTTACCAGAATTGCGCGAGGTTTCTTATCAAAGCGTCCAACACGATGCACTATATCAATTTCACGCGGCTCTATCTCAAGGTTTAGTTCTGACTTTAGGACGTTAATTGTAACTGCTTCAATGTCTTCGTCCCGCTCCTCTTTGACGTCCCTAATCCTAATCGAGTTCTTCCTACTATATTGTTCATGTTTGTCGATTAGAAATTGCAGGTCTTGACCGTGACAGAAATTGTGATGAACTTGTTCACCGACTTCGCTTACCTTCTCTTTCGTCAACGCTATTACCTCTTTTGATGATTCCAAATCTTTCTTCATTGTCTCCATCTCCTTCTCCAAATTTGTCAATCGGTCGAGTATTTTCCCCTGCATAACCTTTATCTCCGTCTGACCTGCATCGTACTTTTTCTCCATCCGTAATAAGGTTTGCATAATTTCTTCGGTATCAGGGCCAGGATTTGATTCAATGTCACCACATAGGAGTAAACGACTTGAAGAGTCGAAGTCATGATCGCCATATCCACGTTTTTCCATACTAGATCCAAATCCCGAGTGATGTTTGCGAAATTTTTACTTAAAACTTTCTTGAGCCAGGTTTTCCCGTTTATGAATTTTCTTTCCACAATGAAATCATTATAATCATTTCGAAAACGAATACGGTACGGCAGAATTTCCAATGCAAGATAAGAAAAACCAATGATCAATAGGAGCCATACAAAAGCACGTGCTGCGTACGCCATGACTCAACGAATGATCAATATAGAGGATGTGGGTTCGAGACCTACTTGGGTCATTCTCATTCCTCAAATCATCTCGATTAATTTTTCAAATCCTGACTCTTCTTGAATTTGTTAGGAATTTTTATGTGGGAATTGAAAAGGGTCTAAACTTCTGACGAAACTCTAGAATTATCACACAAATGAAAAAGCCATCCGCCATTCTAGGAAACTCCCCAAGTAGTAACTCTACTAACTCTTCCCCAATGCTATTGGTCTGAATTTTTTGTAAATTGGTTTCGTTATGGTGGGCCTATTCAAATAGAACAACATACCATGTCAATGCTGTAGCAGTTCAGCAAATTCGCGTAAAAAACAAGCTCCTTTTGTCTACACAATATAAGATCCCTGGTTTTTATAAAGTTATCCATGCTTTCTCTATGCTTCCAATTTTTCTGGCTATATCAAAGTTTTGTACCGATCAAAGATAATTCAAACAACATACCATGTCAATGCTGTAGCAGTTTAAAAGATGGTTCAGCAAACTCGCGTAGGAATCCAGGTTGGTTTCATTGAGAGGAAGAGAGAGAGTGACTTCATTGGAAGCAAGGCCTCCACCAGTCGCAGCCGCAATCGCGTTGATCGTGAAGTTGCTGACCAGTGGCTTGTGTGACGTCACAGACAGGTCAGGAGCAGTGGGAATGCTTGAGTCTGCTAACGTCGGCCGACTTTGCTTGAGCAGGGAGTTTGCTTTGCCGACTGTTGACAGCTTTCTGGTCAGGGTGCGCAACACGTTTTGAGATTTCGAATCTTCCATCTTTTCCTCCTTCTTCGCATCCGGAAAAACACTGCTGAGACTTGATGTAGGCAGCCATTCTAGAACCTTGGTTTGATAAAAATCAATTTCACAATTTACAATGAATTGAATAGATCATATAAGCATTGAGAGCTTGAGCAATTTTATTGAATACCCCAAAACGTTTCTGAACCAGATACACCAGAGCAAATAATACGAGTGAGAAGCAATATATTAAACATCATATATGGTTACTAATTTCCAAATGCGACTTTAACTTTGTGCTGGTGTTTTCCCTCCACATTACTGAATAATCTCCCCAGCACTGATGATATCCTTCAACAGTACTGATGCTATCCCTGCACATAACTGAAAATCCTTTAACATTACTGATAGTATCCCTTCACATAACTGAAAATCCTCCAACAGTACTGGAAGGTATCCTTAAACAGTAATGATAGCATCCGTCCACAGTACTGAGCACCCTTGCAATACACTGACGGTAACCCCTCACAAAACTATATAGAAGTTCCCCTTGGTGATTATTTTGGCAAAAGCATCAAAGAAATCAGTTTCGGGTTACCTTTAGAAATGAGTTGATATGCTTTACAGAGTGCTGGTGACATATTAGCCATCTGGTGTATATTTCGAGATCTTCTTTCGTTACAACGCTTAAGGATGCGTTTGCATCGGAGATGTTTCTGCAGGCAGCAAGGCGTTTTGACCTGTAAATCGCATCTTCATATTCCTCCATTATGTACCTTTGATAAACACATTATGAAAAATAATTACTAAGGGATGGTTTATACATTTATTGTTCCTAATTCATAACGAAATTTGTTGAAACAAACTAATCGCAATTTAAGACCTTATTCGGTGATTGTACAAATTCGATTTAAAATGTTGCTCTGGGTAAGAAATGCTAACCCAAGACATTCTTTCTACTGGCATTTCATAGTTTTAGTGATATAACATGATAAAAACATCTTCCTAATGGTTGTCAGTAAGGACTTCCTAAATCACAAGAAACTTGGGTAGAGCATAATGTTGCATCAAGTAGTAGGAAGCTTCTTAGTCTGGTCAAAGGTTTTTACAAGATAAGACAGTTGGAAAAAATATCTACTTGTTTGTTACAAAAAGTCTGAAAAATTTCTCAAATCATCACAAAATTCTTTCAAAATTGTTGCAAATGGTCTTTAGATAGCACACAAAATACTGTGAATATGAAGCAAGAATTTTCCTCAAGTTGGGAAATTATACTATAAACCATTCGTTAATGACAGGTACTATAGAAGTGAAAAGACTTAAACATAACATGAAAATTACTTTAGTCTCTTTTGGTACTCTGGATACAGAGCTTCAGTTGTGTTGCTGTCTTTGCAGATGCGTGTCCACCGCAGCATGTGCATCTGCTTGCAGTAAGCCAGGCTTTGAACTTGGTCACAGAAAAACTATAATAAAAACAAGGGAGTTTTATTTGAAACGAATATATTAGTCATAATGGAAGAGCTGGTCATAACAACAGATTAAAGGAATTGATCTGATCATTATCACATAAGATGATACGTTTCCGTCGCATCATATGATTAGGCTTGCAATAGGCTAGACTATGTACTTAATAAGTCGTAGAACAACTGAAATATAAACACGGTAAATTTAATTCATTTAAATCGATAAGCCAAGAACAAACTATGTTTTGCGACGTTTCGATATAAAATCTTCTTCAATACAGTAACTTTTCCTTGAAAGTTACTGAAGAAGATTTTATATCGAAACATCTTGGTTTATTCTTGTCTAACCTTTTAATATGCATAAGTTTAGGTAAATTGGCTCTCGTATTAGTTTTATTCCAAAGAAATATATTTGTAAAGATGTCAGAGCTGGCCGTGATAGCAGATTTAAGCCTTTTTCAATTCTCAGAATAAAGGATGCATTTCCAACACAGCAATGTGTCTGACTTTGAAGTAGCTAGGTCACAGAGAAACTCGATACGAATGCAGGGTTTTGGGGAAATCCAACGCAAACTCAGACAAGGAGAGGCAATGTACTTGCATTGAGTTCTGGGATAAAAAATATCGCAATGACTTGACTCAGAATTTCTTCTTGAATAGCCCCACTCTCAAAAAGCCTCTCCCCTGGTTTCTTTTTAAGATTTCAAAATAAGTTTTGGTTGCAAACTTTCGTCGGTTTTGAATAAACCCCTGATCTTTCTAATCAACCCCCTCTAGGATAAGTGCCCCCTTCTTATCATCGAGTTTCGAATAAGCTTCTAAAAATTTACTTGAAGTATCAAGGTACTTTTAATCAGTGGCGGCGCGTGAGAAATTTTGTAGGTGGGGCACAGGTAAAAAAAGTGAGGGCCTAATTTTTTTACTTCGTGTTTTTCTTGGGCAGATAATAAATTGAACGGAGTAACGGACGTTCTAGTAGGCCATCTAGGATATTGATTTAAGATAAACAAATATTTCACGATAAATCAAAAACATACTTCGGTCTTTTTCTTAAATTCCTATAATCCTGTTTATTAAAGTTTTACACTGACTGAGAACTTACAGATTCGCTTCCTACACTGCTTCCAAAAGTTTGTCCCCAAAAGATTAGAGCCGAATAGATGAACTGCATGGCATTTGTGATGAGAGAAATGGTTATTTGTCATCAGAGTTGGAGTTGGATTGTTACGGTTCGCGTTATAAGACCATCGTATTTATGAACTTTTCAGAATTGAATTGAATTTCGGGGCACTTTCAAATGTGCCCCGCTTATCACAGAAAGTCTACTGCTACGGGCTAGTCAGAAGCAACGTGACGAAATCAAACTCTTGAAAGTGATTGGTCAGAGATTACATAATGCGGGGCCAGCCCCACCATGAGATGAAATTAGAATCTGAGGTTCGTGTTTCGCGAGTCGATCAATGTCTCGTGGACAATTGGATCTATTCATGTAATCTAACCTTGTTGACACGGTGTATTCAATAGTGATTTGTGGGTGGACAGCTATTTCCTAGAATTTAGAGCATCAAAGTTGGTAGTGGTTTGTGAATGTAATGCGTGCATGGAGTCTGAGATCGAGTATAGGCCATAATGATATTCTGTGAAAGTTTCAAACGATAAAATGGCTACAAAAGAAATCATTTTATAAAAATGTCAGGTGGGGCACTGCCCCACCTGCCCCATTGGACGCGCCGCCACTGCTTTTAATAGATGAATTTTGTGCTTGTTGTGTTTGCCGAAGCATTGGAATGGGATAAACGTTGAGTCATCTCGTTGCCAATATGAATGACACATACAATTTTACTATTTGTCAATTCCACTTAATCAAAAAAAGAGTTCAAAAAAGCAAACCCTCACAGGACAACACATAAAGTAACGTTAAAAAACACACCAAAGCCGAAAAAGATGCTACGCAGGGTGCATTTTGGATTTATTTCGACATTATTGGAACCGCTTACTTTCTATATGAAAATATAGCTTTCAAAATGATTTTGTAAGAGGCAATGTTTAATTGTTCATCACGGTACAATCATGTGTTGATGGTAGCCTATGAGAAATTGATAATGCCATACTAAATACTTTTCTTCAAAAGGGGGGATGCCAAAAGCCCCTCGGACTTTGGAAGGTACAAGAAGGGACATCTCTGAAAGGTAGTTGAATGTGATATATACCTGATGAAGAACGAGACCGATATTCTCAGGGGTGTATTCATCTTGGATTGCGGCCTTGACTTCGTGTTTCATCACATCCGATTTCATCAGAAGCGGCATGGCTTCCCTCACCTACACAAAACAACAATACAAATAATAATCATCATCATCATCAAACCAATATACACATGAATCATCATCATCATCATCATCATCATAGTTCTTGTGAAAACTTGTCCTTAGATAGGTCCCTATGTAAAGTTTCTGTATAGCAGGAACATAAGCTCTTTTTGTCCAGTATTAATCTTTGTATTTGGATTTTAGATGTACATTGAAATCTTTTTTCAATTTTTGTCCATGCATCCCAATGTTTTTTGTGATCAGTTGTAAAAAGAATTTGCTTTTTGCAAAGAGCGGCTTTCAAGTATTGTAACATGCGTCAAATATTTCAGATGTTAGATTTTACAAACAGATGATATATTTGTTGATTGATAATGTATTTTTTTGTAGGTTTTCATGATTAAACCTGTAAGCCCAATCAAGACCTTCCGTTTCTGGAATTGTTGCAGAATTACTGAAACTATACATTCAAAGAAAAACAGAAGACTTTTTGCAAATATTCATTATACAAAAGCAAACTTTTTCTCCACTTTTAATTGGAGTCAGTGGTAGTTTTATAGAATGCAGGGCCGGTGGTTAAATGCCTTGATTTGACAGGGTTTAATGTTTTCCATATGGCAATTTGTATCTTTCATTCTCTTCAGAGCCATTTGCGTATATGTGAAGCACGGGCCTACCCAACGTAAAACTGCTTCTTATTAGAATCTATAAGGTCAGTTGCGTACCCTGATTGTTGATATAGAGCCCTGGCATAAAAAGTCAAGAGTTTAGGGGTTTGGTCATTTCATTCACACAAGCTATCTTGATTGATTTCCCCGTGAGTCCTGTTTCTTTACAATGAAGCCATGTCACTCTTTAAACATATGAAATCAATTTCTTTCATGCTAAAAATCAGTAAGAACACATTCCGTTTTGTAAGGAGAGTTTCCGCGGAAAAGGTACTTATAGTCCGGTAGCTGAAAGGGGGTGTAGTACCACCAGACGAGGTAATTTATGAGACCAAGTGATATTGGTCAATATCGGGGCGTAGAATTCGAATTTCGATGTTCTTTCTGTGAGGGAAGGGCCGTTTTGGAGATATGGGGGCAAATGTTTCAAGCATTCTTCGCAGAGGGAAGCAACTTTACTGATAGCACGTCAAAGAGAATTCAGCATTTACCAAGATATATCACGTGTAAGCCCTGGCATGATGATGAATTTAGAGATGGATCAAGGTCTTAGCGACGAAAATGTGGTTAGAAAGTACAGTGTGCATCGTCAATAGCCTCAAAAACATCGACCAATTGCAGGAAAGTAGCCAATAACAGCCTATAAACATGTTTCCAACATGATGAATACTCTATCAGAGCTGTAAGCCCCCAAAAGACAGGGAAAAGGGAAAATAAGCAAGACACCATCTTTTTGGGATCAATCCTACGTAATAACTTAGCAACCATTAGCCATATACCAAAACTGATTTCAAATTTGAAATCAGCATCATGAACTTGCTCTAGGTTACCAAAACCTTTTGAAATTAGTTTTTGTAAGTGTCATTGGTAGATGCCGTGTTTAGGCCATATATGAAATTGAAAGTGTATAGAAAACTGTGTCCTAAGACAATCCTCGCAAAAACTGTTGAGACAGATCTTCATTACACAACTTATTGACTTGCAGTCCTCCCCCTCGCCCCCATTTCAATGTTATTTGGGCAACTCACGTGCATTTTCGTTCCCTGATGCCCTTGCAACAAATTTAACGAACATTGTGCAGGGGGCAAGGGGGGAGAAATTTTTTCTATCTTGTTAAGTAGAAAGAGTATTGCATATTGAGTCTATTTTTGTTTGTCTCAAGAAGTTTCGGCGAGGATTGTATGTAGTTGGACATCCGGTCTTAACTAAAACAAAAGGGGTGGAGAGACGATTCCTAGCTCATTTCGTATCAAACTTGATCCAGATGCTCCGAATAACCCTTTATGTTTGCACATTGTGCCCCCTGCAACCTAATTTTGTAAGTTTTATTAAAATCATTCGAATCTGTTGCTGTAATCTGAATCTGCTGCTGACGAATATTCAACTAACCAGCAGTCGGTGATGTGATATCTAGGATTTGTTTGTTGAAGTGACTGGCCTAGCAAGTGAGGTCGTTGTCACAACACTACGGTGGCCCACAAGGTTCACGGCAAACTCACTTTGTTTCACGGCAAACTCACTTTCTTCACGGCAAACTCACTTTGTTTCACTCACTTTTTTTCACGGCAAACTCACTTTCTTCACGGCAAACTCACTTTGTTTCACGGCAAACTCACTTTCTTCACGGCAAACTCACTTTGTTTCACGGCAAACTCACTTTCTTCACGGCAAACTCACTTTGTTTCACGGCAAACTCACTTTCTTCACGGCAACCTCGCATCGACAACAACTGGGCAGAGAGCAGTTAGTTTGTGTGTTAGAATTGAGAGTTAAGTTAGTCTGTATCTTGATTAATGAATCCAATACAACAAAAAGTTGTTTAAAGGTTTGAAATTGGACAGTTCGGTGGAATCAATTTAATGATCAATTTAAAGGTTTAAATTGATCCCAGAAATGATAGGATAGCTATGAGAGTTCTAATAGATAATACCAAGTTTCATTCAAGTGAGCAGAGGCCACGCACAAATGATGGACAGACATTATATACGTAGTTGTGTTTTAATCTCATGGGTTCTTCATTCGTTAGTTTTAGCAATATACCACTTCAATAAACAGCCTCGTTTTGGAAATTATTCACAATTCTTTCATACAAAATTTTAGAGCCAGGATTCGGGTTTAGCAGCCGAACTTTAGTCTAATTATAAGTTTTTATGCTGATAGTGGTCTTAATGTTGATTTTATGGCGACGTAAAGTTTGAAAATCTTTAAGCGATTTGACCTTGAAGAGTGACTCAAGGTGTAAAGTTTTACCCCCAGCGATTGTTCACGGAATTTTTAAACTTTACATTGTCATCAATTCATCATCACAAGCGGCAGCAGTCTAAAAGTGTGTAGCTAGGGTAAAGTTTGGGTGCTAAATTAGAATCTGGGCTCAAAATTTTCATAAGAAGAATAGGAAGAAATTTTTATAGATTTCCAAAACGAGGCCGCATAATTGAAGTGGTTTGAGTATTGATTTAGCATATGGTGTTATCATTGTTTTGTTTTGTTAGCGGAAGACATATAAAAAAATTGTGTTTGATATCGTTTTTCGAGACAAACAGACTCCATGTATTTAATCTACAGCTACTCAACAGGTTCTTGTTACAGTCCTTTATGTGTAATGGTGGATGGACTCAAATTTTTGTCATTGATAGACCTGCAAAGTCAGTATGGCCGCTTTTCATATGTACCACACTCATACCCTAACCCTATAAATTTTTCCATCAAGTTTCCTTAAAAAGCAAATTGAATCGCCTAATTCAGAAGACTTATGGATGGCCGTGTGTCTGCTGCACGGTTCTCAGTACCCTTAACTTGAACCCCCGGGTATTTCTACAGGAATTGTTAAGATCAATAATCAAGAACCAGGACCATCCAATATTGCTCTTATATCTACCTTTATTTCTTCAATGTCATAGTGGCAATTTTTTCTTACTAAGCCCTAAGCCTAAGCGTTTTAAACGCCTTTTCAACCCTGACAGACTTACGCTAATGTCGTGATTTTTTGATAGGATTGAAAGGATCTCGTTGTACTCAAATCCTTTATAAAAGTATTCCTTAATTACTCCTTCCTCGATCTCGTCCATCTCCATGTTGTTATCTGCTTGGCCTAAACCTAAACCAAATTCTGAAAGAATGAAGCCGTGAAGGGAAGATTACTTTGCCGTGAAACAAAGTGAGTTTGCCGTGAAACAAAGTGAGTTTGCTGTGAAACAAAGTGAGTTTGCCGTGAAGAAAGTGAGTTTGCCGTGAAGAAAGTGAGTTTGCCGTGAAACAAAGTGAGTTTGCCGTGAAACAAAGTGAGTTTGCCGTGAAGAAAGTGAGTTTGCCGTGAAACAAAGTGAGTTTGCCGTGAAACAAAGTGAGTTTGCCGTGAAACAAAGTGAGTTTGCCGTGAAGAAAGTGAGTTTGCCGTGAAGAAAGTGAGTTTGCCGTGAAACAAAGTGAGTTTGCCGTGAAACAAAGTGAGTTTGCCGTGAAGAAAGTGAGTTTGCCGTGAAGAAAGTGAGTTTGCCGTGAAACAAAGTGAGTTTGCCGTGAACCTTGTGGGCCACCGTACAACACACCTTCCTGTAAAACCTGACCAACCGGTTTGCATCAGCCAGACATGTCCTTTTGTACTCACAGAAGAACTAAGTGAGTAGTCTGCTTCACATTGTTTCTTTTGTTAGAAGCTAGAGTTAGGCCACAATATCTCATTTCACGTCGATGTTATCAAAAAGGGTTCACATTGCTCGTACAAAACGCAGGCTTATCATATCGAATTAAAACAAACTCTCTCAAAACAATCTCGTATCTTGGATTAAAAACAAAGTAAAACTAGATAAATACACAAAGCAATGAAATGCTGCTGAACAAAAGCCTAGACATGAGAGAAAGGTGATCTTAGATCATTGATTCAAACATCCAAGAACTCTAACAACCAAACCCCCGACGGCCTAAATCTCTTGTAGCTACAGTCGTTTGTTTTTCTAGCTGTGTGTCTCTAAGGAAAATATTCCTATCGTGCATTTTTTAAGAATCAAGCAGAGAGTTGTATAAACTTGGATTAAAAATAAAAGGATAGTTATCAAATGAAATAGAAAAGGAATTTATCAATATCAATAATAAGAAACAATGAATTTGTTATTACAGGGAAGGACAAAAGACCCCAGCCAGTCAATTCAAACCAGTTGAACAGGTTTTTTAGGACAGGGTAGCAACAATATATCAGTAGGCCTACTAGCCAGAATGTTCTGCTTCATCTAAAGAAAGTCAAGTGAGTTTTGCAAGATCTTTCAAGATGGAGTCTTCTTGGCCTGACCTTCCATACACTGTGCTAACACAAATCATCGGACTGCTGGGAACCCCGGACACGATCAGTATAGCCAAAACTTGTGAGAATTGGAGAAAGGTGGCCTCCATGTCACTGAAATCAGTAAGAATAGACGAGACTTCACCTTATAATGGCTCATGGCAAAAGTCAAATCATTCCCATTGGCCTATGCTTTCTGGATCTGCATCTAACAAATCTGCAGTAATTACCGACATCATGACCAGCATTGCTGATTTTGCAACAAACCTTGCAGGAATAACAGACGGCATTGAGCATTTGTATTTCAGTGGGAATTTGATACCTGCTGAAGCTTACAGGGTCTTGCTGTCAAGCCAGAAAGCAATCAGAACTTTACATGTGGAAAAAAAGCAGTTATCAGTAAGACTGAGCAAAGATGGCAAACACAGTATTAGCATTCCAAAGGAGCTCAGCGATGAACAACTCAACCGGGTGTTAGCAGAGGGCATTGCCAGACACGAGGAGAGCCTAGAGGATATCAGTCTCTGGATCGAGGAGGGGGACTATAAGTACCCAATGTCGTTCCATAAGTTTGTTCAGATGTTGGGAGAAAAACCAGAATATTTCCCGAATCTTCAGTCGATTGCTCTCATGTGCTCACATTTAAGTGGCAGTCTTGCAACCACCACAATTTTTCACCACGAAAATCTCTCAGAAGTCAGCCTATCAGAAGAGATTAGATTTGCTGAACTGTTTTTCGAACGAACATTTAGCAAGAATAAGATCACAAAGCTTTCTGTTAAACCAGAAATGAAATATCTGAGCAGAGTAACTTATCATAAAGTAGCTTATGAAAACATATTCAATGATTCATTTTTTAGGTGGCTACTTTCTAAGTATATCAAGAGGGGTAGCTTTTCCAATTTAAAGGAGATGAACGAGTCAGTCTTAGTTGCCATGAAACCTTTCTCAGTGGAAGACATGAGTATTTTCATCAAACAATATCCTTATATCACGCACATTGATTTTTTCGACTCTCCCAGATATGAGAATGATGAGAAATTGCTGAATATGATCAGTCTCAATGGACCACAGCTTGTTCAACTAAAGGGCATACATCTGCGAAAAGAAGAAAACGAGCACGTGGCACAGTACTGCTGCAATTTGGAAAGCCTTGGTGTGGTTACTGATTATTATCATGATGATGTTATTTCGTGCTTTTCAAAGCTGAAAAAGCTCAAGAAATTGAAGCTAGAAGAGCCAAATCACCCTGAAAGCCTGGGAAATATTTTGCCAAGACTCACCAAGCTGAGCCTTGTACTTCTAAGAAATCCCAAAATATTGGACGTCATTAGAGAAAAGGCAAGGGGCCTGGAGAGTCTAAAAATCAGATGTGGTCCTATGAAAGATTCGGACCAACTTTTGTCAGTAATGGATGGTTTTGTTCAGTTGTTGGGAGAATTGCATGGCCTGAAGAAATTGCATTTCCAAATAATAGAGATTAAAGAATGGATGGATGAGTGGGAGGAACGGAATAATTGGAAAGGAAGTGACAAGATAGCTGAGCTGTTACTGAAGAACCATCCAGGGTTGAGAAAACTGCATCTCTTCATCAACGTATCCATGTCCCAGGCAACCAAAGCAAGGCTCATTGACCACATGCCACAATGCAGAATAACGTTTGAAGATGAAACAATAAGATTATAAGGGTAGGAGGGAACCAATGATCTCAAAAAAAGACTGGATCGAGCATTTGTCATTCTCAAATGAAGTCATTCGTAACCAAATTTGGTAGGTCCAATTCAATACATTGAGATTCCACTAGGGACTGCTTTTTTCTTTGATGATTGTTGGAATGTTATAAATGATCAGTGTGAGACTGAATAATTGTGCAGCTTTTGTTAATGGAGAATCAAGTCAATAGTAATTTCTTTGGCAGCCAGATTAAGAGGTCAAGTTCAAGCTGAGGCAATTTGCTTCAAACTTTTGGCTCCAAAAGGAAACAGATGATTGATGCAGTCTTTATTTTGAGATCAATGGATAGAACTAGTTCTGCACTTGTATATAGTACACACAATATTTTTTATGCACTGGTAAATTGAAACCAAGGCACCCCAGGCGCCGGGGTATGTAGGGAAATTATTGGAAATGTGCCATGGAATAATGCATTGCGTAATGCCAGCTTGTCTCATGGGACGGGATATTGATAGAATCGGCTTTTTGCGGGGAGATGTCTAGGAGTAGTTTCAACGTTTTTCGCTATTTACACCTACTGACTTTGGGGGAGGGAATGGAATATTGTGCTGTTAATAATTATATTCAAAAGGCCTATAGGAAATAGATTTGAATGGGGGTGAGTTATGATATTGATTTAATCGATGAATTAGTAGCGTAGATGAGTAGCACAGAGAATAATTACAGTATATACCAAAAGAAATTTTTTAAAGGATTAAATATTGTTACGAATTTTATTGACTATTGCGTGCCTTACTGCCTCTCATATAAGAAAAGGAAACATTGGAGAAGTTTTGTTGAATGAAATTTAATGACTTCAGTTTTGATTTCCTGGTGAGTTATGCTCAAAAGTGCAAGCCTTTTTGAATACACTCTTTTTTATAAAAACCATTAATGAGCCTCAAATTCTGCCAAATGTTAAGAACAAACTAAGAACAAGCAGAAGCTCGCTTTTGATCAATAAATGAATTTTTGAAATTTGAAATTTTATTACTTCAGTCTAAATTGCTTGGTGAGTTACTCTCAAAAGTGCAAGCCTTTTTGTACACTCTTTTTTAAAGGCAGAAAATGAGAAAATGCAAAAAACACTAGGTACGCACTTACAGACAGAGAATTTTCAAGAGCTAATCTCCTCTCATTGCGAAAATAACCAATATCTTGTGGCGCTGCAACAGAGCTAAAATTGAACAAAATAGAATTACTGAGTGATTTATAAGAGTTTCAAAAAAATTTGACAAAATTCTAAAAATTATGGGGTATCCATAGAAATTTTTTAGCAGGTCTATGGATACTGTAAATAGCTTTAGAAAATGTAATTATTAAGTTTGATTTGCAGCTTTTATACTCTTCTATTAAAACTCTTTAAGTTTTACCTGAGCAGGCTACTGCAATAAACATATACCACCAGTTGGTTTCAGCCCATGTTGTTGCCATCTATGGCAGTGGGCTAATGGCTGCCCTAAACCCGAACAATAAGCTAGCACAGTTTACAACTCCAAGCTTATCAACAGTGAGGCATTAATTCACATTAGACCATGCCTTGTGAATAAATTTCAATATAATGTTGATCTGAAGAAATATTTATGGGGGAGTCATTCTCTATTACTGTCAACTGGGGTGACTTTGATCAGCGGGATGACTTTACTCGCTGGCACCCTTTGGTGTTGAATCGCTCATTATGATTTTCATGCAGCAAGCCCAGGGTCCAATAACAAGCTTTTTATGGATGGAAGAGTTGGGACAACACCAGACTTGCTGCTAAGCATCTGTTTCATACATTGCTGAGCAAAATTCATTCAATTCACTCTGAATCAAAAAAAGTTTTTTGACAGTTTGCATCTTCTCTTGAATTGTCGATATGAAAAAGACTAAATTGCACGTATCTTTAATTAAGAGGGTTGGGATGGTCTAATTAACAGTTTGGTTTTCTAATATGGTACTTTTTTCCCTATTTATCTATTCAGAGAGTTCCTCCTTCGTCAACCATTATTTCATTTCTTTTTGTAGGGTAGCCCTTCAGCAGAAGCTGTTCTATATGGGGCCCTCCAGAAAAACATTTACTACAATATGAAGAACTTATTAAGATAGAAAAATAAAAACAGGAAAAAACCAAGTTTTTAAAGAAAGATGCTTTCTAGGGGCAGGGAAGATACATACAATGACACCACCCCAAAGGCCGCCCCCATCTACTAGGGTGACGGAAAAATAGGCGACTAATGTGACAACTGGTCTTAAATGAAACCCTTTTTTCACCTACTTTTATGTATTTCATATGTAATTCAATGTGGTTTGAATTTGGTAAATGATATTGTGTGATTAGCTGCATGTAATGTAATAAATTTACAATCCCTGCCAAAAGTAGTTGGAACATCCTTGTTTTTCTTAACAAATAACTACTTTTTTAGCTTTCGTGGCATTTTTTCAATTAAACCCACCCCCTTCAAGAAAATGTTGTTTACAAAAGGAACTTTATGAGACCACACCAAACATTAGCTGAATGTTATTGGGCTAAATTTTGCTATCAGAAAGAACATTCAAGGGGGAAGGGCGAGGGGACCAAATGTAAGAAACTGTAAAAACCATGCAAGACTTTTGGCAGAGATTGTAGATTTCAACCTCGACAACTAAAAGAGCAAATTTTGGCGCGAAACATTAAATACTGCAATGATTTGTGTGAATAAAATAAAAGATTTCGTCACAGATTTGACGTCAGGACAAAAAACAAACCTGAATGACTTTCCCCCATTGGCATTTGGCCTGGACAAAAAATTGGAATCTTCAATTTCATTTTTCAGTTCCTTGAGTTCCTTGGCAAGATCACCCTCTAAATTCTTCACTTTTTTAGAGCTTGAAGCTGCATAAATCTTGTCCATCCCAAGAAATACAAGCACGCAGTGATTTAGGCCTAAAACTAAAAAGAGCAACCACACTTAACTGTTGCTAGGCTACCACTGGGAAAACGGGAATGGACCTCTCGGAACCCGGAACCGGGATTCGGGAATGAAAAATTCTCTCTTTGAAAACGTCAATGTTGGAAATTTATCTGTTTCCCTCATTGGGATTGGGGTTTGATTATTTAGGTAATGGGAACTGGAATAATTGCCCCCCTTTGAGACCCTCCTCCTAAAATAAGGAAATTGTAGGTCCTGAATTACTTCGAACACCTAATAAAATATAATGAATTTGTGGAAGAAACATCAATATCAGTGTCCCCCTCCACCCCCCTGATAAACAATGTTGGAATCTGAAGTTTAACAGTTAGATTTTGAAATAAAATTTCATTATTCAACCAAAAGTTACCTTTCCAATTACAAATCTATACATCGTGTACACTCTTTTTTTTATAAGAATACTTAATTTTTTTCTGAATCTCAATATTCTTAATTATTTGCCATTTTGAGCCTCGGAATATTCTTAAATTATTCTTACGGCAGAAAACACGGATACTACAGTATTACAAATATGGAGGCTAAAGTAACAGAACAATATCCCTATTTCCTGTAAAACAGAGCTCATTGACATTCGCTAAAATTTTTTTTAACAGAGGAAAGGGGAAGGGGTGTACTGTGGCCCACCTGGATACTGGGAAATTTCCTGGCTACCCCCTGAAAACTTCCGGTATGTGAGCCCCTCTATCCTTATGGCACTACCATTAATTGGGCCCCTTAACAAAATTTTTCACAGGCCCCTTTTGCTCCCAGCATGCCCCTGGAGAGGGGATAAATGTGCATCAAGTTGAATAATCGATCAAGGGTTGAATAATTTTTGCAAATATTTGTAGGTTCCTAATAAAACAGCGTGGTTATCAATAGGTATGATGAAGTAGTACTGTATGTTGTTTGTTATTGTCAATCGGAGTAGTTGGTTTATTTCAAGTCTTAGTTTTAATTAGTTCAGCCCATATCTGTAATAGGCTGAGCAGCATTTGATAAAAAAAGATAATACGACAGCCTAATTTCCTAAGTCTATAAAATATTAATGGACTAAATTCAAAAATAAACTATTCTTCTTAAACGTTTCGATTTCATCTTTATCAATAAACTTTTTTAACAATGATTGGGGGACTTACTTAAATACAAAACACAGGATCAAAAGGAGATAAACCTAAACTAATCAACAAATAACTGTATCTTTCCTTGGTGTACTGTTCTCATTGTTTATTCATATGTGTTAGCTTTATTTTCACTTTTTAAAGGTGCGACAGCGGTATTTTCCCAATCCAACATTTGTTAGCTTCAACCGTCACTGTTCACAGTATTAAGTAGGTCCATGTTTAGGTTTACCTTTTTCTTGTAAACCTTTGTGAATTAGTTTTTCAAGTTAGTCCCCCGATCATTTTGAATAGTTTACAAATGAAGATTTTATCGAAACGTCCAAGAATAGTTTATTCCAATCAGAATTTAGTCTGATAAAAAAAGTAAGTTCGATGCTGAATCTGCAACTCAATCTGCAACTAGGAAATTGAAATAATAACAATAATAGATCAGATTCACATTCACTTCTTTATTCAGTCGCAGGATGCCAGGGAAGAAAGCAAGGGGGAAATCGGTGTTTCTGACAGTGGGGACAACCCAATTTGATGAGCTTATCAAATGTATAACAGAGAAAGATATCCTACAGGTATTGAATCTCAGTGATAGATCATGTAAAGCTTCTTTTAACTTAGTAAATTTAGTTTGTATTCAAGATTTTTTACACACCAGTTTTAATGTTTAAATTTTTGGACACACAAATGAGATTCTTTTGAAATGCACAATACAATAGGACCACAATAAAAAGTTACACCTTTTGACAATTAATTAAATGCCAATTGTTCAGTAAACTAAGAAACCGAAAGGCATAAAATTTGAACATTGAATGTGGCCAGTATGGGGTGCGTGCTAGTTCATGGCGCACAAATCGGCGCACAAAAACCAGATTTTATGTTGATATAACGGCAGCGGTCATAGATATAACTGAGCTACCGGCACACACAACCTACCGTGTAAATGTCCGTCCGGCGCACAAAAATCAAACATTCCATACTGGGAATGTGGTCTATTCAAATCGCTTTGTTAATGAATAAAAATCAAATAATAAGCAACTCAGGAATTGTTCTCAAAATGGTATATCAAAAAACTAATAGTTCAATTACCATCCTTAACTACCCTCAGTGTTGATGCTAGAGGCAAAACAGGGGGTTACAGCCCTCCGTCAAAGGAGGTTAGCTTACCCGACCCAGCATAGATAATACTAGTTTCAGTTGTTTAGGAGCGAATTTGTTGAAATTCTATATGGGAAGAAGCCCCACTGTCAAAGGCTATAGCCCCTCTGTCAGAGGACCTAGCCCCCTTGTCTGAGAAAAGCTGGCGGCACCACCCACCACCATTTCAGAGTCATTAATATTTCCAAAATATTCTCACCTTCTCCCATTTAAGAATGAAGTGGTGCACTTCGGCCAACCTGCTTTCCATACAAGTGAAAAGATTTCCACTTAATCGTTACATTAAAATATATATTTCATGTCTATTCTAGGAATTAAGTTCTGCTGGTTTTGAAGACATCTTGGTACAGATAGGAAATAGCAAAATAGACCCCCCAGAAGATTCACCTGTGAACCTGGACTACTACCGATTCAAACCATCAATTGCAGACGACATTAAGAATGCAGACCTTGTCATAAGCCATGCAGGTATATTGCGCGGTGTTAGGAGATTCAACGCTCACCGTTGATCTGCCCCTACCCCAAGGCATCAAGTGAAAATTTTCAGTGGGAGCAATAGCCTTTTTGAGGAATTTCTTGAAGAAATTTTCTATACAAAAGTATAGTAATCAGAAATTTTTGATGGGAGACCCCTCCCCTTTTCTTGTTAACCATATTCGTTGAT
This sequence comes from Pelagia noctiluca, assembly GCA_963924455.1. NCBI lineage: Eukaryota > Metazoa > Cnidaria > Scyphozoa > Semaeostomeae > Pelagiidae > Pelagia > Pelagia noctiluca. The sequence goes on from OZ004334.1 coordinate 198,868, forward strand.
CTGCCCCTACCCCAAGGAATTAGCTAAAAAAATTTTAGTGAGGGAAATAGCCCTTTTAAGGAATTTTTCGAAGAAATTTTCTATACAAAAGTACACTCAGAAATATTTGATAGGAGACCCCTCCCCTTTTCTTCGTCAACCATATTCTGCCCTATTGCTAGCATGAACATAGATGTCTAAATTCAATTATCTACCCCTACCCTTTGCACTGGAAAATTCATCTGCATTGGATTTACAAATCCTTACATTTGGAAAATATCTATTCAGTCAGTGATGGTGCCAGCTCGGAAAAATTTGAAAGAAGGGGGGGACATTTTCAGTTGAAAGGTATACCCAACTTATTGTATGTTATCTTTTTTCGACAATTTTTCCAACTTTTGGGAAATGGGGGGACGAATACCCTTACTATCTTCGTAAAAATGCCCTTAGCACAAATGGCCCACGGAATAGGTAGAGTAATCGAGCAGTGTGACCATGGTCCTTCCTCTCGATGTGACCACACCTCGTGATTCAATTTGCCTTTTGCCTGCACAGACAGCTGGCAAATTCTCTCCTTACCCTTTGCGACAGGTCTGGAGGTTATTACAAACAAGGGTCAAATGATCTAACCACTCAACCATGCCTGCAACTATGTTTTGCTGTCTTTGATCAAGTCCCTTTATTAATTGAATTACTACATTTCATGATGAATTTTGTTTAAAGGTGCAGGGAGCGTTCTTGAGACATTGAAAGCAGGAAAGCCATTGATAGTTGTTGTGAATGAGAATTTGATGAACAACCACCAGTACGAGCTGGCAGAGGCGTTATCAGAGGGAAAGCATTTGTTTTATTGCACTTGCAGGTAAGTTAGTCTCTGTCTGCACACACTTGGTTCACCTGTTTAAAAGTAACCAACTTTTTAAATCAGGCCTTATTATTTTTCTTAATTGAAAGTTACTTTTTAGAATCAGGGTAAAAGTTTCTTATATATAGGGCACATGTTATTTCAAGAAGTGATGATGATGATGATAGTGATTCATGAAAACATATTTCATTAAAACTAACTACACACGTAAGTAGTGATAGTGTTAGTGTTGGACAGTGCCTGGTTATGCCAATATTATTCTTTTAGAAAAGGAAGCATCAACAAATCATTGTAAAATAAGTCGATTCCAGCTAGAAAAAGTAAAACAAAACTAATTGAAAAATTCAAAAATTATCCTTTAGTCTCTCAGACATAGCAACGAAGACCTGCTTTAATGAAAAGAAATGCTTGATCTGATTCTAGTTATAACTTTGTGATACTTATTGCCAATTTTTTCAAATATTTTCCCTGCAAGTTTTTACACCATTTCACCATCAAAAGGCGCAAACAAATAAACTTTTTAACCAACAGACAAAAGATATGCAATCACTCAATCTATTTAATGGTTCTTTCTTGACTTGATATCTTTCCCCCTTAAATTGCCTTCCAGTGACTCTGCGGTTAAATAGAGTATTTTTCATTTCAGGACATTACAATCAACACTGAAAGAGATGCAGTTATCAGATCTTATTCCGTTTGCAAGTGGAAACAGCAAAATATTTGGTGCATACATGAACGAATTCATGGGTGTCCGATAAATTCTTAAAGTGCAGATTAACGCTAAAGCCTAGTTTCCATAAAAGTTACTGAGGTTGCTGGGGTGATCAGGTCGCCAAAAAACGGGTTGAGCAACCACAGCAATTCCAGCAACAGTCTGTCTCCATTTGATCGCTGAGGGTCGGTCCAGTCTAGAAAAACAGGGTCCAGAAATCTGGGCCTAGCAATTAGAATTGCACAGGCATGCACTGTGCTTTCTGACAGTAATATTTCGTTATATGCACTTAACTGTGGGTCGCTGAGATAGAACTTGAGCGTTCCCAGCTACTAGGTCGCCAGGGTCGTTGAGGGTCGCCAGCAAAATAAATCAATTTGTTTCCATAAAATCGCTGGGGTCACTGAACCTGTTATTGAGCAATCCTGGCAACTTCAGCGGCTTCAGCGACTATATCGAAACCAGGCTTTATGAAGAGTTCCCTGTATTTCACTGAGCAGGCCATGTGGATTTAAAAGATCAACTTTGTTGTTTGTGCGAGTTATGGTTCAAGCATGAAACACCCTGAAAGTCTGGATTTCCTGGCACTGAACCGTGCAAAGTTTAGAAGTCTGGGCTGAGTACTGGAAATAAAGTCACAAGCAGAAAATGAAAACTTTTTTCTGCATTTGGACAGTGCATTCTTCAGCAAGATTTTAACACACCATAAAACTGAATGAGATCAGCTAATACAAAAACTATCCAATATTTTTAATGGGAGTTTAAGCATAATCCTCGCACCTGGTTCTTGTTGTGACGTCATTTATTGGCTTGTTCCAGGCTTCAGAACTTCAGTGTTTTGATGGTTGTTGATAGGCAAATACTCTTATCATCTTTGTAGATAAGTTGAGTAGTAGGAACCTGATCCTTTCTTTGATTTGACCACATCTTGATGCCTGGAATTAAAGAGAGCTAGCAAAATCCCTCCTCACACTTTTTGAAAAGTCTGAAGGTTTTGAACCTGAGTCCCTTTGAGCAAGAGCTTGGTTATCTACCCTCTAGACCATCCTTGCCACTTTGGTGCAGCTGGAAGTGGAAAATTAGCGTGTTTGAGGGAAGATTGTGACTTGCAAAAAGTTTTTATTCTGACCATCAGCCTCAGAACTAGAAATTACAGACAACTACAATTGACATATGCCTGAAACCACCTCGAGGTTACTGTGCTGACTTATAGTTCTGGTTTAGGACAGTGGTTAGCACGCTTGCCTATGGCCGCAACAACTAGGGTTTGAGACCCGTTGGTGGCATATTTCAATTGCAATAGCCTGTTCTGAATTCAACTTTCGGAGTTAGACCATGCCTTATTAATTAATGATAGATTCACCGCTATTAATTTTGTTAAATGCAGAAAATTTTCATTTTGGGTTATATTCACTTCAATTGGGTTTACTATCAGATAAATATCTATTATATAAATATTTAAATGGAGAAATCCTCCGCTTTTTGCTAAAAGGCTATATTTTACTAAGGTAGCTAAAATAGGTACTTCTGCCAAAAATGTTCTCAACTGCTAATGTCAAACATACTTTTTCACGATTATGATATATTATAATGAAGAAGCATCAAACCTGTAATTGTCTCTTTTTGAGCCCTCGTCACTTCAGGAGCTTACAGGCCATCCAGCTTCAACCAGTTATAGCCAGTTCCAACTGGTTCCAGCCAGTTCTTAACCAGCTTCAACTAGGCTTTACCATCCACCATCTCGTTATTGGTATAGAATCCTGAGTACACTTCAGTAGAAGCAGTTTCTAACTGAATGATATCTTTAAGGAGGTGGCTTCTTGCTTTCACAGTATTTCATGGTTGGTTGCAGCTCCGACCAGTTCTAACCAGTTCCAACTAGGCTTTACCATGGACTATCACGTTATTGGGTTGGTTTATGTAGAATTCTGAATACACTTTGTTGCAGGTGTAATTTGCAGGGTAGCCGATAGAAGAAATCATGCCATTTGTAGCATACAGTAGAAAATTGCAGCCTTTAGATACTGAAAAGGAGAGAATCAAAGTCAGGTGTATTGCAGTTTAGGTAGGCGGGATCAGACATAAAAAGGAGAATGAATAAAATTCAAATTTTCGCATGCAAAATGGCAAAATTCGCTACTTTGACGCTTTATAACATAGAACCAAAGCAATATTTTGGAATTCTGTTTGCTGCATGTGAATAAACGCATGAAAAACTATAGAATAAAAAATGAAAACACAAAATTTGGCTGCATAAGCACTTTAAAGTTGATAGTATGCAATAAAATTATTATATTTTATTTAGACTAAGAGCTTTGCTTTGATACCAACTATCCAAATACCTATAATGCTACTAAAGAACTATAAATTTACACTATTTCCCATATTTTCAAATCCATTTACAAGCTCTGCAGGTACAACCATCTTCCTTCTGCCCTTGGATTCATTGTTGAAAGGATAAGTTGCTATTACAGGTCTTCATTGCAAGCAGAACTCAATTAAACATGCCGAGTGTTGAAGACAAGGAAACAGTAGCAAAGAGATTTTAACCAGGGTTGGTAACTTGGTTTAAGCTCGAACCCCACGCTAATTGTTCCAGTATAAGTAGCAGATGAAGTCAGATAAGTTACTATTCTGTGCTAATCAAGTGCACAGAGCATTTCCAACTCCCTTTCCAGCAACATGAAAAGATATTATCAAAATTTGAAATTATGAAATGATAGTAATAAGTAAAAAAGTATGTACAACATTTTGAAATAAGCGAAAGCTTTTCGGTTAAAAACCATTCTCAGGGTGCCTTTTATTTGTGGCGTATTTCTAAACATGTTTATATTGTAGCATAACTGATCTCCTCACCTTATTATTTTCCCAGAAGTTTAAAGTGTATTTCAACTACTTTAATGAAACGAACACATAGATTACTTAAGCTTTTCGTCTGACACTCAGCAGAGTAATACGTGTGTAATTATGTTTCGGCTATGCTGAAGTTCTGTACCATCCAAAGACTGTTTTTACTACTTTCTAAGGCAAAAAAAGTTAGGAAGGCAAAACCCAGGCTCCTATATGCGGATTTTTACTGTATGTTACCCCCACTAATCAAAAAAGGCAGAAGGGCTCCTTGCCCTCCTCTAGTATCCTTACTTATTAATGTTTTACGATAAATTGCGAATTAACGAAAATGAGAAAATTGCCTCGAGAATTTAGCAAGGGATCTTCCTTGCAAGTCATGTGATTCGATTAAGTGTTTTCATTGGGCAGCTCCTTAAACTCGACAAATACCAGACAAGTTAAGTGGGTTGAGATAAAGATCTTTCTTGCAAGTCTCATGTGACTCGATCAAGCGTTTTCATTGGCGTTAAACTCGACAAATAGCAGACAAGTTAAGAAGTGGGTTGAGATAAGTATCTTCCTTGTAAGTCATGTGACTCGATCGAGCGTTTTCATTGGACAGCTTCTTAAACTCGACAAATACCAGACAACTTAAGTAGGTTGGGATGATTAAGATTTGCTGCACCTGGTCGAATACTCAGTTCTGATTTTGATCCGTTCTTAATGGACTCGCTTAGGAGTTAGAAATCTGCTTTCTCGTGAAAGTCTTCAAGTGGAGTAAAACCACGCTTCAGTGAGATATTTAACTCCGAACTGATTCAGTGATTTATTGACGATATGCAGAAACTTGGCAGATTGGTTTTCTGTGTGCTTCTCTCAATCATCATCACCAACATTGGCTTGGTTGAAGGGCAGACAGACAGCATCGAAAGCAGTAAAAAATCTGCGAAATTTGAAGTTTCATATTTGGACACCGAGATACCGATTGACAGTATTCGCAATGACACCCTGGGTGTGGAAGAAGTTGTTAACCAGGTAACTATTTTTTTATCAAGGACGTTAACACTTAAGAGGGCCGGTATGGGTATTTTCGTGCAACGTTATCGGGATTTTCCATTCTTCGTGTTTCGTGTTTGAAACTTTATAATTCTCCGTGAATCGTTATTGATGTTACCATGATTCGAGAATCGTTCAGATCTTCAAAAGTTTGATATTCGTGATTCGATATTCATCCATTTTATTTTTCGTAACCCGTTCCTGGGACCCCCCCATACCGGCCCTCACTTAAGGGGAGGGCGAGTTGACCATTTTCAGCATGTACTTGTAGGTAGATAGTAGCACCTAAAATTGAAACAGTACGAACCAGTCACTTAGCAACCGACTTAGAAGAAACTTTAGCCTGCCAGATAGTAGCGCATCTATATTCAAAGATTAGATTTTTCACCTTGAAAATTCATGTTGCTCTCCAAAATAATTTTGATTGAAAAGATTTGGAATTTCATGCAAATTCAATGGCTGTTCTGCATTCAAGTATCTACATCATGAGTGTGGATATAGTACTAACCTGAAACTAAGAAATGAATGTTGTAAAAACCCTGCTGCCTGGTTTCGTATAGGTTGACAAGAAGTACGTAAGAACTTGAAACATCTTCAGCACGAAAGGCAATGAATTCGCAGTGATGAAATACCAAATCTTTGCAATCATTTTCTGAAGCAATATGAATTTTCCAGCTGAAAAATCGAATGTTGGTTACCACAGAAAATTGCATTTGACATCTCAAACATTATCCATATTCTTAAAATCTTACCTCAAGGATGTGAAGGAGGTTTCCAAATACGAGGCTCTGGAACCCAGCGTAGCAACCAAAGATAGCAACCAATCAGATCCATGATTCTCTCTTTTAGGTGGGCTGCAGCCTGGCTTGTCTGAATAAAAGAGGATGTCTGACGTCACTTTTCAAGATGGAGGGAAATACATGCACAATGCTGAAAAGATTCTTAAAATCCACACAGAAATACGGCCATTCTCAGACGAAGAAGAAAAACTCAAAAGTCGTAGTGCTGCGAGCTTTGGTAGGTTGTCACCCTAGGTAACGTCTATGCAGTATTGTGGAGGATGTTCATCATCTATTGTGGAGAGAAACCATTAGTACTGCGGCTACTAACTCTACGCTGCTTGTGGTTTCCCTTCACAGTAATGATGGTATCTCCAAATAGTGTTGATGGTTTCTCCAAATAGTATACTGTATCCCCCACAGTACGAAACATCCTCAGTAATACTGAACATCCTCCACAGTACTGAACATCCTCCACAATACTTAACATCCTCCACAGTACTGAACATCCTCCACAGTACTGAACATCCTCCACAGTACTTAACATCCTCCACAGTACTAAACACCCTCCACAGTACTGAACATCCTCCACAGTACTGAACACCCTCCACAGTACTAAACATCCTCCACAGTACTTAACACCCTCCACAGTACTTAACATCCTCCGCAGTACTGAACATCCTCCACAGTTTTGAACATCCTCAACAGTACTGGACAGATGTTTCCCAGGGTTGGTATCTGAGAATAAACAAAGTCTCAAAGTGATGCTGTTAAATCATTTTACATAACCTGCAGAATTAAAAGTCAAATTTATGAAATAAAATCTAAGGAAAATCATGAATATAACAAAACATAATTGCTACTGTAGCTTTACATCAAACCATGTGTTCAATATTGTGTAGATACAGAGAGTTGGTTTTCCCACAAGAGCTCTTTCCATCACAGTTAATTAGTCTAATTAGACTCTCCCAGTACTGATTGGTTGTCTTTCACAATACCAATCATTCAACATTTTTAAAATTGGCCATTTTCCGTCCATCTCTGGGGATAACAATACTCAAGGTTTCATTTTCGTTCTCTTTCTGACGTAATACTCTGTTGAGTGTCAGACGAAAAGCTATGCTTCGCTATGTATCTGATTTTCCTCGCCGTTCTCAAGTTCTGTACTGATCAAAGACTGTTCTGACGTATTTCTCTGATGAGTGTCAGATACAAAGCCTTAGTAGTTATTTCAAATCGTTATATTTCTGATTTTCCTTGCAATCCTCAAGTTCTGTACCGATCAAAGACTGTTCTGACGTACTACTCTGATGAATATCAGATGCAAAGCTCTAGTAGTTATCAAGTTTTGTTGTTTCTGATTTTCCTCGCGACCTTAAACTAGAGAGGCATGTAACATACCTGATATGATTGGCATTGAATGAAATCAAGGTTGAGTTCTGGGAATGAGAGTAAGATGCTTCTTGAATCAATCTGATTAAGGTATCTTGAAACCTGCAATGAAAAGTGTAATTCAATTCATCAATCTATAACAAATCATTGATAGCATTGCTTGGTCTAAAGCTGCATCGCAGTGCTCGATGTACAGAAGTACAAAGCGCAACATATCGGGAATAAGAAAGGAGATCTCTATTACTCAAAGTAATTGTTAGCAAAGTTTATTGATGAAGATTATTATCGAACCGTTTATCAATGGTTTATTTTTGAATCAGTTGATGAAAAAGCTTTTGCCAAGATTTCATACCCGGCAGTTTGTAAGAGATTTGACAAAAAATTGCACTCATGATTTTTCGCTGAGAAACTTAACGCTTTGAGCAACACATCTCCCTTATCAATTTCATGACATGTACCCTAAGGGGGCTTTGCACGTTCCCAATGGTTCCTCGTGGGGTTTCCTGCGTAAAAGACATTAAAAACATTTGTTCTTGCAGGACCCCTGCCTCAACAACCCGTGTCATCATGGCCGTCAGTGTGCTGTAGACGAGCTAGGCCTTCGATGTTTCTGTGCTTATGATGAGAGAGGAGAACTTTGTGAAAGAAAGTGTAAGAAGATTCACTTCTATTCAGTTGTATGCAGGGTTTTTACAACTCGCAACAACTCGCAACTAACAACTTTAATCTAGTAACAAACTAGTAACTTGGAGTTTACAATTTTACTCTTACAGTATACAACTTACAACTTAACCGTCCTCCTTCGCAAGGTTTCTTTGAAAGTTAACGAGGTGTAATGAAAAAACTTTCCTTTCTTTGTTTCACTAAATTACGGACCACAGAATCAAGGACCTCGGGAGCTAAAACTAATAAGGAAGCCTTGCGGAGGAGTGAACAACTCAACTCTCATAACTTACAATTAGAAAATTGCATAGCTTACAACTTCTGACTTAATTCTAGTAACCTAATACTTAACTTTTACAAATAACAACTTTCACTATTTCCTCCTAACATCGTTAGTTTTCGTATCTAAGGCGTTGCTAGGGAAAATATTCCCAGCATGCATTGTGTGGAACGAGATCCGTCATCTTTAGGGGATTTTCAATTGCTGGTAACTTGCAACAGCGCCTTTCCCTTCATACATTAAATTGCTTATCAGTAGAGTTTGTTAAAATAGGAAACTATATCAAAAAGGGCCCAAACAACAAGGTAGCTAAATGCTTTGTTTTTCTCTTTCATGATTTCGGAAAGCATTGGGTCTTTCCCTAGCTGTTAAACTGTCAAAAGTGCTCTGCAAATTTGTAGAATTGACGTGGAAATTTGATATAATAAAAGTGAAAATCATCAAACATTTCCTTTTAGTGACAGGCAAAAGCTGTCTTGATATCAAACAGAACCACCCAAATGCAACTCTGAAGAGTGGACTGTATGAAATTGGCAGTGCAGTGGTGGAAACTAAGTTCAAAGTTTATTGTGATATGGAGTTTGATCAAGGTATGGACAGATTCAAAATGTCTTTCTTCTTTGTTTACTTGCTGGCTTAACTTTTTGCTATTAACTAAAAGAGGCTGCTCACGCCAAAGAGGGAAAAGCCACGGTTATAAATGTCAATGATAGAAACACATTATTGCAGTTATCACAAGGGGCTGGGTTTTGGTTCGGTCCTGTTACTTGGCATTGATTGATGGCGGTCTCATGGATGACTTGTTCATCTCGTGGTCTTATCCTTAGTTCATTCATTTCGGATATCTGGAACGTGTGACTAGCTAAATAATTTGTCCCCACCCACCACTCCTTTCTATTACAATATATTTCTTAAGTTTCCTATTTCTGTTTCTGAATCCGCCTTTTTCCTTTCTACCTTTCTGTTCGAAGGCGTTTCATCTGGCCTCTCTCAGATGGACTGGTGTGCATCAGCTCGTAGTTAAACCATTAAGCCGAAACAAGGGCTCCCCAAGGGCCGCAAACGTTGTCTATGTTTCCATCACCAATTTAGAGATTCATATTGTCAGGGCTGGTGTGCCACTGCAAGCCCACTCCACAGTTTTTGTAGGGCCTTTAAGGCATAATACGGAATTTACGACATTATGACAGCAATGCTAACTTCAAAATTAGCTGTATTAGTGCATGGCTTGAAACAAAAATATTCTTGGAAATTTCGCAACAAGACAATAAAGTGTCTGACACCAGTGCTTTCAAATTACTTGGAAATTATATTCAAATGATGAAAATTTTGCGAGTTCAACTTCCAGTGAATTCAAAGAGAGGTTAATTTCTTATTTTTATGCATTTAGGTGGATGGATGCGAGTGATGAAAGTTGAACACAAGAAGGCGGAAGATTTCGGTGACTTCACAGAGATTTCGACCTTGGAAGGTCTTGCTTTGGAAAGGAATTATGTATCTACAGGAGAATTGCTTCGAAAGTTGAGGGGAATGACCGGTTTCCTACAGTTTCGCTTTGAGTGTGAATCTAGCATAACAAAGAGAAAGCTTCATATCAAAACAAACATCTCCAGGCCAGCAGTTGTTGATTATTTAGTTGGAGCAACAAACAATCAACCGGCCTCCTGTAGGAGCTACACAAGGTGAGGGAACTATTCATGGTATGGAAATTTCGAAACTCCCTGGTAAAAGAAAACATGTATAATCAACAAAAAATCTTTAATTAGTTTTAGAATTTATTTTTGAGTTGTGTTGATGATTCATATTCATCAACATTCATCAGAACCTTCTTTCCGTAGTATAAGTCAGAACCAACGGTTATAAGTTGAAAGATATCAAAAGTAATGAATCTCAACCACTAGGTAAAATAAGATGGGGATAGTAAAATCAATTCTTTCCCAGCCTCCACCGTTGTGTTGTATCAATATCATTGTATTGATGCAATTGGCAAGGCACTCGATCCCTCATCAAGGGGTCGTGGGTTCGAATCGCAATCTTGGATGAATTCACCAATTTTTTTTAAAGAACATATTTGAGTAAATCAAGATGAAATGAAAATACAGGGTTAAAAACTTGTTTGTTTCTCATTTAATTGTAGATACGAAGAAGATGAATCGAAACTAACGAAGGATTGTGACACGTGGCACAATGGAGTTTGGGGCCTGGCAGGTGCTGGCGGAAATGACCGACTGACAAACCATCCGATGTTCGTTTTTGAAAAATACCATTGGCTATTGAGTAAGGAAAATGGGAGGTTTGAGTGTGATAATAAGGAAGGAGCCCCTCTTGCTGTCATGGATTATTGGCATGTCTTTGTGAGATAAACTCTCGCTCATTTTTCATGTCATTTATTCATTATTTAACGTTAGATATTACTTCTTTACTTGGTAAGACTAGTACAAGGTAATAATTAATCCAACTTACAACAAAACCTACTTTTAATTACGAAAGGCCAAGGCTTATATATATCGTATATATACAGATAAATACGAATTCAAAAACATAATCTATATGTGCATTGTTCATAAGTCAGGGCCATTATTTACTTTCTGAAGATGGAAAGCGTTATGGACTCATTTTGATCGTATCGGTAAGGGTGTTCCAAAGGTCAAATCGGTAAGGGTAAGGGTGTTCGTATCGGTAAGGGTGTTCCAAAGGAGACTCCCCTGAATGATATTGACTGACAGCGAAAACGTGTTTCGACCTTTGGAAGCTTACAGAGATCATCTATTCTTAATTTTTATCTTATAGTACGTTTACATGAGACCCAAATGGAAAGTCAGAACGAATTTGAAGTTCAGTATTGAATCTCCTACGATGGTAATTATTTTCCTGTGTGGCTTTTTGTTATTTTCATCTGGTCTTATGTAATTGTTTCTAGTGCTGTTGTCCTCTTTCTTCCTTTCAGATGAAGCTGGAAATTCTTCTGCTGTTTCTTTGTTGTTGTTTTGTTGATTTTTTGTTGGATGATATTGTTTATTTTAAAAAAATGTTTCATGTTTGCTGTTTGTTGTAGTCTGCTTTGAAGCATCAAGCAATCTTTCGATAAAAACTGTTTGTCAATTAGTCGTTTTCCTAACGACCAAATTCGCTCGTTTGGACTTCTTACCAGGGCTTGACGATCTCTACCCACATTTACCACTTTTTGGGGGCAGGTCATCTTATATATATTTGCAACCTCCGCATTTAGAGATTTCAACGGTTCACCGTGTGTGAATCGTTGAAAATCCTCAAAGTCGAAAAGGAATTTTTCAAAGTAATGTTTACTTACAAATACGTTTTCGCTTTCTTGCAACCGATCTGTTTGCGTTTCACTGCATTCATTGTTCATTGTCGTCTTCGATGCAAATTTTCTTGTCATAATTTCTGTGCGAGATTTTTCCATATACTGTCGTTGCGCATATTTGCTTTATTTTTACTATCTCTTCAAATGCAGTGATGGTAATGGCGTCTCCAATGCTAACTTCGCTCTACAATGCTCAATCATCCTTTCTCATCACTTCCTTGTTTGCATTCTCTCAGACTTTCCGATGCTTGAATCACGTTAGCGATATCCGAGTTAATAAAAAAGCAAAACTAAGCTCCCAATTTACCCATTCATTACCCTCTTTCCGTCGTGATTAATTTCGAACTCTGCTTGTCATCTATACCTTACAGAACCATTGAAGAAAACGTGACGTGACTCAAAGAGATTAGGGTAACGTACAGTTTACCAAAGTTTCTGCAATAATTTGAATACCCTTGATTAGCCTGTTCTTGTAGAATTGAATTACCCGTGTTAGACCATGCCTTATAAATTAATTAATGTTATTATTACATGGCTCTGAGGAAGGATTTAATGCGGAACACGAATTAATGCCCCACTGTGGATAAGCCTGGAGCTGTGAACATCAATGTTACTGTACTAACTTACTGCCCTGGTTTAGGACAACGGTTAGCACGCTCATCTGGATGCAAAAACCTGCGTTTTAGGCCCGATGGTGGCATATGTCAATGGTGGTAGCTTGTTCTCGTATAATTCAATTTCAATTATATAAATATGTGAATAGGAGAAATCCGCCTCTTTGTGTGTTAAGGCACTTTTGCAAAAAGATACTTCTGACAAGAATTTCCTTGCGAGGTAATGTCAAAAATAGCCAGAAATATCGGAAACATAGCGAAACTAAAACATGGATAACTTAGGCTTTCCGTTTGACATTCAAAATACTACGTCACAACCACAACACAGTGATACGTTTTCTGCCTATTTTGAAGTTCTGTACCATTAAAGACTGTTACTTCTAGATAATGTCAAACATACTTTTTCCCACAATTGTCATATATAATAATGAAAAATATCAAACCTGGGACTTTCTCTTTTGTGAATTATGACTCTAGGAACCTACAGCCGATCCAGTTCCAACCAGCTCAAACCAGTTCCAACTGGTTCCAACTAGGCTTTACCATCCACCAGCCCATAGTAAGCGTAGCATCTTGAGCACACTTCATTGTTGATGTAATTCGCAAGGTAGCCGGTAGAAGGAATCATGCCATTTGTAGCAGTCAGTAGAAAACTGCAGCCTTTACATGCTGAAAGGAAGAGAATTAAAGTCAGGTGTGTATCGCAGTTTATGATGGCAGGATCAGACATAGATAACAATAATGATGATAATAATCAATTTGCTTTAAAGTTCCTGGTATGCAATAGTGCACACCAAGAGATGCGTAATATTAAAATACTAATACTACTATAAAACCTATGAATCTACAATATTTCCTGCATTTTTCAAATCCATTTACAAGCTCTGCAGGCATAGTTCAGGGCTATTTCAAATTAATTGTATTTAGTATTAATCATATTCGGATGACGTAAAACCATTTTTCTAAAGATGTTTGGTGGACTACAGCCCCCAGCCCCCCTCCAACTTCCGACAGGCCTACAGTTATCCCCCTTCCACCGTGTTGTAAAGGTATATCGGGTTGAGCGTAACTCGTTCCCAAACCTCTTGTTGTAACCACGCTGAAACCACGTTTTTATCAATTGTGAAATTGGTGTGTTGAGAGTACGCACAGAAGTCAACAGTGTGCATGATTTCCTAAGCTAGTCTTAGGTGAAAATCGAAATGCTTTTTTATATAATTTGTAAATAGTCAGTTATTGTTATCAATATGAAATATACAACCCAAAGACGTCTTCTTCATTCTGAGTAAGGCCCGGACTCGATTAGTTCCAAACACACCTTTTGATTTGTTGGTGAGGGGGCTATTACAGGTCTTTACTGCAAACAAAACTCAATTTAACTTGCGGAGGGTTGAAGAAACGGAGTCAGCAACAAAGAGACTTTAACCAGGATTGGTAGTTTGGCTTTTCAGTTTAAACCACTTGAAAATTAGATAGGGGGTGCTCCCTCCTCGATTAGTTTACCTATTGAGGGGGCTCCTCCTGCAAGTAGTTCTCTCATGCAATTATATACTTGTTTCTGTTTGGTATATTATATTTTGATTGTATTCTTTTATTTTTCAACAATTATAACTTTTTTTAACATTGTAATTTAGTATGTAGTTTTGTTTAGTTTAGCTATTTGAATTGTATGGTGGAATTTAAAATAACGAAAGTGAAACTGAAACTGAAAATTATTCCAATAAAAGTTTCTTTTCTCTTTTGATTCATGTGAACTTGCCGTTTTTCAATAACCTAGACCTTAGATAATTATAAAGTACTACTTAGTAGCAAAGTTGAAAAAAGGTTGTACAGATAATTCCGTATTGAACAAGAGGCAGGTAGGTATATATTCAACGCGCTACTCTTCAAGAGGCAAGAGGCCTTATTACCAGCAGGGGTACGGAAGCCCTACTTTAACGTCCCTTTCGAATGACGGTGGAGTGAGTTGCCTAGTCAATGCCTCGAAAGTCACCCATCCAAATTTTGATCTCCTAGGATCAGGCTTAACTGCAGCTGCACAAAGTAGATCGCTTAAGGCCACTCGGCAGCTCACCCCAAAGAAATTATACGTGAAACCTTTTTCGCAACTACTCGGTGTTTGATGGTTCATTCCATCGCTTAGCTGGGTGCTTATCTTTGTGCTTAACTGATCTCTCTTTAACTATCCCATCTTAAATTCGCCCATATTGGGTTTTGTGTGTTTTCAAGACCTTCAAGCTTCGTTTGAAAACTTGTTGAGAATTATGTCAAAACTCAAACTATCATATAATCAAAATGAAAACTATTTTGTTACCCCTCTTAGCAAAAGGCAGAAGGGGTGCTTACCCTCCTCCGTGCCCCCTCTCCCGCCTCCTTGCTTGTCAATGTTTTATAAAATAAATTGCGAATTAACAAAAATGAGAAAATAGCCTCAAGAATTCAGCAACAGCAAGAGATCTTTCTTATAAGTCATGTGACTCGATCGAGTGTTTTCATTGGACAGTTGTTAAACTCGCAGAATACCAGTCAAATTAAGTGAGTCAAAGTGATTAAAATCTGCTGCACCTGGTCGAATACTCAGTTCTGATTTTCATCCGTTCTTAATGGACTCGCTTAGGAGTAAGAAATCTGCTTTCTCGTGAAAGTGTTCAAGTGGAGTAAAACTTCACTTCAGTGAGATATCTAATTCCGAACTAATTCAGTGATATATTGAAGACATGCAGAAACTTGGCAGATTGGTTTTCTGTGTGCTTCTCTCAATCATCACCAACATTGGCTTGGTTGCAGGGCAGGCAGACAGCTTCGAAAGCAGTAAAAAGTCTGCGAAATTTGAAGTTTCATATTTGGATACCGAGATACCGATTGACAGTATTCGCAATGACAGCTTGGGTGTGGAAGAAGTCGTTAACCAGGTAACTATTTTTTTCTCATAGACAGAACCACTTAAGGGAGGGTGAGTTGACAATTTCCAGCTTGCACTTGTAGATGACAACTTATTAAATGTGGTACAATACTAACCTCCCACTTAGATACCGACTTAAAAGAAACTTTTAGTCTGCTACATAGTAGCAGCCTATACATACAGATTAGATTTCCCCCCTCCTCTTTGGAAGGAAAGTCTCCACATTATGTACGCTCTACAATGTCAGTGTAGATGCAGTACTAACCAACCGCTAAGAAACTGAATGTTGCAAAACAAGGCTGCTTGGTTTCTTATTGGTTGAGAAGAAATAGGTGAAGAATTTAAAACATCTTCAGCAGGAAAGCCAATGAATTTGCATGAAAAAACTTTCCAATAAATTCAATCGCAGTATGGTTCTTTCCAAAATTTTGTTTGTGCCCAACAGATCATTTGGTACAAACTTTGGTGCAGTCCTAGAGAAACCCAAAACAAAGTTTGTCTTAAAATCTCGAAAAACTGAGTGGTCCGTCTTTGATTAAAAACATTGACCATCTACAATATGAAATATTTACTAAAATATTCAAGATACCTGAGACACATTTTGAAAGACAAAGATCTGCACTTCTAGATGTTACTGGTCAGATTTCGATAAGTTAAAAATAAGGTCAAGGGTTCGATAAGGGTAAAAAATTGCTTTTGAAGGATGTATAGCACTGGCCTACGATATAACTACGTAAGCTTATTTTTTGGAATTCACGGATAATTTCTATCATCACTGGATTCCCTTTGGTGTTTTGATTCTAATGGTGTACAACAGTAACCCGCATCTTACACCCCAAACATTATCAATATTCTTCAAATCTTACCTCAAGGATGCGAAGGAGGTTTCCAAATACGAGGCTCTGGAACCCAGCGTAGCAACCAAAGATAGCAACCAATCCGATCCATGATTCTCTCTTTTAGGTGGGCTGCAGCCTTGCTTGCCTAAATAAAAGAGGGTGTCTGACGTCACTTTTCAAGATGGAGGGAAATACATGCACAATGCTGAAAAGATTCTTAAAATCCACACAGAAATACGGCCATTCTCAGACGAAGAAGAAAAACTCGAAAGTCGTAGTGCTGCGAGCTTCGGTAGGTTGTCATCCTAGGGAACGTCTGGGCAGTACTGTGGAGGCTGTTCATCACCTACTGTGAAGGGAAACCATCAGTACTGTGGTTATTACCTCCACGGTGCTTGTGGTTTCCCTTCACAGTAATGATGGCATCCTTCCATAGTGCTGAGTATATTGTATCCCCACAATACTGATGTCATCCCCAAACAGTACTGAACATCTTCCATCGGACTGATCATCTACCACAGTACAAAACATCCTCTTTAATACTGATCATCCTCCACAGTATGGATCATCCTACACAGTGCTGAATATCCTCCACAATACTGGACATCCTCCATCGTACATAATATCCTCCACAGTACTGAATATCCTGCACAATACTGAACATCCTCCACAGTAATGATCATCCTCCACAGTGCTGAATATCCTCCAATGGAAGTATGGTGTCCAACCACAGTACTGTTAATATCTCTTTACAGTACTTAATATCTTTCAGCTAATTTTTATCCACCTCTGAGTGTAACAATTTTGTTACGCTTCATTTTCTTCCTGGTGTAACTCTGATGAGTGTCAGACACAAAGCCTTAGTAGTTATTATGTTTCGTTATGCTTCTGATTTTCCTTGCCATCCTCAAGTTCTGTACTGATCAAAGACTGTTCTGACGTACTATTCTGAAGATTGTCAGACGCAAAGCGTCAGTAGTTATTATATTTCTTTATGTTTCCGATTTTCCTCACCATCCTAAACTAGAGAATCATATAGCATACCTGATATGATTGGCATTGAATGGCATCAAGGTTGAGTTCTGGGAATGAGAGTAAGATGCTTCTTGAATTAATCCGATTAAGGTATCTTGACACCTGCAACGAAAAATAATAATTTTTTGTATGTCAATTAGCTAGATTGACTTTCTAAATCCTCTTTTTTCTCAAGTAAACAATTTAGTAATTGTGATTTTAGTACTGAATATCCTATAGTATTTATGGTATCCCTCCACAGTACCGTACATCGTCCACAGTACTGATGATATCCCTCTACAGTACTGTACTCATGATATTCATTACATTGGAGGGTGTTCAGTACTGTAGAAGAATATATTGGTACAGAACTGTGGAGGGAAAACATCAGTACTGTGTAGGATATTCAGTTCAGTTCTATGGAGGTAATACCTAAATTTATTCTGGTTTCAATCCACTGTACTTAATTGTATCCCTCCACAGCACTGATGGCATCCCCAGACAGTACTAATGGTATCCCCAAATAGTACTGATGGTATCCCTCTACAGCACTGATGTTATCCCCAGACACTACTGATGGTATCCCCCAAATAGCACTCATGGTATCCCCAAATAGTACTGATGGTATCTCTCCACAGTACTGCACAGACGTTTCTCAGAGTGATAAAGGCCTAAAGGTTTACTTTACATGATTTTCGTTCCATACAGGCTCTCATACAGAATATAGTCTGACTGATGATTGTGAAAACATGAAAGTTTAAGTAACATAGAACCTCCTTGTCTCTTATCTAACAAATGATTTAAAGAGTTTTTTGTAAGATATATTCTTACTAATTCAATAGAGCTTGGCCTACTTCATATCAAAAGATGGTTTTGTAGTTAAGTTGATGCTACTTTATTCGACTACTCTCAATATTCAACGTAAAGAAGTGATTTTCCAATCATTCGTATTCCAAAAAGTGTTTTTATTTTCTAATAAATGTTTGAGAGGTTATGGGGAATTGTGCATGTTTACTTGAAATATGTTCATCTAATCATACCAAAATCAGAATTGTTAACTGCGCAACAATCCCTAAAATTCCAAAAGTGTTTATATTTTCCGAAAAACATCGGAGAGATTATGAGGAATTTTCAATGTTTATTTTGAAATTTTTGAAATAATTTTCGTAATCATAGAAACAGGAAAATTGTGAACAGCACAGCAATTCCGAAAATCCTAAAAAATGTTTATATTTTGAGAAAAAAACTAGAGTATTATGGAAATCTAGCATAATCATTTTGAAAAAAGCTAATAGATATTGCTCTGGGTTATTAACTAAAAAACTTGTATTGTGCAATTTGTTTGAATACACGAGTAGATGATATTCGATTAGATATTATGGGGGGGAAAATGACCTACTTTTTAATAAGCTGTGACACTCAGATTTTGTAAGCATACCCATTTATGATATGGCAAGAAAAATCGGATGCATAGCGAAATGAAAATACATTTTTTTAAGCTTTTCGTCTGACACTCAACAGAGTAATGCGTCAGAAAGAGAACGAAACAGAAACCTAACTGATTTATATACCTAGATGTGGATCGAAATAGGCCAATCAGAAAAGAGGTGAATGATTAGTATAGTGTTGGAAAACCAATCAACACCCGCGATACAGTGAGCCAACCAATGAGATTACTTCAAGAGTCCTTAGGCGAAAACGAACTCTTGCTGTCTACACAATAGAAGAACCTTGGTTTTTATGTAGATAGATTCCGTGTTTTCATGTTTTTACTTCACTATGATTCCAATTTTTCTGGCCATATTGAAGTTTTGTACCGATCAAAGACTGTTCCATTTACGAGACTAAATTTTTGAAGTATGCTCAAATTATTAACGAAACTCAATAATATGAACTCAACAAATGCAAACAATTCAGAGATAAATAATTCTTCAAACGTTAATAAGATCTACTTAATACCATGACGATTAAACTACAAAATAAAACAAAGGTCAGACTGAAAAATCAAAGAGAAGTAAACAAGAGTCCAGAAAAGTGAGGAATTTGGAAATTAGATAGGGAAAGGCTGCTGTCACACCGTCACACTGTCATTGTATTAAGTAGGTCCTTGTCTTGGTTTATCTCCTTGTAACCCTGTGAGAAAGAATTGTATCCAGTAGGTCCTTGTCTAGCTTTATCTCCTTGTAACCCTGTGAGAAAGCATTGTATTAAGTAGGTCCTTGTCTAGCTTTATCTCCATGTAACCCTGTGAGAAAGCATTGTATTAAGTAGGTCCTTGTCTAGCTTTATCTCCTTGTAACCCTATGAGAAAGCATTGTATTAAGTAGGTCCTTGTCTAGCTTTATCTCCTTGTAACCCTGTGAGAAAGCATTGTATTAAGTAGGTCCTTGTTTAGGTTTATCTCCTTGTAACCCTGCGTTTTGTAAATTGTGTTTACAGGTAAGTTCCCCAATCATTATTGGAATAGTTTACTGATCAAAACTTTAATAAAACGTTCTATGAATGGTGTATTTTCAATTAGTTTATGAAAAAGTTATTCAAGATTCCATACCCTTCTATGAGAGATTTGTAAAAAATTGTACTCATGTTCTGAGATTTTTTGCCGTGAAACCCAGCTAAATAAGCGGCACACCCCTTATCAATTTTATGCCATGCACCTAATGGAGGTTGTCCGTATTTTGACTCAGCAAAAAAGACATAAAAGACATTTGTTCTTGCAGGACCCCTGCCTCAACAACCCGTGTCATCATGGCCGTCGGTGTGCTGTAGACGAGCTAGGCCTTCGATGTTTCTGTGCTCACGATGAGAGAGGAGAGCTTTGTGAAACAAAGTGTAAGAAGATTCACTTCTATTCGGTTGTAGGCAGGGTTTTTACAACTCGCAACAACTTGCAACTAACAGTTTAAATCTAGTTACCCAGTAACTTTGAGCTTACAATTTACCTCTTATAGTTTACAACTTACAACTTAATCATTACAACATATAACTTTCATTATTTCCTGCTGCAACCTTTAGTTTTGGTAGCTAATGCGTTGCTATGGAGCATTTTCCTATCATGCATTGCGTGAAACAAGATTGGCCATCTTTCCGGGAATCCTCAATTACCTACTGGTAACTTGCAACAGAACGTTCTGCTTAGCATATCACTTTTTTACCCCTACAGTATTTAAAATTTTCTTCCTTGGGTGCATCAGCAGAGCATTTTAAAGGAATTTTCACTACTCGGGACTTAAGCAAAAGGGGGCCAACATAACAGTCTCAGATACAAGCTTCTCAGTAGAGGGGTCTAATGATTTGCCCTTATCCTTTGCCATTAATACATATAAATATATAGTTAAGTTAAATTATTTCAAAAAGGGCCTATGCTACTGTGGAAATTCTTTGTTTGTCTTTTTCATGATTTTGGAAAGCATTGGGTCTTCTCGGGTCTTTCCCTAGCTGTTAAACTGTCAAAAGTGCTCTGCAAATTTGCAGAATTGAAGTAGACAATAGATGAAAATGAAATCAATCAAACATTTCCTTTAAGTGACAGGCAAAAGCTGTCTTGATATCAAACTGAAACATCCAAATGCAACTCTGAAGAGTGGACTGTATGAAATTGGCAGTACGAAGATCAAAACAAAGTTCAGAGTTTATTGTGATATGGAGTTTGATCAAGGTATGGACAGATTCAAAATGTCTTCCTTCTTTGCTTACTGGTAAACCTTAAAGTGGCCTGGTCACACCAAAGAGAGGAGAGGCGGGCTTATGATTGGGAGTTTATGAAGCTACGACAGCAACCGTAATATCAGTTGTATTGAAGCAACCGGGTCAGAGGGGAGAGGGGCAGGGGGGACTGGAGGCTAGCTTAGTCCCTGCGTTACAAGATAGATGATTCTAGATTTTTTGTCTTAGACCAAAATTTTGGTATTTTATGGCAAATAGCCCCCCGTTTGGCGCCAGTGCCATCAAGTTACCTGGAAATTAGGTTCAAATGATACAAAGCTAAGATTTTGTCAGTTCAAAACACTGATCATTTTTAGAGATCAGTGGTTCAACTTCCAGAGAATTCAAAAAGAGGTTAATTTCTTATTTTGATGCATTTAGGTGGATGGATGCGAGTGATGAAAGTTGAACACAAGAAGGAGGCAGATTTTGGCAAATTCACAGAGATTTCAACCTTGGAAGGTCTTGCTATGGAAAGGAATTATGTATCAACAGGAGAATTGCTTCTAAAGTTGAGGGGAATGACCGGTTTCCAACAGTTTCGCTTTGAGTGTGAATCTAGCACAACAAAGAGAAAGCTTCATATCAAAACAAACACCTCCAGGCCAGCAGTTGTTGATTATTTAGTTGGTGCAACAGACAATCAACCGGCCTCCTGTGGGAGCTACACAAGGTGAGGGAACTCTTTTGTTTTAAAGGATTGGTCTCTAACAAGACCAATGTCTGACAGAATTCTAAAAAGCACCAGAATTCTAAAAATTGGTAATACATTCTGCCAATACACAGCCCGCGGTCTCCCGCGGTCCTCTGCTGCACAATTAGGCCATACGTACTTGCAGCATTTTACATTATTTGAGCATTCTATTTGCACCCATGCGGACACAAGCTCCCTCTGCAATAACAAGGTCACACATAACAATGTAGAATACTATTATGATCGTCGTATACTACGTTTGGACCTATCTGGGTGATGGCCGGGCATGTAGCATATAATATACACGATTTGAATAGAAACTAGGATGATATTAGCATTATATATTTGTTTTATAAATGAATAAATCTTACTTGGTGCCTAAACGAACATGGTTTATTCATCGTTGCTTTATACACCATTGAACTTCTTTCTGCTCTGGCTTAGGCCTATTTCTTCTGCTTAGGCCTATTCTATTTCTACATAAAACCGCGCTCTAGACTTCTGGCCTGACAACTAGTTTCCAGTTCTCCGCCGGCCGTCGTTGAAAGGCTGCATCGGTCTGGGTATACATCCCATCATTTAATTTGTAAAGTGACTCGAAGACTCAACTCATTCTTATATTTGTTCTGATGATGAATCATATATCATCAGCAGAGCCGCATTGACCATGGCATATAATAATAGGTCAGAATTCAAAGTCATAAGTAAAAAATCAAAAGTAATATATCTCACTCACAAGATAAGATAAAATGGGGATAAAATCAATAAACATCATTTCCATCATAATCATTGCCACTGTTCCACCCTCCGCGCTAACCGTTCCATCCACCGTTTCACTTCCACCCTCGATATAACGAACTAACTAACCATATGACTATAAACACTTTTCAAATTTTGTAAATAGCTCCGTATTTGTTTGTTTGTTAATTTAGTCCTGAAGAAGCTCAATATGCCAGGGCGAAATTTGGACAATACTTTTTATTTTAATATTCAATCTATCCACGTGAGTCGTCTTGCACTGTTCCTGTCTCGTTTGATAAAAATCGCCTCTTTCCCAGCCTCAGCTGTTGTGTTGAATAAATATCTTTGTATCAATGTACACTCTCTTTTTCATAAGAGCAATTTTATGAGAACGCAAGCCTCAGATTTTGCCAAATCTTAAGAACATTTAAGAACAAACCGAGGCTGACCATTTCAAGATCAATATAAGAATTATACGAAATAACCTCGAGACTCACAAATGATTACAAAACAAACAAATAGACAGCACACAGATACATCAGATGGTCAAGAGAATTCACATTTGAACCAATTAAAACAACTGATAGCGAAAACAGGCTTCCAAATCATTATAAAGTAAAAACAATTTCAGAACATTTCAGGCAGAAAATAGAGGAATATTTAAGAACAGCCAGCTTCAAATCAAATATACTGGTTCTTATAAAAAAGAGTGTAATCGCAAATCAAGACACTTGATCCGTCGTCAAGGGGTCGTGGGTTCGAATCCCAATCTTGGATGAATACACCAATTTCCTTTTAAGAAAATATTTGAGTAAATCAAGATGAAATGAAAATACAGGGCGAAAAACTTGTTTGTTTCTCATTCCATTGTAGATACGAAGAAGACGAATCGAAACTAACGAAGGATTGTGACACGTGGGACAATGGAGTTTGGGGCATAGCAGGTGCTGATGAGAATGGCCGACTGACAAACCATCCGATGTTCGTTAAAGAACAATACCATTGGCTATTGAGTAAGGAAGATGGGAGGTTTGAGTGTGATAATAGGAAACCTCCTCTTGCTGTCATGGATTATTGGCATGTGTTTGTGAGATAAACCCTCGCTCACAGTTCAGAACTTAAAACGATGCCTTTTGTCGATTAGTTCGGATTAGTTAGCTCGGTAAAGATTCGGGCGTAAAATCGCACATTGTAGTTAGTCAAGGTATCGATGCAAAAAAACTGAAACTGCACAACACTCAAATCATAATTTAAGACTTCAAAGGTGTGCATACACTCATTTGCTTATAAGAAACCGTAAGGTCGGATTTTCAAAAAATTAGGAAACCTTGGTCGGAGATTTAGAACCTAGGAAAGCACTCGATACCTTCATATAAGGGGAGAACCCTAAGAAATATCAAGAAAAAAAATCGGACCCAAAATTCCTTTAATCCTACTTCATGTTTCTGCGACACAAATCAGGCATTTTATATTCACTCCCCCAACAATATCATTTATGCTTCCCTGAAATTTCGAACCCAAAAATATCGACTTTATGGAAAATAACTGAATAAAATATCGGACTGACTTCAGAAACTTTTCGTACTATATCTGGAGTGAAAGCTAAGAAACTATGGTTCAAAGATTTAGCATAGTTTCTTATAAAAATGAGTTGACTCAAATTATGGTGACTTTCGTTTCTTTGTAAGAAACTAGGCTAAATTTAGCACCAGAGTTTCTCGCCCCAATTATACGTGTAATGAAAAGTTTCTTAGCAAGCTTCTAATTCAAGTTCTTTTTTGCCTAAACCTTGAGCTCATATTAAAACTTAACATTCTACTTCACGGATTAACCCCCGTGCGAATTATTCTAGTAAGAGCAGCAGATGTGGTGTAGCCTGCGTGTATACTTCACTAGTCCGGGGGAGAAAATTGACGGAAAGGAATCTATCTTGTTGTGGTGAGATACAATAGAGCCCTTTCACATTCATTGCAGCTCAGCGTTAGCCTCGATATGATGTGCTGTGAAATCCCAGAGCAGACATTGGTTTTAGGAATGCATTGAAAAGCTTTGTGAATATAAGATCTATCCATGCTATGAGATTTAGCCGTGACATCATGTCGAGGCTAACGCTGTATGAAGGTAGATTTGGATAGTCTAAACACGAATGTGAAAGTGAATGTGAAAGTGATCTATTCTGTACCAGTGAAGTGCAATGAGGATTTTCCACAACCTTTTTTGACAATATTACTGATTTAACTATAAAACTTCTTTGGATTGACATGATATTTCCAAACAAGTTTTGAAAATATGGCCTTACGGTTCATTAACTGACGGCTTTTTGTAAAATAATGAATGCCGACTGCACTCTTAGGGCTGGAATAACCAAAGCTATGAGCAACCCCAGGGCTCAATGAAATGAATTAAGCAAACTAAACACCTAAGCAACAATGCTGGAAGTGCTTCACCTTGTTTGACCACACTATGTTTCATTGTTAGAAAAGCATATTTGATATTTCAGAGGATTTCTTACATGTACGCCATCAATTTAAACGGTTCGGGGTACACGGAAATGGTATATTTTGTTTGTTTTTCAAAACTTGAGCAACTCTTAGGTAAATTTAAGGACTGAAAATCCAAAATATTCAAGTAACTTCGAGGGCTGGGACCAAAGTCCAGTTGTTTATTGAAAAAAGTGTGTTAGGCCTACAAAGGGCTCTAAGCGCATGATGAGATTTTGTTAACTTCTGCGCAGACTCAATCTTCAATAAAGAAGGATGAAGTCTGAAACTAACAAATAAATGTTTGCCAAGCACTGGACTCAAAAGGAAGACTGGATCGAGCTTCTGTAGTTGAAAAAAGAAGTCATTAGTGGCCAAATTGGAAAGACCAACTCAATGCATAAACTGGGTACACAGTCATAATATGAATCCCCGACCCAGACCTCTGGCTCAAATAACGACTAGTGAACTTTGAGTAAAATCAGTGGGACAAATACAAAGCCTCGTTTCGAAATGTCTAGGAACTGTTAAATACTATGGCTCAAGGCATTCGCTCTTTGTGCGATGAAATACTGTACGGAATTCCCTATTTTGGCATACATTGATGTCGGTCAAAGTCCAAATTACTGTTCAGGGTTTATATGATAATAATTGGGCCTGATGTTTAGTAAGGGTAAGGGTTTAAGGGTAAGGGGTTAAGGGTTAGGGTAAGGGTAAGGGTAAGGGTAAAGGTTAGGTTTAGTTAGATAGTGTTCACTAAGGGTTTAGTAAGGCCTTAGTGAGGATCTAGTAAGCGTTCAATTGAGCCGTCCAGATATGTCAGGCATAATTTCCTGAACTGGAATGTTGGTTTGACCGCGGTCAATGTATGTCAGAAGAGGCAGTCCTATGGAATAGAGAACAATAGAAATCATGCTGTGAACAATTGAATTATAGAATTATTGCAGGGGGTAAATCCCCCCTGACACCCCCCGCGCTATGGGCCTGTGAAATACCGATCTAATTCTGTGCATAAGCATATCTAATGATAAGGAATGTTTGTAAACAATAAACTTTCTGCATTTGCTGTCACTTTCGCTCAAATCTCAAACTACATTTATGACATCACAGTGCTTGGCACAAAAGCCCAAATTCAGAAATTTTGAATTACATTCAATTCTAACCAATCAGAAGGCTGGGTTTCACAACGAATTGGCAAACGCTTTTACTTGTTACTTCTGATCCGATTGGTTTGTTTTGAACGAATTATCATAAACTTAAGATTTTAAAACTTTGATTGATTTAGCATCGTGAAAACACCGCACTTGCATATCTTAAATAATGGCCGGACCATTTATGAAGTAGCAATATTCTGAACTGATAAAATGCTTAGATTTTTGCTATTCTTCTCTACAGTACCATATTTTGGTTGCCGTCTTAGTGTTATGCCTTTTGATTACACTAGGTTCCTGCAAATAAGAGACGAATTCTTGAATTAAGGCCCGTTATTGTTTCTTATTTGAAGATTTCTTTTCGGAATCAGGGTCAAAGTTTCTTGAATATAGGTTACATATCATTTCGAAAAGCAACAATACTTTCAGTGTTAGACCAAGTCTGCTTACGCCAAAATATGTAATTCGTTAAAAGGAACTTTCAAATAATAAATGTATCTACCAAGTTTGTTTCAAATTTGTAATGAAAGTTAGTTTTTAGAACGCAATGCGAGTAAAGAGGAAGAATTATTGTAGGATGTCCCTAGGTACACGTTGAAATAAGAACCTTTTCAATTTCAGACCTCAGACCTGAAATTGTTTCATATAAAAGGAGTCTTTTGGAGGGAATTTCAGACTGATTTCTTATACAAGGTAGTTTTTATATGTGGAAACCTACTGTAGCATTCGCCGATGTCACCATGTCATTAGAAAAGTCCACTTTTTCAACTAAAAAACCTTATTCTGAAATAACTCACGTTTCTGCAGAAAAATTTCTTAAGCAGAAAACCAAGATTTTCTGTACCAAGGGTTTCTGCAGAAAATCCAGTGCTTTCACAAATAGTTGGGTTTTCTAAGCTAAATTTGAGTTTTTCTAATGATAAAAGCCCACTTTATCAGTGGAAAAGTCCACTTTTCCTGAGAAAATCCCAATCTGGCAAATAAGCAGAACCCCAATTTTCCATTAATCTAAAAATTTTGATAAAAAATAAATCAAAAGTGTACTTAGTGTTTTTTAGTATACCTTTCCGCGTTTTTCCGTTGCTTGAGTGAAAGGAACTCAGATCTGACTGAGGAAACTCGCGAGTTTATTATGTTGTTGATCTTCTTCACAATTTCATCTGTTAATGAAAAATATCAACTAATTATTGATCTATTCTTGAAAAAGATTATCATATTACCAAATCAAAAGAAAGAATATACAAAGAACACTACATATATATATGTTGTTAGAGTAATTCGGGGCATAACGGGTCAGGGGGTAAAATGGTTCATTCTGTATAAAATGCTGCAGAGCACATCTCCAAGAAGAAGAACTATCATGCCTCCATTAGACTGCTGAATAACAAACGTGGGGTAACCCTATTTTGCTTCCCCAGCATAGCCTACGGTATTTCTGAAGCATTTTATACCAAATGACCCATTTTGCCCCCTGACCCGTTTTGCCCCGAATTACTCTACTTTTTTCACGCTATTGCGATTTGGACCGCACCCAGAAAAGTTCATCCATTGAGTATCTAAATAATTGCAAAAAGTGTCTTCATTGGCAAGAAGAGCGCTTTATACCTTAAAAAAGTAGAGCAAGATACAATAGAAGTAACACATAAAGAACACTACATACATGTTGCTGCTCGGAGGTCATGCTATTGCGATCATCAGATAACTAAATTCAACTACTCAAACTCGATCCAAACACTCAGATTCAAAGCCATACACAAAGTTCGATTGTTTACATGTATAAAGGCGTTTAAAAGGGTGATTACTTGATCAATTTTATACAATGGGTATTAAAATGTTTCCATAGTTAACCAAAAGCTCAGAGCGGCTTGTACACCGTCTGTTCACTTTCTCCCAATAGCGTGCAACTTCGAGTAACAACATAAATGTAGTTTTATTTGTGTGTTACTTATATTGCATGTTGCTCTTCCTTCCCAGGTACAGAGCACTCTTCTTGCCAATGAAGAAGATTCACTGCAATTATTTATAATTGAATCATTCATCGATTATATTATTTTCTAATACCGGATATTTAAGAAGGTTGAGAATGATGATATCAGATAGACAGTTTAAGATTTTGAAATTAGCATGAATGAGCTTCTCTTGTGCTAATTTAGCCACAGATACCTGAGTCATAAAAGTCAGCTGGCAGAAACAAAAGTTGTCGAAACAGTTGTCGATTTTTGCCAAAACTGAGAACCAGACGATTTTCGAGAAGCTGTGTAAAATCCAATACAACTTCCAACCGTTGACAAATGATCAAAATTGACATGAAATGCTTTGTTTTTATTAACGATTGAAAGAATAACTTTAAACAACTAAATCAAATCAAGTCAACTTCACATAGATATGTGTGCCAGGGCAAACAATTTTTTTGAATTTGATCTCTATCAATCGTTTCCACTGCTTCCATACCCATGAACATTAATCACAAAGAAAGGCTGTGAGTCGAGAACGATTAGAACAAATATAATACCTGCGACAGACCGCCGAGCCTCGAAGTCATAATGCTTGAAGTCCTCGCCTTTCTTGTAGTGGATTCTAAACGAGGCTCGGTCAGCTTTCTCTTCGATTATTTCGCTATCAGCGAGGTGATTCATATCCAATGATATCTACAAGAAAAATAACGAAATACTTCGTAAAAAGACTTATGATCTCGGTACACAATTGTTTGTTGAAGTTTCTCTACAATCAGACCCTAAATACATGTCAGTGAACTGATTATCATCGTTCAACATTGGTTATATTCCGTTTGAACTAATATACAGGAAGTTTCATATCTAGTCATATCTACAAGAAAAATAACGAATACTTCGTAAGAATACTTATGATGTCAGTACACAAGTATTTGTTGCAGTTTCTTTACCATCACACACTAAATACATGTCACTACACTAATTACCAATATTAGTTATATTCCGTTTGAACTAATATACAGAAGGAGTAGACAGAAGGAGTTCGTTTTCGCCTTAGGACTCTTGAAGTAATCTTATTGGTCTGCTCACTGTATCTTGGGAGTTGATTGGTTTTTTCATACCATACCAATCATTCACCTCTTTTCTGATTGGCCTATTTCGATCCACATCTGGGTATATAAATCATTTAGGTTTCTGTTTCGTTCTCTTTCTGACGTATTACTCTATTGAATGTCAGATGAAAAATTTTAAGTAATCTATGTTTTCGTTTCATTATTTTTCCAATATTTCTGGCTATACTAAAGTACAAGTACGTAACTACGTGTTAATACACTAGGCCTCTATCTACAACAGTTTATCGCTCTTCTTACTAGACTCCCGGTTATGTTTGGTTAGTTGTCAAAGACCAATAATCAACCTTCTTTCTGATTGGCCAATTATACGCCTCTGGGTATAATTATTCGTTAGATTTCGTTCTCTTTCTGACGTACTACTCTGATGAGTGTCAGACGTAAAGCTTCAGTAGTTATCGTGTTTCACTATGTTTATGATTTTCCTCGCCATCCTCAAGTTCAGTACTGATCAAAGACTGTTTTGACGTACTACTCTGATGATTGTCAGACGTAAAGCTTCAGTAGTTATTGTGTTTCACTATGTTTCCAATTTTCTTACCATACTAAAGATCTGTACCGATCAAAGACTGTTCTGATGAATGACAAATTTCTTATCATATCAGGCTATGTTTCTGATTTTCATAGCCATTCCCAAGTTCTGTACCGATCAAAGACTGTTGAACTGATTTAACTTATTTTCCTGAAAAGTCTGGTATGAAATGTGAACATTACAGCATGCAGTAATAAGTGATCAATAGTATGTACATTTACAACATTTCAACTTATCAAAGTCACTTTGATAATCATCGTTTGATTGTACCTTCTGGTTATTTTATTCATAATTAAGATCCTTGCCTGAATAGATATTTTCAAAACATTTCAACTTGTTTTACTTCACTCCAAGGCGGTGTTATGTTCTAAAGGAGAAAGACACCCCAGGACTACTTTACATAAATGAGTGGGAGACACAAAACTCCTCATCAAATTTGTCTATGTTTCCGATTAATCTCGCCATCCTTAAATCAGCATTTCTGAATGCTATACAAAAAATGAAAATGAAAAAAGTGATCTTACAGGTTTGATTTTGTGCCAGAATTTGGTGGATTTGGTTTGGTTCAGAGGGTCGATGTCGATTCTCTTCCCATGGACGCCGAGTTGAATTTCAGTGGTAGCCAGAAGTCGATGTTGCACTAGCAACACCTTGTACGACTGAAAAGTAATGCATAACATGACTAGTTAGAGTGTGCTCACGTTTAGATTCAATCTATAATAGGTAAATACATATAACATGGCTGGTTACAGGTGAAGTTGGTGGGACTTCAGATAAGCCGGGGACTGTAGATTCCAGAAATAGATTTAGGGACCCACAATGGGCTTAACATGTCTTATGAAGAATGTTCATGAGAAAAATACCAAGAAAAGTGGGTAAATACACTAGGCTTAGGGACACTTGGTCGTTGTAGTTTGCGCACTTGACATCGTTTCAGCCCGGTAGGCGAGTTGTCAGGTTTACATGGGAAATGTTCTTCCCGACAGACTAAAGAGATCTTGCCAGTGGTTTAGGCTCTGTCCATATGAGATGGGTTGGCCTGGTGTGCGAGACATCTCAATTTGGCGGGAAAATTTTCTGTTTCCTAGACACACAAGTAAACCTCCTTACAGACATTCATAACATTTGGCAGTGCTTAAAGCAGAATTCAAACGAAAATTTTCTCATCTTGCCAGGCTGGGATGGGTGAATTCACTTCATATGGAAAATGTTCAGCTCAAGACAGCTACATATCACCGAAGATGTTGGATCTGTGCGAACCGAGTAGGTCCACTTCTCATATGAACGAGGCGTGCTAATTTCAACGATTAGTCTCATCAGTTTTTGCTTCAGATCTGTCGAATTGAATATGGCTTTCCCACTTTTTTTTCGCTAATAGACCTTTTGTATAAATGACCGATATCATAATTAATAAAACTTGCAAAATAATAAATACAATCAAACTAAGTACAAGTAACCATTTCTAATTAACAATACTAGATAAAACTTTTCTAGTGTCAATATCGCCCATTTCACCAATGGGGGCTTTTCCACCATTGATTTATACGGCCATTCGATAAATCGAAAGGAATAGAACACGTCCGATTCCTGAAAAATCGAATTCGACAGTCTGACCATGGCAAACATGGCATCAGTCATTCGATTTTTGCCTTTACACAGTCAGATTTTATTGAATTCGACAAATTTGACCGTGTTAGATCGGCTAAAATCAGGTTGAGACAAACCTTGTATTGGAAACTCATCAGATCAGCTTGGACATAAGAGTTGTCGATTTCATCTCTCTCTTCAGCTCGAGCTTCCGTCTGTTTTCCTGCAAATTAATTACTTTGTTACTAGAGGGTCCTGAAGGGGAGGGGTACTGATCCCGATCCCCAACACCGAAGTAATCAAAAATCCCAATCCAATAATCCCAATGAGGAAAATAGAGAAATCCCCAATTTTGACGTGTTTAACAATACAAACCCCAATTTACTTTTGAATTACAAAATCCCAGTCCGAAGAAGTCCAATCCCATTTTTCCCAGTAAACAAAAAGGCAAATCACTGGTCCCAATTTGCCTCTTCCTGACCCTCTCAAAGAGGCTAAAGCCGAGTTCAAATGAAATTAGATTAAAAAGTTTACACAAAGTTTTGCTATAAAAATACCGAAATGACCATCTTACTCCCAGATTACCCAACTTACCCCTAGATTACCCATCTTGCCCTCACACTACCTATCTTACCTCTACATTATCTATCTTATCTCTACATTATCCATCTTACCCCAATATTACCTATTATACACCTAGATTACCTATTTTACCCCAAGATTAGCTATCTTACCCCTCAGATTACCCATTTTACCCCGAGATTATCCGTCTTACCCTGAGATTACATATCTTACCCAAGTATGACGTATCTGACCCCACAGTATTACTAAGTCACCCCAATAAATGATTTACCTTCTCTTAGAAGAGTGAACTCGAATGTTCCCATTGATTCCAATGTTTGTTCCATGTCAACGACTTTTCCGGGAGCGTCTTTCTTCTCTAGAACGTAACGCCTCCCTGGAGTGAAATGAGACAGTTTAGATGATATTAATGCATTAACACCCTGGGGTATGTCTATGCAGTAATATGGAGGATGTTCAGTATTGTTGGGGGACCTATAAGTACATTTGAGGGTTTTCAGTACTGTGAAGGGGTTCCATC
The DNA here is from genome assembly GCA_963924455.1 of Pelagia noctiluca. Classification (NCBI taxonomy): domain Eukaryota; kingdom Metazoa; phylum Cnidaria; class Scyphozoa; order Semaeostomeae; family Pelagiidae; genus Pelagia; species Pelagia noctiluca. Next base: position 231,191 of record OZ004334.1, read on the forward strand.
AATACCATGGGGGATACCATCAGTACATTGGAAAGTGTATAGTACTGTAGAAGGATACCATCAGCACTATGGGATACTATCAGTACATTGGAGGTTCTTCAATACTTTGGAGGGATTCCACCAGCACTGTGGGGATATCTGTTCAGTGCTGTGGAGGAACTATTTTCAGTCGCCACAAGCAAATTTCATTCTATCAAAAGGACATTTAAAATACAGAGAACCTAGTGCAATTTTGAAGACTAATTAAAAGCTGGATGGAGCCAACAGCAGATGCAACGTATCCCTTCATGATTGTTAGCTAATCGAAGTAGGCTAGTTAGTTCGGTACTTGATTGAAAATGAAACGTACGCACACATCAGATATTAGATTCAATCTCTAGCGATAAAATTACAATATAAGTAAACATCCCTACCTGCTTTCTTTAGACCTCTTTTCTTGATCATTTTCGACATGATATTCTTCATTTTTATGTCAGTTCTGTCAACTTTCACTCTTGAAAAACCGTTTCCAGGCACATTACTGAAAAAATAATTCAAAATGCATTCGAAAACGAACTGAATTTCTCTAAATGCAAAAAAAACACAGCAGTCAATCGTTACCTGCAAGATAATTCACGCTTTTTTCGTAATAAAAATGGATATTTTGAAAAGAAGCTCAAAATTGTAGAATACAAAACAAATATATGAAAAAACAATATAAAAAACCAAGGCTCTAAAAAATTTAAGTAACAGGGAACGTAAATCATATAAGCCAAAGGGAAATTGGAAGAAAACTGCCATGAAAGCAGAGAAGCATTTTGTATATAGGATCAACTAGCACTTTTTACGAAAACCGCATGATTTCAAGTGACGAAGAGAGTATTTTTGATAGAAGCAGAAGTGGTTCAGAAACATCATACTAGATCAAATCAAGGTACTTGGCCCCAGTCCCTACCATCTCTGAAACCGCTACTGATAGCAGTATGGACGATTCTAACCTCAGCTCGGATGATTAACAGTTTTTAAACATCAATCAATAACAACTTTTTTACTTTTTGATAAATATGTTTGCTGTACAACGTTCCAAGATGTTTTAAATTTCGTTTACTCAACCTTTTTGTGAGGCCATAATATGGATTACCCACCAATTTCTCTTGGGTGGCAAGCGGAGGCATAAACTATCAACATTCCCTGAGGAAAGGGCGTTATATAGAGGGGTCTTATTTCTAATCTCTGCTTGGAAAGGAGCTTATTAGGTAGGGGGCTTGATAGAGAGGGGCCTGATAAAGCTTTTAAGGCACTATAAGGAAAAAATGTACTGAAAGAATGAGTATGAAAATCCTCTGAATTTATTCAGCTTTCCTGCCGTTCAGTAAAAGAAGTGAGCTTGTAGCCTACGCATTGACTCTTTGGGAACTGGGGAGGATACGAAGCGAGAAGGATATTATCGTTGTCTATAATTATTCTTCTCGCTTTCTCTCCTCCCCAGTTCCCATTTAGTCAGTACGCAGGCTATGAGCAGAATAATGTGAAATATACTTACACAGTGACAACTGTAGTACCAGTTTGTTTGGTTGGAACGGGTGTGGGCTTCGCAGGCGCTTTCTATGAAGTCAAATAATACATTATGAGATACTCGAAGGTAAGAATTTAAACACATCGGGATATAAGATAAGAAAGGGTGAGAGATAATTAGCAAAGCTAATACACGATTGTTCATAATAACTTACAATGGAAATTGAGATGAGCTTAACTACAGTTATCATGAACAAGTTGTATAAAGAATCAGTTAGTAAATTTGATAGTTAGCATTCGACTGATAGTGGCCTACACATGGATACGTTTTCCTGGTGAAGACAGTAGTACTTCCATACAAAATGAATAAGAAATCTTTGAGAACAAATAATTACCTGAATTACAAATTAATTGACACCCAGTTCGTTCCAATACTTTTATCTTTGACATTTCACTTTATAATTTCAACTTTAGTCTACTTTTTTCTGACCCATACGGCAATGTTTGAGATATAGCAACAAGAATGAATTTAGCTTATATTACCTCGACAATCGCTAAGTATTCAAATCCAAACTTCGTGATTAATTCTTTCTCGTCAAGAGCTGGAAAGGAAATACGAAAAAGGGTGACATTCTTAAAAGATGCTTATTACTCTTACTAACTGTCATGATATAATATGATACACAGTGATCAAAGTTGGCAGTTTATATCGGAGTTTTATAATTTCATGAAAATCTTTGATTAAGAGTTGTAAAATTTTGAATTTCATAAAATTCATGGATTAAGAGTTGCAAAAGCACTGCACATTTAAAAAACTTATTTGGAGGAGAATTGACTAGCCCTGACGAGACACTCTACACCCAGAGGAAACCAAAAAAATCAACATGTCATGCGAATGACTTTGCAAGGAAGATCTTATCCACTTGGGATAGAAGGTGGTTTTCTGCACATGCGGAGTTTAGAATCGAGAGTTCAGTAAAGGGGTCATAGGACTATTGGGTAAGTGGGGTGAGTCAGGGGCCCTTTCGGCATTCAAGGAAACCTTAATTGGAGTACAGAAGCTGCCTGGACTTATTAGCTACATTGAGTCCCTGTTGTTTCCCTCTACCCTCCATTAAAAGCCACAATCTAAATAATTCAATTCAATCTAAATACTTCACTACTGGATAGAGATATTCCATGAGAATATCACATCGAGCATCATATGACTCTAGTACAGTAAGTGCCTGCATATAAGAAATGAACATATCAGAAACTACAGCCTGCCACCATAGAGAGTATTTCCTCTATTACAATACGTTTATAATATTGTTAATACAGTAGGAACTTTCAAAGAGTAGTCATCTTAACGGTTAATAGTTATATGGCATTCCCCTAAGTTTTCTTAGGTATTGACACACATATCATCATAAAATAAGCGCTCTGGTATGAGAAACAGCAAAGCCTGACTTGATTATTTAAGTTTCTTATATGCAGGAACTTACTGTAATCAGTCTAGTAGCTGCCGGCAAATTCATCAAATAATGAAATCGGGACGAACCTGGAAAATCCATATCCACCTCGCCATTGTCTTCTGCTATGTACAAACTGTACAGTTTTACGTCTTTCTGCAAAAATCAACAAAATTAAACAAGTGTGTCGACGAAAACAGCAGTGACCAGGCCTTATTTCAAGGCAACTCTATCAATGTACATTATGGGGGGGGGGGGGGCTCCAAGGATTACATAGCTCTTGAGTACCACAGTAGTACAAGCCGTACTTGTGGTTCCCCTGCACAGTACTGAATATCCTCTACAGTACTGGTTGTATTCCCCCAATGATCTGATGGTATCCCCCACGTTACTGAACACACTCCAATGTACTTATGGTATCCAATACAGTACTGATGATATCCTTAAAGTACTGAACATCCGATAAAAAGAACTGAAAATCCTCTAAAGTACTCATGGTATCCTCCACAGTACTGAATATCCTCCACAGTACTTAACATCCTCCACAGTACTGAACATCCTGCAAAGTTCTGAACATCCTCCACAGTACTGAACATCCTGCAAAGTTCTGAACATCCTCCACAGTACTGAACATCCTGCAAAGTTCTGAATATACTGTACAGACGTTCCCTAGGCTGGTGATAATGGATTTGATAAAAAAGGGCTTTGAGAACTTCTAGAGAAAGGAAGTCAGTAGTTATCGTTTTCACTGATATATTTTCAACTTTGATGTTGATCAAAAGAACACAGTAACAAACGAAGAAAACGAGAGCAAACCATTACAGCAGACCGAGAGTACACACAAACGAAAGGAAACAGTTTTCTAACATTTTCAAGTCAAAGAGTGATTTCCTAGATTCGGATTAACATCATATCATGCACTATCAACCTAAGCTAGAGAAAATTATATTCATATACTATTGGTTATAATTGCAAATTTACCTGAGCTCGAGGCAGCCTCGCTTCCACAGTATACTTGTATAAAACCAACCCAATTACATCTTGAACACAAGCAGTCGCTAAATAATTAAATATAGAGTTTGATGATTATACTTCTGGAGAATGTTGAATAAATCAAAATTTTATGGGCTCTCTATAGTGTAAGGAAGCAGAATTAAATTTTGAAGACAAAGGGATTTGTAAAGAGGGTGATGAAGGGGGTAAATCAGAGACCCGGATTTGCCTTTTTTATTGACTGGGAAGATGGGACTGGACTTCTAGGGACTAGGATTTGGGAATGGAAAAGTAGATTAGGAATGGGATTGTTAAACATGTCAATATTGGGAATTTCTCTATTTTCCACATTGGAATTGGAATTTTTATCATTTCAGTGCTCGCGAACTGGAATCAGTAGCTACCCCCCGTCAGGACCCTCTGCAAATTGTTTCATAATCTTTCCTATAAGCGGATACAGTGTGATGCATCTGAAAACTAACTGCTTTAGTGGCAGAGTTTCTGGACGAAGAAGGTTCGAAACTACCATAGGAAATTACAGTAGAGGTTTCATTAAGGTTTATTTCATACAATTACAACATTATTCATGTAATTTAGGTACCTATGTAACTAATTTAGATTTACTGAATAGACTTCGTTGACAAATGAAATGAAATAAGAAAAAATGAAATTCATTCCAGGAGTTACCAGTTGCCAAGTGGACAGTCGTAGTGATTGAGGTGCAAAATCAGAGATCGTGGGTTGCAATCCTACCTACAACCCCCGCCAAAACAAGTTGGAACAGCCTTGTTTTTCTTAACAAATAACTACTTTATTAGCTTGCCTAGCATTTTATTTCAAATCGACCCCCCCCCCTCAAAACAATGTTGTTTCAAAGGGAACTTTATCATACTACACTAGACACTAGCTGAAAGTTTATGGGCTAGTTTTTGTTATTAGAAACGACATTGTTAAAGGGGAAGGGAGGGCACAGAATGTAGGAAACTGTAAAAGTCATGGAAGTGTTCCAAGATTTTCGGCAAGAAATTTCTGAAAACTAATGAAGAATGCAGCAACAATATTTTTCCAGTCTTCAATCACGTGATACTTACAAAGAGTTGTGACAGACATTGGCAAGCCTTGCTCCTGGAAAAATGATTGAGATTCAGATTAATTCACGAAATGATGGAACAGGGAAACATGTGGACCATTTCCCAATTAATTCAACCATCTTGGATTTGTGCAATTCCTTACCACAGGGCATCAAAGCACTGCATTGAGTTGTCTCAGATTTTCTAAAACATCCTTGGGTAATATTCCCAAAAATCCTTGATCTATTAAACCTATCGCATCACTATAGGGATGAACCCATGTGACTGGACATGTCAAGTGCAATGCTGACTTTATATTTGTTTGTGTTGTTATTTTTGTTGTTTATTCTGTTATAGATTAAATCGTAGAAGGCCACGAGAAGCATTCTAATTAACCATTTTCGACTACAGGTACATCACTAAAACTAAAAAAGCATATTATAAATCATTCAGCTATTGTTCAGTATCAATTCAATCCTACGGTAAAAAAATGTACCATTTTTTAAAGAATTAAACACATACTTATTGATAAAAATAATACGAAAAAGCGTTTTGGAATCTGTATACAGTACTGAAGATGGACAGATTCCGAAAAGCTTTTGCATATTATTCTTATCAATGAATATATGTTTTTAATTTCCATTCTTTAATCGACCAAATATAAGATTTATCATCGTTCTTCAAAGATGAAGCGTTGTTCCGGCACGAACGGTGCAATAACTCACCTTTTCAGGAAGAAACGCCAGAAAAATATCAAGGGTGTGCGTTGGACACGTGTCTTCAACACCCTGTAACAAAAACAGATTTTTTCATCCTGAACATTAATTCAATTCAATTTCATTCTTAGCATGCAGTTAGATCAAGAATTAAAGAAATTAGATATAACTATTACAAGACTGCAAAAATGAAAATGTTGAAAATAACCCTGTGGTTGGAGGTCAGAATTCATCCATCGCATCCTTGCGGACCGTAAGAGGCGACTGAAAGGATTGGTGTCAGGAAGGGCATCCGACCGTAATACTTTACTCGATAATAAAAATCATTGATTTGTCTGGGGACAAATCCATGGAATGGTTAACCCCTATAAGCAGGGAAAAGAGTCGGAATATAAATTCTGTTTATGTATGTGTTTGTGGCATGATTGGTAAAGTAGAGGCTCTTTGTTAGTCACTTGAATTATGAAGGACTAGTAAGTGGTTGAATTTGCCATCAGTTAAGTTATCACATACTAGCTTAAGTTTCTTATTCTATTCACAACGCTACCCAACAGGGTCGAGGTTGAACAAATGGATGAAAACACTTCTCTTGATCCTTATTCTAAAACATGCAGTTACAAATTACCTTTTCTAAAAATTTCCTTTTTGTTTCTAAACCATACCTTATGAGTTTGAATTCTCTTAACATAAGGCCTTACATAAATCTATAAGGCATGGTCTAACACAGGATATTAAATTCTACCAGAGCAGGCGACTGAATTGGACAAATGCCACTACCGGGTCTCGAACCAAGGTTGTTGCGACCTAAGGTGAGCACGCTAACCAATGTTCTTTACCAGGACAATAAGTAAGCACAGTAGACTCGAGGTGTATCGAACTCCAGACATATCCTTTGCTGAGGCTTATCTTTTAGTGGAAAGGTATAATCCATACAGGCCTTGCTCCATATTTTACCAGAGATTCAATAATACCTTAATGCGTGACAAGGATGACCACGAATAAGAGAAGCAGAAACTCACCTCCCCATTGAACTTGGAGAACTCGACAAACACGTTGTCAGGCTGTGCTCTGGTGTCCGTTACGAGTTGGCTGAGTAGAGAGGGACTTGCATGCTGATGAGTTTTCGCTGGAGTCTTCTTCTTGAAAAACGTCGCTCTTTCGTTTTCTATGAAAAGAAATATCTTAACTATATAGATGAATCAAAGAGTCTACTAGATTAAATTTTAGGTAAGCCCCATATTCATTGTTATAATAGTTTACTAGTAAAAATGAAATAGTAACGTTTAATAAGCATAGTTCATTTTTGAATTTAGTCTATCAATACTTTATTAACTAAGGAAACTGTACTCTCGTATCATCATACTAGATTAAATAACATATTCTCGCCAATGGGCTACCGAACGGGAGTGGCATTTGGTGGAAAAGTTATGCTCCTGTCTATACTAAGCAATCGCTATGAAAGGTCTTCCCTGGGCAGTGCAAGGAACCATCTGCCATACTTTTTAAAACAGCTCGTTATTCATGTTTACAATACAGTTGAACTACTTTTCTATCAACATCCTAGGGTGGGGGTACAAGACCTATTCTTGGATGGGGGTGTGCCGTTGAAGTTTTGTAAACATACGACTAATATTACAAATGTTTATTGGAAAAGATACCAATCATTGTGGATGAAACGCTGCAACAATACTCATCCCATCTATGTTTCACAATCATTTAGACCCATCTTAATCAAAAAGCTATAGATTTCATACCCGTTTACATGGGATTTTACAAAAAAAGTACAGATGTTTAGAGATTTTCTGCAAAACACCCACCTATATGAGCAGCACATTTGTACCGATTCTATGCTATTTACCCCCGGGTTAAAATCAATTTACTGCAGTGGTAGTTACAGATTAAAATATAAGAAATTATTTACCTTATTTTGGCTATGTTATCAGGAGCTAACTTATTCAAGCTAACCAATTCCAACAATAAAACTCATTAAGACTAGGAATGAATTAAAACTACTAACAATAACAAAAAAATACATGTTACCTTTCATTGTAGAACTCTTGTCTTTCCATTGTATGTTGACACATTGGTTTTCGTCAGTTCTGTGGAGGATAAAAAATTCAAATTGCATTACATTCTGAAATTTAAAGTTAAAATGCAAAACTTTATTCAACAGACGCCATGGCATCAGTTACTTCACATACTGCACAGTAAAACACAACAAAAAATATGTTTTTAGATTTAGTACAAAATAATTCATAAAGGTTCTCTATCTTGTTCTCTTTAAAAAGTTTCTTTCTTTTAAAATGTCCCAGTTGGAAAAGATCACAAAAAACAAACAGTTTTTGTATGACAGTATAAAACTTCAAGAAATAGACAATTTTTGCTGGAATTTTCCATGAAAGTCAATACCCTATCCATAGGCACATCCTGAGTCCCTTGCATACCAAATTGCCCACCTCAGGTGCAAGAGATGATTAATTGAAACTAACCTTCTTCTGTTTCTGTCGTTTCCTCTTCCTGACTTTGGTGTTCTTCCAGTTAGGTTCGGACTCACAGCGATGTCAAACGAATGAGAATATTCTCCAACACCAAAGCTAGAATTATCAGAGAAAATAATTACCCAAAAAATGAAAATAAAAATGTTTCAAGAAATAAACTTCAGTGTGGGACCCCAGTGGGAGTGAATTAATTGAATAAACTAGTTTTGACAGAGAGGAAGATGCTGAGGATGATGTTACATTGAGGAATAAGATTACTAGCCCAGGTTGCAGAAAGGGTGGGTGTAGAGTCGATAGAGGAATGGCTAAGGAGAAGGAATATAAGGTGGTTTGGGTATTTGTTGAGAAGAGTTGAGGATAAAGAGGTGGGTAAAGTCTTAACAATGGAAGTTGCAGGAATGTGAGAATGGGATGACCAGCAAGGGGATGGAAGAATGTGGTTGAAAATGACATCAGGGTGATGGGGTTGGAGAAGGGAATAGCAAACGATAGAGAGATGTGGAGGAGATGAGACGAATCCATAATAGCAGGAAAAACGGCCAGAATACAAACACTGTTTGTGTAGATGTGTGTGATTCGAAAAACAAAACACAAAACTCTTTAGAAATATTTCTGTGAACAATATGGTTTGAGTTGCTTGCGTGCCCGGGGGCTAACCGTTTTCTTGTTTTCACCTTTCTGGCCATGTTGTTGGACTTCCTGGAACAACCTTAAAAAGCAAAGTTAAAGCATATTTTTGTACAGAGTAGAATTTCTGAATTTTCACTGAAGAAATCAAGTTACCCCTCTTCAATTTGTACTCCGCCAAGTCTCCGTTGCTGCTTGAGGTGAATTTCAGGTTCGTCCTTGATAATAACCATTTCACACATTCCTACACACAAGAAAATGATTTTCAAGAGCAATGCGACAATGAAGATCACGATCATTAAAATACATCGTGGACAATACCAACACTTATCAAATTATCCCATAATGTCTTATGATTTAGGAGATTGATGTTTCTAATCCTTAGTGAAACAACTAGACTAACTAAAAAATTTGAGGAAAAACTGGAGGTGCAATGCGTTGGCCCAGTTTTACCTGCAAACTACACTTTAGGTTGTACGATCAGTGATCTACTGGAGCAATCTATTTAACTGACCAACTCGAATTGCAATAACCCTTGCTCAGTGAGTGGTGGAACAGTTGGTGAGATTGATATGGCTTGAGTTGGCCTCCCTCCCAAATGGATTTGTATTCTACCTTAAGTTAATCATTTCATTTCCCCAATTTAATTCCCATTGATTTTCAAAATCCAAATCCTTACTTCCTGTTGTGTTGATGTGCTCTGATAATATTGGTCAAAGATAACAAAATAGGTTACTAACTAGCAAAAAATAGAATATGGAATTAAAGACATTTTTTGAGAAAAAAATTCAAAATTTTGATTCATCGCATGCCCTCTTTACCCCTGACCTTGTCCCACCCAATGTAATCTTGGGATATTTACGGCAAGCATAAAAAGGGCCGATATGGTATCATTTCCTTAGTTATATCTCTGAGGTTTATTTTTAAGCACCACAGAATGATAAATAAAATTTCATGATATCATCTGATAATAACAAGGAAGCAAAAAGTAGGAAAGGTCTTACCTGTGTCATCGCTAGTCACACAGGAGTGGCGAATGTGATTGATCACAGTGTTGGGGTCATCCCAGAATGTCATGGCAAAACGAGGTTCTTTGTCAACTAAATCAGGATCGAATGCATAGGTACTCTCAGCTGCAAAGTAAGAAATAGGTGGACATAAACTATCCCAGACCAAACGATAGATAAAGGTGCCCCTTATGAAAAACAATAGAAATTGACAAATAGCTAAGAATCTTCCGGTTTTATATTGAAGAAGTTGTTGGCATGTCTACTATCCACTGGCAATACACCACTTGACTAACTGCATTTTTGGGGGACTTGTTTGAGTTCTGAGGTGTAAAAAGATCTTCTTCTGCAGTCTATAACCAAAGATGAAACACTATTTCACTGTTTTGTGTAGGCATTATGCAATCAGCTGTCAGATATCACATTTATTCTCAAATTTAACCACTAAATTATTGGGATTTGCCACTTTTTATCAGCATCTGAATATTTATATTTGTTTTAAGGATAAAAGTAACTTTTTAGATTTGTTTTAGGTTCAACCAGGTCCTTCTATAGGTGTTCTCATACATGGTTTATGGTAATCAAGCCTTCTTTGTATATGAAAATAGCCAATATTGGCTAAAAACTGTTAAGAAGTTAGCTTTTTAAACCCCACAACTAGACCCAGTCCTCCAAATACGCGGTTAGTCAAAGTGGTGTATTCAATCATCATGAAAACTATGCAGTTATTTTCTGTTGTTGATGGCCAGATATACTTCCCATCTGCTGCCACCTTGAAGTATTGAAAACTTACTGCCTCTATATCTCTTGATATCTCTGATATCTCTTGAAGCATTGCATGTTCTGAGAATTTGCAAAGAAATTTGGCATAGCCAGGAGGCAAATTTGCATTAATTCAAGGCAACATTGACAGAAAAAAGGTCCAGTTGGTAACAGTGTGGGAAAGTCGTTGCCCTTCAGCAGATACTGGTAAAATTTGTGGGATTGGTATTGCTTGGGTGGGCTGATAAATAGATTGACCCGGTAGCTCAGTGGGTAGAGTGGTTGAGGCGCAGAATCAAAGCTTTCGGGTTTGATTGCTGTTTCATCAGGTCACCTCAAATTGACTGTCTTCATGATTCCCAAGAGGACAAGAAAGAGATTCTCTTACTTACTGATCAAGACCTAATATAGGCCTTAACTTTGAGCATACGCTTGCTGCTATGTTGCTGTTTTTTCAATGAACATCATTTCTCCTGCATAGTTACTACTTGATAGTTGGTAGCCAAATAAACTTACTATCTTTGTAAGGTATGGGATTATGCGCTAAGCACAAAGGGCCCACTGAATAGGTAGACTAATCGAGCAGTGCGACCCTACTCCTTCCTCTTGATTTGACCACACCTCATGATTCATTTTACCTTATTGTCAGAATTAAAGAGAGCTGGTGGTGGCTGATACTCACCTGTCACTTCGTGACAGGTCTGAAGGTGGTTTCGAAACCTCCTGGGACCCTTTGAAAAAGGGTCCAGTGATCTATAAAATCAGCTCGGGCCATCCTTATTGTCACACTTACTAAAACATGAAACACGTAGAAAAGGGTAGAAAACAAGAAGGAAATAAATATGCAGTGGCTGCTGGAAAGACTTAGCCAATTCCCTTCCTTAATGAGTGGATCTTTACCCTGCAAGCCTTCCTGTTTCCTACTCCATTCCTACTTTTGTTTCATGTTTAGTATATGCGTTTTTTCCGGTTTGATGATTAAATTTCTAGCCTAATACATAAGTTACTTACCTAAGTGATTCAGAAAAAGAAACCAACGCCACCATATTCTTCTCTACATTTTGCTTCGCTGTCGCATTTGTTTTTAGTTCACAGATGTGTTTGGGAAAACCATGTTCTAATTGTTGAAAAATAGCAACAGCAACAACATAGGAGCAACAACAACAACAACGTAAGTTCTTTTTTGACTCGCGGCGCACGCACTAAGACAACATCAATTTTGACTGGCTTAATAACATGGTTAAAATTACCTTGAATCTACTAGGGTTATCTTCAAATTGGGATAGTCTTTCAAGCTTCTTTAAAAAGGAAGTCAGTAGAAAGGAAGTATTGTTTCTAATATGTGGACCGTTTTTCGACCAGTTTTCATCGAAAGAATCATTCATGTGTTCCGAAAACCTTGAATTTTTGTGTATCAACATGAAAAACCTGTTTACCAGGGCAGTCTGATGTGTTGAGAAATATAAAACCAGGTCAAGTTTTACTTACCGTGTTTTTCATGGTGATTCACCAAATCGCAAGATACTTGTAAACTACCACACGAAACCCTACCATGGTGAGGATTACGCTGATCAGCCATTTAAAGTAATTCTCCATTTTTTGGTAATCATACTTAGCATTGCGAACGAAACAGGACAAAGACACCCAAATTCACGTTGATATTTCACATGCATGGCAAAAATTTAGATTTAAATATAAGAAAAAGCCATTTCTTGGATTTCATACCCTTTTGTGAGGGATTTAACAGAAAAATTTTGTGATGGAAACCTTGTAGTGGTTCATCACCATACCAAGGTTAAATGAGCACATACAAAGGAAATTCCTCGTTCCCACTGATATGGCACCCTCTTTGTGAGACCAGATCATGTTGCTCTACAGTAAAACTCTGTATATAAGAACAACTTCTTTTCATAACCTCTACCCCACAACTGCAGAAATCTAAAGAATTCGATCATGTACTATCCAAATAACGGCTCTGGGGAAATTTGAATTGTATCACTAAAGTAAAAGTACATGACCATTTTACTTCAGGCCACCCATTCTTTCAAAAATCTGGTAAAAATACTCTTCTAAGTCTTAAGGACAGTGAAACAAAGGTTCTTACATGCACGTTTTTCATTTATTTACTTTCTGAGTGCAAAATGCAGGAAGGAGTATAAACGCATGACAGAAACAAGAGTTACTTCCACGACAATTCTATTTGTTCGACTTATTAGAGACATGCACAAATTGCACAGTTTACAATGTACATAACAAAATGGTTCATTGCCAAGAGTTCTCAGGTAAATACATAATTTCCTCACACATTTAATTCAATCTTTACACATCTAGTTAGTTTATTCGCTTCCCAATCTGTATTTCATGTAGACTTCCTTGAATTTGTCAAATCCAGACAACACACCAGCTCCAGCAACTCCACGCAGAATGTTGGCTCCTGAAAATTAAAATATTTCACATCAATTTCAATAAATCAAGACTTTAATTGTGCCTCTTGTTGCTCTCAAAACACATTAACTTTTAATTTGATCCATGATACGTGATAAGTACCTATCATTTCATACAAAACTGGTTCTCTATCAAGATCAACCAGTGACATTCACTTGGCAGGGGAGAGGTGCAGTTGCCCCCAATATTTAAAGAAATAAAAATCATTTTTTTCTAAAATAAGAGGAAATTTCACATGGTTTAATTGAAACAAAGGGTTCACCCTCCCAATAATTGCCAAAGCGTCAGCCACTGGGATCAATCCATCTTAAAAAATTTCATCAACTCCTACCATTTAAACTATTTTCTTGTTTTGTTTACCAACATTTTGATAAGAAACTTATGGTATTTTATCAGATCACCTGTCATAGTTCCTATGCAATAAAATCTAAGAAAAATTTAAACTTCACCTTCAGTACTTAAATCAACATCACAACATTTATCTACAAATCAATTTCAAATGAATATTCAACAGCAGGTGTTGGTGGATGGCCTAATGTGAACTTTTTTCTCTGCACGCTTCTCAGTCTAATTATCTACATGTTTAAGAATCGAGGCTCCTGAGCTAATGCCGGCTTTCCATGCGTGTTTGCATTCAAAAGAATAATGCCTATGATGAACAAATTTAAAACAAAGAATGCCTTTAGTGAGTAGTCGAACAACTTTCCCGAGTACAACTGAAGTTAAGCTTGGTCTTGTGAAGAAGTCACCATCAGGAGCAGTGACATTCAACTTGTCAACTCACTCATCTGTCCTTCAGAAGGAACATTAAACTAGGGGTCTAAGGCCATTACAAGAATTTAGGCCTCTAGCGCAGGCTATTAAGTTGTACATGAACACACGCAAATACAAAATTGATCATTAGGCTAAAGCACAAGGAAAAATATATTCACCATTTCTTTCTTGAGCCTTCTTAATTTACATTCATTCTTTTTGAATGTTAAGCGTAAAAAATTGAAACTGCCTCCAATTGGCTGTTTTGCAGGCAGGCATTTTAGCATTTGCAAACCATGTATTCCTTCAACCTCATATTTCCTTATCAACTGAGTGGTGCCTGCAAGCATAGGTATAAACATGCAAGACTGTTATCTTACCTGCTCCCTTGAACAGAGACATGGCTCCCTCTCGTTGTAAAATCTTGACAAAGCAATCAATGGATCCCTTGTATTTGACGGCTTCTCCAGATGTCATCATCATTCTTCTTCTGATGGTGTCAATTGGATATGAAACTATTCCTGCACTGATGGTCACACCTGAAGTGAAATACACACAACTAATAAACACAATCAAAATAATTTCCATAACACACCCAAGAAGAAATGCATTCAAACTTTTGTCCACAAATAATTACTAGAAATTGGTTTAAAAAATAATTGAAACTCTCAAAACTCAAGCTGTGAATTGCTGACAATTTTGTTTTGGTTAATTTCAATTTTTCTTATGATGGTCAGCCCTCAAACGCCTCGTTAAATTACTCCAACGTTACTCAAACCGCTAATATAATAAGGCCCGCCAACAGATGGACAGGGAGAGGGCAAAATACCCCATAGGCCTTATAAATAAACATCAAATGTTTCAGTCTGTTCAGGTGAAATGAAACTGCTTTGCGGGTTGAGCGGGGTTTACTTCCTTGATACCAACAAACACAGGCCCCTATCCAAAAAGGAGCATTCAAGATTGGTGGACGTCTTTGGCATTCAAAAGATTGGCAGAAAAAAGAGGCAAAGAAACACAACTTTAATACAGCAAACCTGCGTCTTTAAGAATTGAGTCCTCCTCAGAGTGTGACTTATGATTTCAAGATTCAAATGCACATTACCTAGAAGCTATAACTGTTTGAAGAAGAAGTTAAAGCTGGATGTGATTTAAGTGGTAGGATGTTAGTGCAGGCCTATAAACGAGTAAGCAACAAAACAACTCACCATAACCAAGGACAAATGAGAGAAGAACTCCGGCATCGTCACCAAGAACAATTGGCTTCAGGGTGTCATAGAAACCAAAATAACAACCACGGTACACAATGATACCGACACACGAGATAACAAATCCACGGTAAAGTCCGACGAAACCATCACTCTTCAGAGTTTTGGTGTAGACATCAATGATGCCGTTGAACTGGCGTTCTCCGCCCTTCTTGCCTGCTTTAGCGTCATTGGCCAATCTGGTTCGGGCGTAATCCAAAGAGTAGACAAAGCAGAGGGAGAGAGCTCCAGCAGCACCTCCGGATGCGATGTTCTTCGAAAATTTCATTCCATAGCTGTCTTGCTTGGAGGGCTTGAAAGCGGCCTTCACCTTGTCCTTGAAGGCAAAGTTCAGAGCTTGGGTTGGGAAGTATCGGATACAGTTGGCAAGATTGCCTCTCCAGAAAGATGCAAAACCTGAAAAAGAATAAACAGTCTAAGAATATCAGTGTTATCTTATTTCTTTACCCCTGTAGTGGGGGCAGAATTCATCCATCATATCCCCCTTCTCATAAGGGCCAACTGCACGGGGTTGCTTCAGGAAGGGCATCTGGTCATAAAACTTTGGTCCATAGCCAAAATCATGGATTTGTAAGACAAATCCATGGGCCGGTCAATCCCTGCCAGCAGAGAAAATGGCTGGAATATAAATTCTGTCTTAATGTAAAATTTATATCTCTACCTAATAGACTAGAAACGTAACTGTTACCTTTGTAATTGACTCAATTCGAGATATGTCACAAATGATAACGCTCAATAAAATTTACCTTCTGATCGGTAAGTTCTCATGGTGCAGTCGATGACACCCTTGTAAGGCTCGGCAAGCCTTCCTGCCTTCAACATCTCATCCTGATTTTGGACGAGGAGCTTCACTCTCTCGATTGGAGCAGCAGCCGTCTTTGAGATCACAGCAGCAGCGCCACTGAGAGCAAAGTTTTCAGCAAAACTCAATTTAGCTTTTCCGTCACCCATTTTGAAACCTTAGAAATAAAGTTTTAAATGATTAAAACAAAGCACTTGGAGAAATAGGTAAGAGAGATACTTTCCTAATATAACACTAGGATTTTAAGCGAGACTCAGATGTCCTTTTTACCCCATCAGAATTTAAACCTCTGTGCTCCTATAAAGTGTGTTCTCAAAAGAAAAAATATGTTGAATATGAATCTTATTCGATTGATAACAGTAAGGGGCTGATGGAGTGTCTATCTTAGATTCAAGGGACTGGGTTTCTGGTTTCTCAGAAAAATAACATATCAAAGTAAACCTTAAGTGTCACTAAAAACGCACAACCCATGCAATATCATTTGCCAGCAGCAGTACAGACCTCTTAGTCAGATTAAACCATTAAATGTATTAGGGGTAATTTGGACTTCCATCTATCTGAATCAAATGTTTTCCTTTAAAATATTTCTGCATCAAATTTTTAGTTTGAAAATTGCCCAAATATTTTGTACTTGATGACAAACTACAATTTATTTAAATCCAATACTTTTGTGCCAAAAACTTGAGCCAAATTCAATCTTTAACCTTTTTCTTCACTTTTAAGGCGAAAGAAAAGCACTCTATTCAACCTTTCGTATCCAAAAAAAGTTCTAAGTTCCAACACCGAAGAAATTAAACAAAAATATATCAAACAAACCATATAAAAATAAGAGCAAAGTGCGAGTAGATCACCAGTCAAACAGGGCTGAAAACCCAAGAGTAAAGAAGGCGTCACAGGATGACCTGCACGCGTCAAGGACCTGCGTTCGTTGCGAAATAAAACTGTTCGTAGGAATTCCAGCATCAATTCAGCTTCAAGCCCAATCATACCAGCTGTATTATGTTCAGAGTAACTCTGCAGAGCCAATTTCATGACTTTGTTGTTTTAACGCTGCCAAAATAAGTTCCCAGTGAGAACATCTGCGAAATAAGATTTTGGGACTCGAGTTGGGCCTAATTTTTTTTCGCCGGTGCCCTGCCTGCATGACTGGCAGTGGAACCTCGGCTACCTAACAATTTCATCGGCATCAGAGTGGTTGTAGCTGGTGTAAATACATAACCTTGCTTATCAAGACATCAGACAAAGACTCAAATGGACAAGGTAGAAAGCTTACCGGTAAATTAGGATCGATGAAGCGAACTAGTGAACAACCCGGCCAGTCGGTGGAGCTCTCTTGCTGAAAAGGACCTTGCTCGAAATGGCAGACCAATATCACGTGATTCAATCTGACGAATCCTGGCGTTTTATCAACGAACTTCATTGTTCGAACATCCGGGACCTGCTTGCTGCGTCAAAACGAGGATCAGCAGATTGTTGGTTTCTTGGTTTCACGCATTCCAAGTTTTCGGACGTTTTTGCATATTCTCAGGGGAGAGGGGATAGGGGAAGGGGAGCACTTAGGAATACATATCTTTTTTACCCACGTAAGTGGCATTTGCAGTTGGCAAACCCTTTTTGAACTTCTTTGCAACTTTTCTGCGCCTGTTTAGTATGTGTGTGTGTGTGTATGTATGTGTGTGCGTGTGTGTGCGTGCGTGTGTGTGGGGGGGGGGGGGTACTTAGAACCCCCTTGACCCACATGAAAAACTTATGCCACCCCCTTTTTGAAGTTAATAAACTCTGGTCTGTACTGTATACAATTTGAATGGATATCATTGACGTATAGAATATAGTACATTCCGAGATAGCTTTCGAGAACTTGTAAAAAAGAGATATTTTCGTAGGAAAGCAATCCTTTGGGACTACCTGGAAAAATATAAAACTAGAGGCTTGCTACCATTTGATCAAACCGATGCGAAGTTTCAGCGCTGACAAGCCACGATACAACAATATTGAGAATTCTTATAAACGGGTAAGTGGAAAGTATGTTACTCACTCTACTTGTTTCAGGTAAATCTGAAGTTTGTATTTGAGCAATTGTTAACTTCACGTATTTTCTAGTTTCTTGATCAGTAGGGAAATTAATTACCATAAATTTCAAGTTAATCAGAGATTATTCATATATTACTTCTAGAGGTGATTTTTAGGCTTGTAAAAATTGCAATCATGATGAGGGTACAAAGAATGAAATTTGTATTTTGTTAGTGTCGCTCATATAGGTGGGTTTTCACCGAAACATCTCCAAATATGTGTACGATTGGTTTCTGTTAAATCTCATATAAACCGGTATGAAATTCAAGAAAAAGCTTTCTCTTAAAGATGGGCCTCAATTTTGCCATAAGTTTTGAAATACCAATGTTAAATGGGCTGTCTTTGAATTGCACTGTTTCATTCATAATGTTGGGCATCATTTCCAAATATTTGGTTTCATAAATTGGTATTCGTACAACATCTCAGGGACACAGCCCTATCTAAAAGTAATATACCCCCTGGTTATTTCTTACCCCTAAAAGGTTTAAAGAAAATTTAAAGCGAATTTTCTATACCGAATCTAAATTTGAATTTCGCAAGAAACAGCATTTTTGTTTGGATTTCGACATTACTTTATTTGAGTGTTCTGATATAAACTTTTTCTTCTGCAGAAAAAATGGCTTTGACAATCACTCACATCGTTGTTATCCTCATTTTGCTGAACACCATACAAAGTCACATACTCATTGGTCGTGACGTCACACAACGCAGAGTCTTCAGAACGAAGTCTGGGGGCGAGTTCGTCATCAGCAGACCGCTGACCAAGGGACAGAAGTTGATGATCGCAAGAGAGTTGATGAAAAATGGTGCTATTGACCTTGTAGTGAAGTTTGCAAGGAACGACAAATATCAGAGAAAGACAAAACAGTGACATTGGAAGACAACAGAATAATTGGCATAATGAACCATTCCATGTTCTTTTCATTGGAGAAGATTTTAAGTCATCATTCCGTAAATTTTCGAAGCCAAACTTTGATAGAGTTCGTAAATGCGCTGGTTTCGTATTTTACACCTTTGATAAACATTTTATTGTTACATATCATTTTACTAGAACTTTAATATTATGATTTTTTACCATTTTCAATTATCATCAATTAATATTTGAAATTATTGAATGAGAAATACTTCTTTTATCTCGAACTTCCTTGAACCTAATTCATTGATGTGAAATGCCCGAAGAATACATTGAGTTATAACAGCAATCTTTAATATGGGCACTTAAAAAGAAATGAAAAAATATAGGGGACGACGGCTCCAATGGTCTAAGAAATCCTTTTGAATCTCAAAAAAAGGAAAGCGAGAAGAAAAGGGAAAGAGACGAAAAGAAAGAAAATGAAGGGAGAAGAGTAAAAGAAAGAAACTATCAAAACTATAAAGACACAGAGGAAGATTCAGAAAAGAAACGTGTCTTCGTATACTCCAAGTTTCACACATTCATGCGATCAACAGAGAACTCATCCAGCATAGACGAACGAAACGATAAGACTATAACCAATATTACCATTTCCATATTAAAGATCTTGTTCGGTCATTTACGAACATATCCATTTTATTTATTTCGAAAAGCTTGCAGGTAACATTACCCAATTTCCTACGGTCCCAGAAAGTAAAATATCTTATCCACCCTTCATTTGATCATTTCATGCCAATTGAAACACTCTTCTGTGGTTCAACTAAATAATTTACGCTGTTTTACAGTGATAAAATTTCCTTACATTATTGTCTGAATGAAAAGTCGACATTTTAATGATATTTGTTTCATTCGTAAAACATAAGCAAAATCGAATATCTATAACCTCACTAAAGTACACCATAGCTTAATATAGCTTTGCATTTATTGGTTTAAAATACGTTTGCAGAGTCTAATAGTTAAACTGACCAGAATGCAGTTTACTTTTCCAAAATTTGATGGACTGGAACGCAAATGGAAAAAAAAGATTTAGTAAAATGCTGTAAAATATTATTGATAAATGCATCATTTCAACTGCAAAACCCATCAAGATACGGTCAAAACTCGATTTTTTTAATTTTTTTTACAGTTTAAGACGTCATTTAGCATCATCGTCAAACAGGGTTTCAATCTATCGCCGATAAATTCACCTATTTCCAAGTCTCAGCTCACCTCCTAACGGAAATTATTTAAAGGTGCTGAGCTTAAGGGTGCTCAAAACCTTCTTGAATATGATTTTCAGAATTTTTTGCTACAAATTTCTGCACCGAAATGCACCCATACAGTTTACTCAATAGCACAATACATATGGAAGATTTTGAATTTTTTTTAGATTTGTTATCTATTTTGTTTAGGGGGTAACGCCCAGTCATAGTTTACGAACTTTTTCAAAAAACCGAAAAGGACCCTCAGCTCTGCAGCGGTTCATTTTTAGGGGCTAACATCACAGCCCTGGACTTTCTACCACAGCAAGAGGTATGATAAAGCCGTTTCTTGAACCACTCTTACATTTGTTTATGACCATTGGGTCCCCCACTCAGTAGCAAAGTAGTTGTTGCCTAAACTGAAGTAGTCAATAGTGAGGAAGAGCTATGCCCTATACATTTAACTTTCTACTACGTTGGCTATTTGGCTTATTTTCATCCGAATTTTTGTTGGTTCGAGTCCTACCCGTGTCATTTGCTTTCACAAAAATTACCTCGACTGAACAAACCTCTAAAGAGAAATAAGTTGACATTTGTGAAAGCTCTGACAGCTTTAAGTTAGTGTGGTAGTTCTTTACTGCTCAACCGAGAAGCTCAGCTTTTAGGCTGCTGCATGTTCCTTCGTAGCACTTCGCCTGGACTTGGGTAAGGTCGCTGTTGGAAGAGGGGTCCGTTGGCCGTGGTGTCCACTCCCGTTTTCACGTCGCTGTCTTCTCGCAAACCAGACGACCAAGTTCCACTAAAGATAAAAGAATAATAATAATAATAATAACAATGCGAAATTTATATAGCGCCATAATACTAAGTGATACTCGGTTGCGCTTTACAGTTTGAGTCTTATTTACAATTTAAAAATCTGAATTAAGAATATGTATTAAAGAAATAGATAAAAAGCATGTTACAATTTACAATGTTCAATGTTAATTATACGCTTTTTGAAAATACTGTGTTTTTAGGAGCCTCTTGAAGGTTTCTGTGGATTTTGTGTTCTTTATATGATCCGGTAACGAGTTCCATACTGCAGGGGCAGCATATTTAAAAGCTCTGGTGCCGAGTGTTTTAGTTCTGGTCATTGAAAAGTCAGTTTGTCAACACTTGAACAGCATCTATACACTTAACGGTTTGCTGGGTGCAGTTAGTTGCATGATGCCATTTTCATTTCATTTCAGATTCGCCTCCTCAATCCGGTATGACAATTGCTCTATTTATAAGATATCGTTTTCATTACATATGAAATAAGTTTCATAGCACTTTCAGAGCGTTTCACTCACGTTTTCACTCAACGCGAAAACGGTAGCTATGAATGTATCTACACTTAACGGCTTGGCGGGTGCAGTTAGGCCTCATTTAAACGATGCCATTTTCATTTCATGTCGGATTTTCAGTGCAATATTTACAAATTGTACACCATTAGAACCAAAAGACTATAGTGAATTCTATGACATAAAGATTACTGGCAAATTCCAAAAAATAAAACTTTCCAGGCGGATGTAATCGTAAAATAGTGAACACAACCTTCAAAAGCTATTTTGTACACTATCGCTCAGAGAGATCTGACCAACAACCTTCGGGAGCGCAGATTATAGTCTGTCTGATGATTGCGAGAGCATGAAACTTTGAGTTACAGAGAACCAGTTTTCTTTCTTATTTCTCATCTATATCACTCTGTGCCTTGGTACATCGAGCACTATGATGCAGATATAAGCAACGCAATTCTTATAGAGGTGAAAAGAAATCTGTATTTGCTTACCGAGGAACGTCTGAATACGCAGCAGGATCCATCGGGTCTAACTCATCTAAAAGCAATCAAAAACAACACCTGAATGCAACGTCCAAAAAACATTATGTTCTTCTATTAGACCTGTACGCTTATAACAGTGACTATTGTTTGATGTTGCACGCATTGTCCCGCATTAATCTTGCGTTCATGCGCACTAAATATCTTTCTGTCAAATGTTCCTGTCTAGGGAGTGGTAGTTTTGAGTTGACACAGGTATTTCGTTTTTAGATCTTAACCTTCTTGTATATAACAAATTATAAAGTTAGATGATCATGGAACAGATATGAAACAGAATCGTTTGAATCTATTGAAAATCTTATGAGCGGCTCTTATGATAACGAGATAATGCCGAATTCGCTTGGTGAAGCATCCTTTTTGCGGTTTAAGTATTTTACTATCATTTATTCCTCCTTTTGTTGAGTCTGCCCCTTGTGCAAAACTTTCATTCAATAATTCTTGAAGTTTCATGACTCAAACTGGTAATTAACAAGTTAATTTCAAATGATTCCTATACAAAAAATGAATTATATTTTTCAGCAAAGTATCCATGAAAGGACTACATTTAACAGAATCATGTTTCTCTTACTCAATCAACTACCCCAATTTCTCCGCTTACAAACTCTCTTAGCATTTGGTCCATGAAATGACTCATAAAAGGTTTGATTTTATCTTGTTTGACATTTTTGGGTACTGTCATTAATTTTCCATATGATTTTGAAGAAATGTTTTTGTTTAATGCAATTCCCAAAAGCAGAGAATAGACAAGCAAAACTTATAGCCTAGGTTCAGACCCTACAATGAGCTGCCATGTTTATGTAAGCGTTTCCATACTTTAGTACCCTAAGTGTACAATACACAACAATGAAATCAGATAAAGATGAATATTTTCACACCTTTTCTCGCTTGTTTCTTTTGGTAAGGATTCGACCGGTCTTTTTCTCTCTGTCCCTTAAAAAAGGATTCTTATTACGAAGATACGAAATTCATAATCCGTTAAAACAGAAATCAAAGCAGAAACTTAAAGCCCACTACCAGTTGTAAAATTTCAAAACGTTTTTAAGAGATCGTGCAAAAATCATCGTCGCAAATTTGCTTCAAAGATTGATGGAAAACTCGAGGGTAAAGCGTTAAGACATGTAGGTAACAGTTTCCTTTTTGTTAGGCTTTTTTATTGTTAGTACATCTATTTTTCTTTCAAACTTTCCTCTATGCTACTCGCTTCCTTAAGAAGTCGAATTTTATAAAACGATCTATCTCTCTCCATCTTTCGATCATTCGATTTTCTCTTGCTTAACTACCATTTGCTTTCTAGGCTTTTTTGGGAAAGGGCTTTGCCTGATACCCGATACGTTTAGTTTTCTGTAATCTTAGCTATTTAGCTTATTTTCATTGGAACATTTTGGTTAAAGCGTTGAATTAGAAATTGAATTATTTGATTATAGCCATAAATCGATTCAAATCATTCGAAATCTTTGTTAAATTGTTTCATGACTTTAACATGCTAATGTGCATTCCTGGATAATAACTTCAAGTGAATAAGATTCATAGTTAAAGAGTAATCAAAGATCAGGCGTTTTTGTTTAGGCATTTTTTGTATAAATCAGTTAATAAACGATCTTCAAGATTCGGCCCTATCTAATTCATAATTTAGTAATTTCAATTGTTTTCAAATTAAATCAATTCATTAATTCATAAATTAGTTTGGTAATAAATAGGGCCTGATAAGGCCAAATGTTGAAGATCTTTTGTTAACTGATTTATATAAAGTGCATCAAAGGAATAATGCGTGATCTTTGATTCCTCGTTAACTATTTACAAAGTCCTTGATAGTCTAGTTGGAATTTACAAGTGAAAAAATGAATGAATTCATAATTACCTTTATAAGACTTGGGTGCTTCCCAGTTTTTATTTTCGGCTGTGTTTTTGCAGGTTCTTTAAATTTTGTTTCATTTTGCATATTTTCTCTTGCTTCTTTCTTGTTTTCATCATTATTTCCAGACATGGCATCTCCTAAAAGAGAAGTTGCATTATAAATTTCTTCAAAAATTAGGAATTAGCCTAATCTCTCCTAGTTCCTTGGGGCTAGATGGCAAATTCGCAGTAATCCAAGATGGAAGAATCGATAGGAAATAAATTTATTAAAGCTCTGAAACCTCACGCTTCTGTGCCATACATTACCCATCTTGTGCCAGCAACTTTGCTGATTTAAAAACGAAGAGTTTGAATTTCAGTAAGGAACTTGCACAGATGGGTATCTTCACAGATCTAAGCACTAAGGAGGGGACAGGTTAGGCTCCTTCAAGACAGGTTATTGTAATTATTATCATCATAAACTTTCTGAAATTTTAATCGTTTTTCCAGAGCATTTCAGACATTTAGCTATGAGTTTCGAAAAATGTCTATTCCCCAAAAATATGAACATAAACTTAGATGAGAAGCAAGAAAGGAGACTGGCTTTTGGTAACATAGAGTTTCATGCAATCGACAGACACACTAAACTCCGTTAATCAAATTGATTGCCCTGGCCCTGGTAGCTCTGTTGATAGAGTGACTGAGGCACAATCCCAGTATAATCTGTCTGGTGATTGCAAGAGCATGAAATTTTGGAACACAGAGAGCCAGTCTCCTTTCTTATTTATCATCTATATTGCTCTCTGTGTACCTTTGTACATTGAGCACTATAATGTGTTCAAAGACAAGGCAATTGCTAAAGAGATAAACAAAACTTACGATTGTCTTGAGTCTTCTGAGCACTGGCAGGTTGGGTTATTTCTGCCTTTGGATCTAGAAAAATTGGAATTATAAAAAAAATTGTTTATCTCTAATCAAACCAATAGAGATAAGTTATTCAATAATTAATCGAAATGATTTGTGTGAATGATTAAAAAACTATACAATATTAGACATGATGGTCACCACTTATCATGACAAGTCTCTGATATTAAGGACAACGTCTCTGGAGAGATCGGTCTGGCGCATCATTAAGCGGACTAGAGAACTGATCTAGGTTGTGGGTTCAAGTCCTACTAAGGTCATTTTCATTAACATAAATTCTCTACAAATTTTATCAAATTGATGGCCCTGGTACCTCAGTTGGTAGATTGATTGGGGCGCAGATTCAGAGATTGTGGGCTAGCATCCTATTTGAGTAATTTCATTCACATAAATCACTTCAATTTATCTCCCAATTCTGCATTTCCTAATTCTTATTTTGCAACTCCTGTCCAGTAGTGTTTGGAATGTGATGGTCCTCTTGGTTTGTAGAACAACTGGAAAGAGCTTTG
Organism: Pelagia noctiluca; assembly: GCA_963924455.1. Lineage (NCBI taxonomy): Eukaryota > Metazoa > Cnidaria > Scyphozoa > Semaeostomeae > Pelagiidae > Pelagia > Pelagia noctiluca. The sequence goes on from OZ004334.1 coordinate 256,365, forward strand.
AAAGTTTAATCTCTTCATTTGGTGAGTGGAGCAACTTATGCAATTGATATGGGTTGGGTTGGCCAGCTTCATCGATTGCCCTAATAGTTCAGTCGGTAATGTGAAGGTTTGAATCCTAGCCTGGTTATATTCATCAATTCATGAGGCATGGATTAATGGCCTTATGAATTCATGTTAATACAAAACAGCTCTGAAGAAGGATTTAATATGAAACACAAATTAATGCCTCACTGTGGATAAGTCTTGAGGTTGATACACCTTGTGGTGACTGTGCTTAGCGTGCTCGCCTTTTTGGTCACAACAACCTGGGTTTGAGACCCATTGGGGGCATATGACAATAGCAGTAATCCTAGTGAAATTTAACTAATTCATTCAGAAAGATTATCTCAATTAATTTTCAAAATCCTGCAAAGGGGTTTAATTAGAAATAAATGAAAGATGAAGAAAAGTGCACCTCACCTTGTGGATGGAGCCAGGAGACCATGTTGGTATTCACATTCCAGTAATAGCTTCGATGACTGCAAATAGAAAATCAAGTTTCTTAAAAAAAGACATTAATCACAAAATTGGCCATAGAATAAATGAAAGGCCAAATCCTGTTCTTTCTCAACCTTCTTCAAAAGAGTAATTGCATTGTTTTCTAGACCTTCTGCATGCCCTCTACCCAAAGTCCTTCCGCCCCTCCACATTAGTTGCTCTGCCCACATAATCATTAAGTATATTAAACACTGACAATGAAACAGCTTGACAAATCATTTAACAAATAAAATTTTGGCAGCATACCCTTTTTCAGGATCCGGTACCAAGAACCAACCAGGTGGCAAAGGATTCATCTAAAAGAAATTCAGGTTTCTTCATTTCGGTAATACCAATACCTTATGAATAATCAGCGGGGATGGCCAAGTGGTTAGATCCCTTGACCTTTGTTCAAAGGGATCCGGGTTCGAAAAAACCTTCAACAGACCTGTCACAACGTGTGAGAAGAGAATTAGCCGGCTCTCTGTAATTTGGACAATCAGGCAAAAGGAATCACGAGGTGTGGTCACATCAAGAGGAAGGACCAGGGTCGCACTGCTTGTTTAGTCCATACCTATTCAGTGGGCCCTTTTTGCTTTGTGCATGAACCAATACCTAACAAACATAGTAAGCGTATTTGCCTATCAACTATCAAGTGGGGTGGCCGAGTGGTTAGATCATTTGACCCTTGTTAGAAGGGTCCCTGGTTCGAAACCACTTTCAGACCTGTCACATAAAGTGTGAGGGGAGAATTAGCCAGCTCTCTGTAATTCCAGGCAAAAGGAATCACGAGGTGTGGTCACATCGAGAGGAAGGACCAGGGTCGCACTGCTCAATTAGTTGACCAATTCAGTGGGCCCTTTGTGCTTTGCACATAAACCAATACCTTAAGAAGATGAACGTATTTGCCAATCAACTATCAATGCACTGCTCAATTAGTCTACCAATTCAGTGGACCCTTTGTGCTTTGCATATAAAGCATTATGTTACGAAGATAGTAAGCGTATTTGCCTATCAACTATCAACAATACCATTTAACTTTACCAGTAATAGAAACCAATAAGCCAGTAATCAATATAAAGAGTTCCTATGAAACATGGAGTACTATTGGGAGCTATTGGGTCTACCACTATTGGGTCTACAACTTAAGTTTTTAACTAAAAGCAAATTATAGGGCTTATCCCAAAAAATCCTTATTCATTATTTTCTGTTGTTTATGAAATTTCAATGAGTTTGATACTGAATTGTCTTGAAATTTCTGCTAAACTTTAGCCCAAAAGAAGGGGGAAAGGGGTATCGAATTCAATTCAACTTAATTTACAAAATCTTCAAAAGTAATCACGCATTTTTTTTTCATTTCCACTAATTCGTGAGAGACGATGAATATTACAATCAGTCCTAATTTTTGTACTTCAAGAGACCCATAGCTACGTTTGTTAAGCTAGGGGGTGCAGGTTTTAAATTTGCTGATTGTGAGTGTGGATTTTGGACATGGTCTTCAAAAAGGCTATATTGCTCCACAAAGTTGATAAAAACCTTTTTCAAGGAATTGGCTGTCTCTTCCTCTTGATTTTTATGGTGACCATTGCCAATCTGAGTTTTTAGATTCGTCCATTCGACATGGAAATGAAATTATATGGTAACAGTTCAGAATCACACTTTACATTTATGAAATTCTGGCTTGTGAAGTTTAAACTGCCAAAACCTTTTTATGCCTAGTTCATATTGGTTGCTAAAATTGTCAATTGTATGTGATATTTTTTACAGTTTTGCAGACTGAGATTGGCCAGAGAGCTTACCCTTTGCCTGCCTCCTATGTAGCGTTGGCCCTGCACTCAAAGGTAATTCAAGCAGGAAGGCTAAATTATCACAAATCCGAAAACATTTTTCTCCATACTCAGAGAAACAAACCTTTTCAGTAGTAGACTTCTGTCCTGGTTGGCCGCTGCCATACCTTTCTTCGCAATACTTCACACATGTGTGGTACGGATTCCATGCATTAGGACATATTTTCGAAGGTTGAGTATTTTCTTTTGTTTTTGCTATCTCTGAAAAATAAAAATGAAAGCACTTAAGTCTTGATCAATCCAAGCTCTATTAATGAACTTTCTTTTGCGGGGAACTACATTCCCAAATTAAAGAATTTTTTATTTGTTAAGGTAATTTGTGTGAATGAAAATGCCCTGAGTAGGACTCAAATCCACAGTTAGCGTGTTAGAGTAGGCCTAATGGTAAGGTCGCCAGAGAACATTTCCTGAAGTTAGGCCCAAAGATCTGCGTTGTACAACATGCTTTGGAACAATAAACTCCATTGTATTATCAGCGTATATCACAAAATCTTTTGCATTGACTTAACATTGAATGTTCCCTAGAAAGGTTGTTGACAATACTGCATTCTATGATGTTTCCCACCACAGTTTGATGCCAAGTCTAATGTTCTTTTGAAAGTTCTTTCTGCTTTTGCCTGCCACAGATCCAAGGCAGTTCCGGAACCTTCACTGAATGCTGTTTGGAAATCGTGGGTTCGAGTCTTTCAGGTTATTTTAATCAATGATATTATCGGAGCAACTCTAGAATAACACCCCATCATCAAACATCATTTTAAGAACGACAAAACAATAGTTACCAATGTAAAACAATAGGTTGTTAAGGCCGCATGATGAGAACAATGGTGTGGGGTACTTTAGAATCTTGCCAGATTATCTTGGTTGATTTTCCAATTCCTTCTTCCTCTCAAGTTTGCTGTACAAATACAAAATTGCAAAGCCCACAATTTACCTTACCTACCCCCAAATTCAAACATTATATTTAACCATCAGAGCATAACAAAGAAGAAAGAAGAAATGTAACTTACCATCTTCTTTAATCAAACCTCTTTTATGAAGTCTTGCTTGCAGTGCTGCGGGAAGTGGCATTTTACCTGCTTGATTGATGGGAACTAAAAACAAGGCAACCTCGACCGAAGCAGCTTTGGAAATTGAGATTAATATTCAGGCTCAGATTCAGACGTTTTTGTTGTTGTGGTTGCATTAGAATTTTCAGGTCTCATGTCAGAACCGAATTGATATTCGAATTCATTTTTCTCAGGCTTACATTGAGAATCGTATTCATTTTGAGCTTTATTAGGGCCACGTGGGAACTTTTGTATCACGTTTAAATGTCTTCTGGGCTTGTCATATTACTTAGCAGGGCTGTAGCTACTAGAGGGGTTTTTGACACCCCCCAATTTTTTCAAAATCTTGTAGAAATTCAGGCAAATTTTTGAAAAACATTTTTTTAATTTGTGGAGTTAGACAAAATTTGTTCAATTGTAAATAGAAATGACTGAATTAAGCATAAATGATAAAAAATCAATCATCAATAAAAGATGTTGTTATATTCATTTATAGTTATGCTTTCATCAATTTTCTCGTTTTTTGGATTTTCAAGACTCTTTAGGGAAACAGGAAAATTCGGCCAAAATTTATTGATCCCCCCCCCAATAATCGAGTATAGATAAGCTCCTGTTCCTAAGGGATTTTTTCTGGATCTATGAATGATTTCAGGGTTCAAAGTTCAGAATCAACATTTATTAATAGGATCAACATCATCTATTCATCCAGGTACTAAATGAACTGTTAAGGCATTTCTAGTAAAATAGAATGATCAAGATAAAATGTGTGATTGAAAATAACCAGAGTTAGGATTCAAATCGCAATCTATTAGTATTCTAGTGTGTTACCACTGCACACTGAGGAAATTCGAACAACCCAAAGCACATCACATATAACATCCCACTCAACTAATTTAGAGACAATGTTGTCCGGTTCTTAAAGAGCAACAACAACACCTGCTGTAGGGTGATGCGCAGTGGAAGTGCAATTGAGTACCTTCTCATATTACTTTCCTTTCCTTCACACAAATCATCTACAGAGCTGGGTTTTCAAAATCCTGCTTCTTCTCAGGTTTATGAATAGCAAGACTAAACCCAAAATGGCATTGGTTAAACTAGACAGAAGACAAGGAGTTGAGAGAGCTAAGTCCAAAGCTAGGTTCTTACTTACAGCTAATATTGTAGAAAAAGACCGTAAAATTTTCCTGAAATCTGGAGTCGCAAAATCCTGAAGCTGGGGAACTAAGAGCCTTCCCTGGACAGAGAGCATAGGTGAAAGAAAGACGACAAGTCAGACTTGGTGCGTTCATGATAATTATTATGACATTCTAGAGGATCAACAGCAGCACAGGTTGAGTGTTGCTATTCACTCTGGCACATCACAATCGCGAGCAAAATGTCCCATCTCTCCACAGCGGTAGCACTTATCACCACCAGCCTTTGGTTTTGGACAATCACGGGCAAAATGGCCGGTTTGTTGACACTGGTAACACGAGACATTTGATTCTGTGTTCCGCTTTGTGGGACAATCACGTGCATAGTGACCAGTCTCTTGGCAATTGTAGCAGTTTTCCTTTGTCGCCTCTGTTGAGGGGCATTCCCTGGCAATGTGACCAATCAGCTGGCAGCGATAACATCGGTCTCCTCCTTCTCCGTCCTCGCAGCAATCCCTGGCCAAATGGCCTAGTATTCCGCACTTGTAGCATTTCCCAGAGACCTGGCCGTTCCTACTGGACGTGCAATCACGGGAAATATGACCAGGCTCCCCACATTTGTAGCAGCTTCGATTACTGCTTCCACCTTCATTTGAACAGTTCCTTGAAAGATGACCTGTCTTGCCACAAGAATAGCAGGTTGGTCCATCCTTTGGTCCATCTTTGGGTGTGGGACAGTCTCTTGAAAGATGTCCAGTCTTTGAACATTGGTAGCAGGCTTTCTCTACAAATTCAAACAGCAGTATTTCAAGGGGAGTAAACACAAATGATAGATGAGTTGAAAAGAATTTGCGAGACATGTTACCAATTCAGTTTGTGATGACATTGCTCATAATAAAGCTGTCTTTTAGCATCTTAAAATCTGCACTGACATGTGTGTTTGGGGACCACGGACTCTCTTGAATAAAGAAACACTGAAAAATACTAAATATGTAAACTTAGTCAAACAACAAAAAACACAACAATTAAACACCGTGGACATTCTTTCGGCACCGGATGGGTATCATCTCACAGTATTTGTTTGACATTTTTATACAAGTTTATGCATATGCCTAAATATGCAGCTCACGACTGAAAGAGAGTATGTAAATAACTTAAAAAGTAAGGATTAGGTTGAACGATACAGATATCATAAATCAAAACTCAGATCAACTTGGCAGGGAGGGGATTTTTAGGCTCTCGGATGTCTGCCAGACGAATAGCGTAAGATGATACGGATCTAGTGCCGGAACAATATCCACAGCATTAATCAAACGATTCAAATTCAGCTACAGGAGGCAGATATTTGCAAGATAATTTTCAGTCAGGGGGGAGTTTTGGGACTTTTTACAGGGGTATGATTTTAGGAATATCACTTTTTACTTTTTTCACAATTTTAAAAGAATTCTCATCTGTTGTATTGGGGGTTTACCTTTATTGCTTTATTTTATGAAAGCTTCTAATATTCAAACCAGTTTCAAATAGGTACTTAAAAATAGCCACATCCCATAATTAATATATCATTGGATTATTGGGAAATTACTGAATTATTTGACACGCTTTATGATTATGATTTCTTAACGACCTTAAAAGTAATTTCACAGGGCTATTAGAAAAATCGTACCCCCAGAAAACCTCTTTCCTTGCTGTTATTCTCTGGCCTATCTTTTCAACGTTGTAGTGTAGTAAAAAGCGTTCGTGAGGTGGTAAACAAAAAATGGCCGGCGCCTTTTTAGTGATCGTCCCACACACGAACGGAGAAATGAATGAAAATCAGTTCATACCTGTGTCTGGACAGCTACGGACCATATGTCCTGCTTTTCCACATCTGTAACAGTCTGGCATCTTGAAAAAGTTGAGAAGACACGATAAATTTAGCCAAATAACTGAATAGTATTTCCCTGCTCTCACACGGCGAGTTGTCGAAGATCAAGTTATTGCGAAAGGAAGGCGAGATCATTGATGACATCAACACATGTGTATTTGCGACCAGGGTTCCTTGCGAGCCTCGACTAATTCGCGCCGCCCATCGCTGAAAACTCGTGCGAAATACTTTCCATCGCTGTTATCCCCGTTGTTGTAGAGCGCAGAACGGCGCGACAGAAAGTTTTGAAGTTCGAGCGCCTTCTTCGTTCAAACCTTATCTCATGTTGCGCAATCCGTGGTCTCCATCCTAGGAACGGAACGAGCCTCGTTGGAGTGAACACGTGCAGCACGGAAAAGAGGATGCTTGTCTGAACCCTCAATCAATAAGAATGGATTTTGAACAATTGGGAAATTCGGTAGAATACGGTGGGGGGGGGGGGGGGGGTGGCACTCAGTAAGTTTATCAGATGGGGAATCTCCGCTTTTTAGGGTATCGTTTACATTTTTTTTCTAGAACCGGAGTTTTAAAATCGAGTTATTTTTAGGAGTAGGTTATCATTACGTTATAAAGTTGTTTAGATTCGGTTTTTGAGTGCTTTTGAAACGGGGGACTTTTTGGTTTGGTGTAAGTTGGTTATTTGTTAAAAAGTTCTTGGATTTATTGGTCAAATTCTGGATTTGAATATACTTTTTCGAGAATTTTTCCAGGATAAGGGATGATTTTCCCAAAAATAATCTTGAGTCGGTTGAAAAATATTATTTTTGTAGCAGACAATAACCTTAGGGCATAGAATACAATAACTTTATAGCTGTGAACTGGAAAATTCTAAAAAACCCAGACTAAAACGATAGAAAGTTCACTTGATACGTTTTTTTATAGATAATTTCCGATGCAGCAAGCTCACATAATGAAGATCTAATATTTTTTGGCTTGGTGTAGTAGAAAGGGATTTCAAAACCGTTTTATATGCAACTATACTTGTTTCATTAAACAACTGAACTTTAGTCTCAGCAGCTAAGTTTTGCCAAAATAGACATTTCCTGTAACCCAAACCGTTCAAATTGATGGTGCACAAGTAATAGACGGGAATAATAGCCCAACCACTGAACCAAGTGCCTAACTTATCTTTTTAAAGTTTATATCGCTAGAATAGGTGATTCTGATCAATTTGAGCCAACGTACCATTCCAGGAAATGTTTCATTCAATGTCATTCAATGTTTCGTCACAAAATGAGCCTAAACGTGTATATAAACCGATGTAACTTTTGATAAACTGAATATATTCACATGATATTTGCATATTTGAAAATAGAATTCAAAGGGCTTTCTAATGATATATAACATATTGCGTAATGTTGACAAAAGCATTTTGACTGAAGACGTCATCAAAATATTTTCCGTTGTTTTTGATCTTTTTGTTTGGGCAATTTGCTAATGTGCTATCAACTTAAGCCATAGAAAATTACCTCAGAGAGGGAGAGAGGGCCAATTTCTAATGAGCTGCTGTTAGCTACCCAAAATAATACAATGCGCATGCGTGAATACTAGTTGTATGCAAAAATTTTTATAAACAGGCTCTGGGTACCTTTTTAGAGGCTTGCCAAATGTTTTGAGAAATTTGCCCAACGACGAGTCTAAATAAGTATGAATTCAGCATTAACAATCAATAAACAGTCTTTGGTCGGTACAGAACTCTACGATGATCGTCGTGTTCTATTTTTAATCAGTATGTCTTTGGGAGAAGCATTACTGACGGTTTTGGAAGATTTTCTGCAACGATAATTCACCCAAAATTTATGCGAATCATTTGATTCCATTTTATGGTTGGGAAAGTTTACCTTATAGAACATTCAAGTAGACAATTACATCAGTTCCATAAGTAGTGGCTACCATAGAGTCAATGCAGTTTTACGAAGCTTCTCTCAGAAACTTCTTGATGAATGAATGTAATTCTGTCTCTAAAAAACCACCAAAAACTTTAACTGGGTTTAACTTTAACTGGGTTTATTGTTGGGTTTATTACGGATGTAATCCAAACGAGATCTGAAAAGGATGCCTTAAACGTGAATCTGAAATCAAAATAGAAGGTAAATGGTCTAAATCAGCTTATGCTGCAGGGCAACAAATGGCAAGAGTTCCAAAAGAATGGAGACGAAAAATAAATGACGTGGCATCTCGCGAAGTACTTAGGTGACGACCAAGGTATGGTAAACCTAGAGCATCCAGCTGATACACACCTTTTCATGCATACTTAGCAAGTAGATACTGAAAATTGGTGAACATAAAAGACTCCGATGTCCACATCCTCTGACATGGGCAAATGATCAGAAAGAATCGTTTGAGATATGCCCAAATATAACGACAGAAATGAAATAAGTGACATATCTATAAGTGACATAAGTTAAATCTGCAAATTTCTTAGCTCAAAAATATACAGGGCTCTACAACATACTACTTACTTAAGGTAGAAAAGTGAATGTAGTTATTAACGAAGCTAATCAGAAGCAACCGAAAAAACCGATTGGCTGGGAGACCTCGGACAACATGCTTGGTTAGTCCGTTGATTGCAAAGAAAGCAAGACAAGTTATACGCACTGGTAGCTACACTTGGACGGAAAAAGAAACATATTTTGAAAAAATGGGCTATCTGCCTGTATCAAGAAATAAGGGTATAGTCTTAACTGAGTCTTTCGCTAGATCTCAGTTCGTTACTGCAAGTGATGAAACAAGCAATCTATCAAGTTTACGTCGAGCTAAGATGTACTAAAATCAATTCCAATATGATACAATTTTCCAATAATGAACTAAAGTGGTACGATAAGCTACAAATACTGACGGCTCGGCTGCAGTATAAATTTGGACTGCAGCACAGCTACGAAACTTTAGTTGTGGCCGTTTAAATTGTGTCTCAAAATCTACGAACTAATAGTTCTCTGGCTAATTTTTCTCCATGGATGTCTTCCGTCGCAAGCTTGATTGACAAATAAATGTTTTAGTTTTCATAAAAAGATGAAGAAATTGCAACAGCTACGGCCTAAATCTTTCGTACCCGTGATTCATACTTCACGTCTCACAAAGTGTTTATATTTCAAACCGGTTCTTATTAAGTTCTGGAATGCACGTTTCAAGAAGTATTTGATGCATTTCACCTAGCTTTGGCGGATCGACCAGTTCTGTTCAGTGTTTGAAAACACTTAAAGAAATCAAAATTAAAGAAAGGTTTTAGTTGTTGGAGTTTTGATACAGATAAGGTTGATTACCTTCCTAACCCCTGCGTGGTTCACTGGAGATCAGTTGACGATACATAGGATAAAGAAGCACATGGAGTCGATCAAAGGCAGCAACAACAAAGAATAAAGTAGACAAATCTACAAACGACTAAAAGGTTACAAATGGCTAAAAGGGATAGGAAAGAAGGGCAGAGAGTCAAACAATACCCACAATGTAACTTAATATCACATCCACCACTCAGGCTCATTTAGTGACGAAACATTGAATGACATTGAATGAAACATTTCCTGGAATGGTACGTTAGCTCAAATTGCTCAGAATCACCTATTCTAGCGATATAAACTTTAAAAAAGTTAAGTTAAGCACTTGGTTAGATGGTTGGGCTATTTTCCCGTCTATAAGACAACCTTTAAAAGATAGAGTGTGACCAAACAAGGTTAAGCACTTTCAGCATTGTTGCTGAAGTGTTAAGCTGCTTGATCCATTTCATTGAGACCTGAAGTTGCTTATTGTCTTGGTCAATCCAGTACTTGTTGCTTATTGACGAGTTGCTCATTGAAAAAAGTGTAGTTGGATGATAGAGAAACGTCTAAATAAATAAGCGCACAATAATTCAGCAATTCATAGAAAACAACTCAAATCTTTGCAATTAGCTGATACTGCAATTTCAAATAGCTCATCAAAGATTGTATGTTTTTGGGACAGACAGTGTAAGAAAAGGCTCTTAAATTCAATGGAATGAAGGAAAGTGAAAATGACAACCTCTGGATGCAGCTAAACGATTATTTTAAGATTCCAGTTTTTCAGTTTTTCATACTTCAAGTTTCTCACCATAGTTTCGTAAGTGCTTAGTTACTTAATTCATCTCATCCAGCCCAAGAGTTGCTGATTGTTTTGGCCGTTCCAGCACTGGTTGCTTATTCAAAAAGAGTGTAGTTGGATAGGGAAACGTCTAAATAAATAAGCTCAAAATATTTCAGCTATTATAGTATAGAAAACAACTTATATCTTTGCAATTGGCTTGATATTGGAATTTAAACTAGCCCCTCAAACCTCAAAAATTGTGCATTTTTTGGGCACACGGTGAAAATAATGTTCTTAAATTCAACGGAAAGAAGCCAAGGAAAGTGAAAATGAAAAACTCTGTTGCAGCCAAAGGATTATTTCAAGATTCCAGTGTTTAATAAGTATGAAGATACAATGATGAGATGCATATTAAAATTACATGTAACGATAAAAAGTCATACCACAAAAAAGTTCACAATTTTCACTGATTATTCTCCAGTGTAGTTGGGCGTTCTCTTTTCCTTGAATGCCATCAGCCCCTCTATCCGGTCTTTTGTGGGTATTACCTGAGAAATAGAATTTCATCATTATCACTGCCAATATAGAGGGCCCTGGAAGGAGGCACTGATCCCAATTACCAGCACTGTCAAAAAATCATCACAATCAAAGAATCCCAACGCCGAACGCCAATGAGGATAATAGAGAAATTTTCAATATTGACGCGTTTGATTTAATTTTTCATTTTCAAATCCCAGTCCTAAGAAGTCCAATCCCATTTTCCCAATTATTGAAAAGGCAAATCCTAGTTTCCAATTTACCCCTTCCTGACAAATAAGTGAAACAGTGAGGCTTACAGGGATTTTTTTATAAGGAACGACTTTGTATTACAAAGGAATGTAGTTACTAGGAAAGATAGAAAGTTAACGACTTCAAGTACTGCAGATAAGAAGTTTCGAAAATGGCAAGAAATTTCATTTTTGAATCAATTTGAAATAAGAGGCATACAGGGATGCTATAGATAGTTCTTATAGAAAACTTTTCACCCCAGCACCCTACGGAACACAAGATGCCACTGCCATTTGTTCTAAAGTATTTGAATCGCTAAGCAATTTTTAGTGATCAAATTTGCCTTTCGAGCCCATGACCTCTAAGTCTATTAATTTATGAGAATGAAAACGACCCGGGTGAAATTCTTCTTTTCAAGCAAATAAGATGTAGTAATTAGGCTTACCTGTGCATAACATTTTTCTTCGACTTCCAGTGCAGTCTTCAGATCAACCTGAGGTAAAGAAAAAAATTGTTTGAAAGATCTTTTTTAAATAAAAAAATTTGGGTTTTTTGTTGTTGTAAGCATATAGATGCAACAAATATCAAATCATTTCCAGTTTTTTCATACAAAGTGACCGTCTCACAGGGTGGGTAAAGGTAGAGTAAAAGCTAAATGGTAGAATATGGCTCAAGATACACAAGAGTTCTCAAGAGGTAGCAAGAGCAACGATCCAAAGCACGAACCATACATCGTATGCCAAAGGTTATGAGTTGCTGCACAGCCAGAGTATCTAATAACCAGGAAGCATATTGGGTCTCTTGATCACATATTCATATTTCACTCGTTGCTCTTGTAACTTCTTGAGCTCTGTTTGTGTATCTAGGACCATATACAGCCTTTTTGCCTTTTGCTCATTGCTCTTGCATCAAATTGAGCACTTCGTAGTTCTTGAAAACGAACAATGTGTAACTGCACATCGTATGCCCAAGTTTACGAGTTGCTACACATCCAGTGAGGTGATAAATGGGGGGGGGATGGGGGTACATTGGGTCTCTTGATCACATACTTATAGAATAAAAGCAGTACACCACCTGCATTCCCTCGTTGATTGCCTTCTTGGCCATTCTGAGAGCAACTGGTCCTTGTGGTAGTATCTGATTGGCTAATTTCAAAGCTCGAATATAGGCCGCATTGCCTTCAGTATTCTGCTCAACTGCATGATCCACCAGACCAATGGACGCAGCTTCTTCTCCCTTCAGAGCCCTGCCAGTGAAGATCAGTTCTTTTGCCTTGGCGATTCCAAGCACTCGTGGTAGTCTCTGTGTTCCCCCTGGAAATCAAGCAAACAACCATTTTGGAAACTTATACCGGTAGTGTAGCCTAGTGGTTAATGTGCTAGATTTCTAATCCTTGAAGGGTAATCCTTGTGGGTTAGAATCCACAAACGGTCGGAACCATGAACTACAAACCGTCAGCCAGCTCAGCTGTCCATCCTTCCGAGGTCGGTAAATAAGCACCCAGGATATTCATTTTAGAATATAAATTCTTAATAGCCAGAAAAATCGGAAACATAACGAATGAAAACATGGATTAGCTAAGCTTTTTGTTTGGCACACAACAGAGTAATATGTTAGAAAGAGAACGAAACAAAACTCTGTTGAGTGTCAGACGAAAAGCTAAGTAATTCATGTTTTCATTTCGCTATGTTTCCGATTTTTCTGGCTATTTTGAAGTTCTGTACCATTCAAAGACTGTAATATTGATTCTTGAGGCACAAGCTGCAGGTTCAAATCAGCTGTAAAGTGCAATATGTTCCTTATGCATTGTGCTATTGGAAAATAACTAAATTGGTGCATTGTAGAGTACAAATTTATAGCAGCAGAAGTCTCAATATCATGTCCAAGTAAGTAGGTAATGGGCTCCCCTCAAGCTGTAAACCATTAAAGGGATCGTAGAAATGAATGTAGCCTAGTGGTTAAGGCGCTTGATTTCTGATCCTTGAAAGGTAACCTTCGTGGGTTCGAATCCACAAACGGTCGGAATCATGAACTACAAGCCAACTCAGCTGTCCGTCCTTCCGAGGTAGGTTAATGAGTACTCAGGATATTTGTTCTAGAATATTAATTCTGGGGGCACAAGCTGCAGGTCCACATATCAGCTGTAAAGCTGCCACAAACCCTGACCTGCGTTAACAAAAAAAAATATGCTTGCTTGCTGCAACAATCCTGACCTGCGTTAACACATAAATATAAATATGCTTGTTTGCTTGCTATGAGCTTCAATTTACATTAATTAGGAAACGCTAATTCTGCAATAGAATAATAAAGTCATACCGTATGCCAGTGCATCTATAAAGTATTTCCATCAGATCTAGTCAAAGTAGAATAGGAAGCTATAGAAAATATGTTGGGAGATCTTACCTGCACCAGGGATGATTGCTAGTTTCGTCTCTGGCAATCCAATCCTTGCGTCATAGGAAGCTACTCGTAAATCGCAGGCCAACGCCAGCTCCAGGCCACCACCCAATGCTGCTCCGTCCAGCGCTGCTATTGTCGGGATTGGCACCTCGCTAAATTCATGAAATAAGTTCCTAGCCATTGCAACAAACTTTGGTACATCAGCCTCTGTCATCTTGGCACGTTCCTTTAAGTCTGCTCCAGCACAAAACACACCTGGAATGAAATAAGAGTGATGAAGATTTGAAAATGGTTATCAGAAGACGTACTGGTGAAGTGAGGGTGATATTCATCTTTTTAAAACTAAGAAATATGCATAAGAATACGGAAAATGTTTGGAGTTGAAGGCCTCACTTGATGAGCAGAAAACTACCTCAGACAATACTTTGAAGAATTATTCAAAATAAAATGCTGTAATGCTATCACCTGCCTGCTGCAAAATAAGCTGACTTGCAGATAGCACAAGACCTCTAGACTGAGCAAGATAGGGAGTGTCACATGTCAAAGGTAGGGATTACCAAAGGGATTAAATACATAAAAGCTATTGGTTAGATAGCCCACATGCAATGCAGAAGTCAAAGGTCTAATTGTTCTATCTGCTAGGTCATAGCATGTGAATGAAATATGAAACTCCACACTGCCCGACTCTCCTAATTTAGACAAGCATTGCAATTTACAATGCTCCCCATTTAATCATAACATTGTAAAAGGCACTCACGACTTATTGTGCTCATTATGGCAAAATCTAAACAACAACAACCAAAGTGACAGTACTGAATACCTTTCAAGGGACCGCAACACTGAACATCCTCGAAAGTACTTATGGTTTTCCTTAACAGTACTGATGATATGTCCTAACAATATAGATGGTATCTCCTATCAGTACAGATGGTATCCCCTATCAGTACTGATGGTATTTTCCAACAGTACTGATTGTATCCCTCAACAGTAATGAACATCCCCCACAGTATTATTGGGTATCATCCCCTACAGTACTGATGGTATCTCCAACAGAACAGCACAGACCTTACCAAGGGTAATTCTTTATTCAAGCAGATTTCAGAATATTTTTCAGAAATAAGACATACCTGGTACTTCGCTTTTCAAAATTGCAACTTTTAAGGATTTATTCTCCTTCAGCTCTTCAATAATTTCTTTGAGCTGAAATGGATATAAACCAAACATAATAAAATCAAATAAAAGTCACAGGGTAGGCTAACAAAATAAGTATTGAAATCTCCAATACAAGAACGCATTATAGTTTTATTGACCATTTTACACCAATGCTGAATTTTTGACCAATATTTCAACAACTTCTGGTTCTGGATAAAATTATGAGGCCATAATACAAAAATATCTAAAATAGTTCAAACAAGTCCTTTGTCCACATGATCTGGCTGGATTCTGGTTTACGAAAGAAAAGATAAGGCAACCAAATTTGAGTAATTATAGACCTGTTAATAAAGAGGGACGAGAGATTAGCAAAATACAGGGAGAAGAAAAGGGTAACTTGACAGAAATGGTGCAAGGATTAAGAGGGAACCTGGATAATTCGAGTAGATTATTTAGAAAATACAGGAAATTAACTTGTCACTATTTATGAAACCTCTAAATTAATAACAGTATGAAGGGTGTGCACCTTTACAGTAGCTATATAAAATATTTTTGCTTATCTCTCATCCCTCTTTATTAGCTGGTCTATATCTATTCAAAATTTGTTAAGTCATCTTTCCTTTCATATTGCTTCTGGTGATTCTGTATCTTAGTAGAATAGCCAGGTTTCTCCCAACATTTCTTAATCTAAAATCTAATTAACTAACTCACCGCTATGGCTAAAGTAGTACTGAGTGAGTTTTTTGCCTTTGGACGATTAATCCCAAGGATGGCTATACCTGAAAAATATAATATTACAATTCATAAATTGATATGTTGGCTCATTTTCTTGGATAAATTCTTTTTAAGTTTGAAGCAAAGAGTTGTTCAAAATCAAACAGACAATGCAGCAATCAAAATAAGTGTTTTAGCCTTTTCAGTAGATGGGGTAAAGAGATTCTATCAGGGGCTGTTTTGGGTGGAGGGTTTTGCCACACTTAAAACATCTGTATGTTACGCCAAATGTTTTTAGCCTTTAGAAACATCAAGGAGGAGGAAGCTGCTCAATGGTTTGGTCACTTGGCCAGCAATACTGACAACCTATGCCATACCATCTTGTAAGGGTTTGTGAATGGCAGAAGAAAGAGAGGACGGCCAAAGACGAACTGGAGGAAGAATGTTAAAACCTGGACTGAAAGAAGTGTGCGGTATAAAAGTCATAAGCAATTGTGCTTTTCCATCGGAAAGCAAAATATTTAATCAGTGGCGGCTGGCAGCCAAATTGAACTGTTATTAGTTTAAAAAATTTTAGCAACCGAACTGAATTTGAATTGTCAACGGCCTTCTGCCCAAGACTAAATACCGCGTTATTAGCAACCGAGCCCTAATAATGCGGCTGCGTTACAGACACTATGGAGTTTCCTTACTGCTCAGCAGATTGAGTAGGTAACTTGTTTTTTTTACATCAAACATGGCAAAAGACCTTGTGGGTGTATGGATCTGAAAGGGTATAAACTTCTAAGAACTAGATTGAATCAAAGAAGAAACATTTACAAGAAACATTGAGTCAATTAAAAAAAAAACAAATATTTTAGTAAAAAATAACTACACTACCCGTCTTACCCAGCCCCCCCCCTAATAAGTCATTGCCAACAAAAGTAGGTATTATTCTCTTCATTGCCACAAAGTCAAGGAAATGCTGCATATAAGATTCACTGGAATCGGTCTTTCAAAAAAATTGGGCATGTTCTTCCATGCTTCTTAAAACGCAAGCGTCGTTTGTAGGTTAAACTCCTCCCAGAAAGAAGCGAGAAAACGCAAGAAACTCCCCAGCGGGCTGAAACAAGCTGATTCATAGTGAAAACCAGTGTATTGCGAAAAGTATATTCATAGTCAACTCAAAAAAACGTAGTGAACAACCTTCGAACAACTTTTTATTGGTTTCGAGACCCTAATAATGAAAAGCGAAATGAGGGCTGGTTTTGAATGGCTATTACGTCACTTCCACTGTTAAAAACAATAGGAAATTCTGTCCTCATTATTAGAATCCCCTTTCTAATAACGATTCGCAAGTGCGAGACAAGAGGGATTAGTGGTGAGGTTTACACACAAATACGGTGGTTTTCCGATTGTACTAATGCGAGTTTTTACAATGGGGACCAATTTCTGAAATGCACCAGACAGGTCATTAAGATCTTACCTCATATAACGCAAAGTTTGTCTAAAGTAAACCACTGAACGATGGAACAAGGACTAGGACCAAGAGGACAGGATACGGGAAACATCAGTTCTACTTTTTGAGAAACTTAAGACTTTTTTAACTTAGCTGCTCAAAAAACTGTTATTAGACTAATAATACTAATAATGCTCCCCGCCGCCCCTGTATTTAATGTTTGATAGTTTTTGGCATTCGTGCCATTTTCCTTACCGTTTGCGATGTCCTAGTAAGCAATTTGGCTCACACATGTGAATGCAAAGCGCTTGGGCTAGTTATTATTATCAAAAGCTTAATTCGAAAATAAATTAATTGACAAAATAAAAAAGAAATAGTTTTTCTGATGAATAATGCTTGATTTGAAGGAAACAGTGATTCTCAGTATTATACTGACAAGTCGTTAACGTGAAATGAAAATATCAAAAAGAAAAACAAATGGCTTTTGAGAAGGGCGAGTCGTCAAGTTTTTGTAAATTTACTTCAAGAGTTAGACGTTGAAGATCCTGAAAAATTTACAGAATTTCATCTGCCATTTGTTTAAAAATTTTGTGCAGCAGCTCATTTAGTTCGAAGAAGGAAGCAAGCGCATGCACTTTTCCCTCATAGGCTTAAGCAAAATACTCACATGTGTGAGCTACATTGCTTATGACGTCGCAAACGGTGAGAAAAATAGCACAAATGCCAAAAAATCTCAAACACGTTAGATATTTTGCTTTCTGATGGAAAAGCAAAGTCACTAACGACTTTCCTGTGCACACTGATGAAAATGCAGCTAGCATTAAATTTAGCAATTGTAAATGGGATATCAATAGAAAGTGCTTCGAGCGGCACACCCAAGATCATGTCAAAAACAAAAACTAAAATTTCTGCAGACAGGAGTGCCTCCACAACAAAAAGGAATTAATGCCCAAAAATAAACATTATGGAGAAGAGTCAAGAGACAAAACTCCCTGCATCCCTACAAGCCTTTATTGTTGTTGTGCCTACACAGGGGATGATGTTGGAGGGTTAGCAATCATTTTTCCATCTTCAAAATAACAATTTTGCTACTTTTATGCAATTGAAGTGAATTGAACTGAACCATACTAAACCCTACTACAGTAGCCCTGCTAAATCCTACTTAACTCTACTAAACCCTGCTAAACCCTCACAGAACCCTTCTGAACATTTAAGTCCACTGAATCCCTCTAAAACCTTATTCAAAACTAACCCCAGAAACCCCTAAAATTAACTTCATTGGCAAAAGGTGATTTTGGAGCTTAGAAATAATTGCTAGCCGAGATGTAGGGTGTCGTGGCGGTATGGTACCATAAACCAACTAGAGTGTGATAATAGTGTCCATTGAAAAACACGGTTAAATAGCTAAGTAGATATAAACAGACCTTTATCTGTAAGAGTCAGTTTCATTTCATCATTGGAAAGTGTCTTTTCAATCTGATTGGCAGTGCATAGCTGTCGGCTCTTCATCCAAATGCTCGCACGAGCGTGTTGGCAGATCTTGAGGGCAGCCATTTCACCGACAATTTAATTGACTTGTTCCAAATGAGCAGCAACAACAACAAAATGATCCACATGCACAACAGCAACAACACACAGCTCCCTTGTTTCCTTGTGTTTCGGCTTCTACTTGTAAAGGAATTCCCCAACCGAAAGGGATTTTTTACTAAATAGGAATGACTGTTTCAAGATTTCAGGATTACAAGATGACTGTGCAGGCACTTACAAGGAAATTTCCTTTTAACTGTTGCAAATTTGACTTGTTTGACATGACATAGCAATGTGCTGTCAATCTGGTTGTTTAGCAATTATATCTCAGCAATTGATGCTAAAAGCATGTTCTTATCAGGATAATATTCCCTGAGAGTTTGGTACAAAAACAATTTGGAGCAAGGTTGTTTTACGACAAAGAAGCAATTAGTCTACATGATTGCAAATGAACCAGTTCAGAGAAAAATTAGCGACATTGCGATGTTTAATAATTTCATTTCTGTAAAAATATTGATACGTTAAAAATGGTTTACGTAAACAGTTTGATTGTTTTATCAGCTCCGGCAGTGAAGATCCAAGGTTGCAGTGGATGGAATAGGCAAGCTGTGACTCCTTCAAAATAATAATCAAAATAAAGTAAGTCAAAAAGCATCTAAAATTTTCAAATCAGGCTGCCTAGTTTCTTTTACAAAAGAACGTATCGTTTGATCAAATGTGTATTGTCATCCAAGGAAGCAGAAGGCAATCAGTTTCGTCAGGAGAAGCAGGATTTGGAAAATCAATCGAGATGATTTGTGAGAATGAAAATGACCCGAGTAGGACTCGAACCCATGACCTACTCTAGAATGCACTTTGCGCCATTAGCGTACTAGAGTACGAATCTTGAGGTCTTGGGTTCGAGTCCAACTCGGGTCATTTTCATTCTCACAAATCATCTCGATTGATTTTCCAAATCCTGCTTCTCCTCAAGTTTACCTGTGCAACTCTATCCAGTGATGGGACTGCAATAGTACTCCTGGTGCGAAAAAGTCGTCACCCTTCGGCAGGTCCAGTGTAGTGTTAAAGAGCCCTGATAGGTTCGTCTCTGCATTCGGTGAGTGGTGGTGCAACTTGTGTGAATGAAATGGCCTAGGTTTCTCTAAGCACCGGTTGCGCAGTGGTAGCGCTCTAGAGTACGAATCTAGAGGTCGTGGGTTCGAGTCCTACTCGGGTCATTTTCATTCTCACAAATTATCTCGAGTAATCAGTTTCTCTATGTCGATTACTCTGAAAAATTTGGGTAATTCCATTTTACATTAGTTATCGAATGATGGCGTGTTCAGGACCTATGTCTTTAAGTTCGGTATTTTAGGACCTCTTTTGATATCTTTGTAGCACTAAAAATTCCGTTAAGAAGTCAATAGACACACGAAAAGCATTAAAACTCAATTTTTTACTACAAACTTGTGATTTTTCAAGTTGGTTTGCAGAAAACCCCATGAGAACAGTGAGTTTGACTGAAAAAAATCACACTGGCTTCCTAATTACTAATTGTGCGGAAAGATTGTGTTTGAAAATGGATAAGTTCCTCCTTAGTGATTTCGCTTTTTTAGGAAAAGTTCCTGAAGTTTTTGGACCTTCCAAATGTAGGTTCCTTATAAACCTTTTCCCTATAAAAAAGCGTGTAAAGGAAGAGTGTCCATACCTCCATCTGAATTCGATTTATGAGACTTTAGAATTTTGACAGGAACGATCAGCGGATTCTGCATCAAGTCACTGAAAAAAATTCATCTCTCTTAATCGTCAACTTCCATTCGTGGTTAGTACAGAGTTTATGTAATCTTCTACCCCAGTGAGTGGTATTTTTCAATAATGTCATCAACATTTATATATACAATAGGTTTCCGCAACAATCCGCAACAATATAGCCTCATTTATGGATTTTTTCATGCGGGACTTACTACAGTGCTAAACTAGTGAAAAGACTATTAAGAGTGTATTGTTGGTTCGTCCTTCATTAATCTTAAGCCCATACCCCGTCCGTCCTATCCTTAGTCCTTCCCATCATCCTTAGGCCATCTTAGGTCAATTCTTGCTCTTCCTGGGTTCATCCTCAGTTCATTCGTCTTTTAACTAGTTCTACCAAAACTTTATCTTTTTTAAATCTCAAGTTTCTACCTGGACTGTCGTAGACCTAGCTTTCAACAATTCTAGTCTATCCTTTTAGGTCTATTCTGCTTTATCGGTAGTTTACCCTTGGTAAACTATCCTTGTTTTCTCCTGGTCTATGCTAGGTCTATGGCCTATCCCTGTTCCACCCTAGTTCCATTTCTGGTGTACCCCTGGCCTACCCCTAGCTTATCCTTGATCCATCATTAGATTTAAACCTAATCTATCCATGGTCTAACCTTGGTCTATTCTTGATCTACCCCTAGTTTTTGACAATCAGGGAGATTGAATTGAGAGTCATATCTTTAACGTTTTTAATGTATTGTTTAAGTATGCAAAGTACTGTATTGCTGCAACAGAGTTATGAAATTAAAACCTTACCTGAAAACCTTCCCATGGCAAACAATGACAGACCCGTCATCACTGGCAGATGCAAATAGTGGATATGACTTGTGGAACTGCACATCGCCAACTGCCTTCTTGTGGTGCCTACGATTCAAGATAGCTGGTTGGTAAAAACAGAAAGCAAAGAGTCTACAGTAACTAGGACAGCCATAGTAACAACTATAATAACAACTTATGCTTTCTTCTAGAGCCAGGCCCCAGGGTAAAGGTTAATTCAATGGGCCTAGATTTCCCTGAATAAGAGCTTATAACGAAAAACAAAGATAACTTATAGTGTGGTTTACTAGCCCTTTGGAGCCCTGGACCCCTTTGAACCATCCTGCTTGCCCCCCCCCCCCATACCACCCTCTTGAAGAAAGAAGAAAGAGACATATCCACTAAGAAGAAAGAGACTCAAAAGACAAAACTCTCCATCTCGACAAGCCTGTTTCGTGGTTACCCACTCATCAGGAGATGAACAGATCTTCTTAGTGTATCTATAGCTCTTCTCCCTAGATACAGGCTTGTCAAGATTAATGAGTAGTTTCTTGTTTCTTTTCTACCAACTAGCATATTTACGCTCTACTATATATTTCAGTACTATTTTCTGTAGTTGAAACACAGAATTTACAGCTCTACACTATGCATTGAGCACTTTAACTGGAAACCGATACACAGACTTTGTAGTTAGTAGTAACATAAACTTCTGAAAGAGGTTTGTTCTGTACACAGGTTAAGATTTTCTTACCTGAGTGTTTTGTAGGGCTTGGCAGAGAGATCAATATCGAACCAGCAGAGACGCTTGTCGTAACTTCCTATTATCAAGTTGTCTCCTGTTGGAAAAGATAAGAATGATGAAAGTTGAGAAGAAACTACTATGTCAAGTGACTTTAAGAAGATGCTTGAAGAAGAAGGTGCGAATAGTCAACAAATTTGAGATGTAATAAAAATAAGATGTAAGAGCCAGGACTTGAAGGAGGGTCGTGTAATCCATGTGTTCGTTTCGCTATGTTTCCAGTATTTCTGGCTATTTAAAGTTGGATCTCAATGTAAAGAACCCCAGATATAACGAACATCCCGGTACAACAAACTAAATGTCTTATCCCTAGATTCTGCCTTATAAAATAGTTCTCACGGTATAACGAACTGCCGATGTAACAAATGGTGTTCAGGTTCTCTTCAGAGTTCATTAAAACGGTATTCCGCAGTAATCATGTGTAATGTCGATTGTTTTGTTGTTTCAAAACCATAGGTACCTCCCAGAACAACTTCTTAAGTATATGCCACAATGTTCATTAAGTAACTTGCAGAAGCATCACCCCTTAGGTTGGGTAAAACGTTTCTTCTCATTCTTGTAGTTAGGTAAGAAATATTTCGCTTTTAAACCAACCCCTGCACAAATACTGAACGGTCCCACAGATCAAATAACAAATAAAGCTTTTTTCTGAGACACCATAGAAAGAGAACCGTTAACTGACCTTGAGGGTGAACGTCCATGCTGGAAATCCACTTCACGCCTGACATCAACTTCTTCACTAATTCTTGACGTTGCAAGTGGTAAACCCGAACAAATCTTTGTGACTGTAAAATCATTTTTGTTATTTGAAGTTAGTAGAAACATTGAAGGCAATAAAATTTCTTATAAATTGAGTTAATACATTTAGTCTTATCAAGGCTGTTTCTGACACAATCATCATCATCATCATCATCATCATCAATTTATTTATAGTAGGCAAAATATATGAAATCGAATTAAAATAGCCAAATTAGGGCTAAAGGCCTACTATTAAACTTGTGTTACATAAATTTAAAATTGATTTAGTTTACAATATATCTACAGGTTAAACCCAAGGATAGAAAGTAAATGTCTTATTAATTATAGTTAATTCATTATAGCTAATACATTCAGGTCTTATCAAGGCTGTTTCTGACCCAATATTTGACATGATTGTCACAACTTATCATGACAAGCCTTTGATACCTTATGGTAACACTGTTCTAAGACCTTTGAGATAATGGAATCTTTGGAATGCAATTTCTCGTTGTTTTTGTCCATCCCACTTTTTGAGGGTGGCAACACCCCG
This sequence comes from Pelagia noctiluca, assembly GCA_963924455.1. Lineage (NCBI taxonomy): Eukaryota > Metazoa > Cnidaria > Scyphozoa > Semaeostomeae > Pelagiidae > Pelagia > Pelagia noctiluca. The sequence goes on from OZ004334.1 coordinate 279,466, forward strand.
TCCCCTGGCAACATCCTTTAGGAAACACATAGACAGTCCTTTTCGTGAGATGAATTGTGTGTGCTCTGATTTGCACACATAAATAATTTGGGATGTGTAATAACACTTTTTTTATAAAAAAATGAATCAAAATTTTCTCATTGATTTCTGTCATTTAGCAGGTCTATATGTTTGAAAGAGCAAGGGAAAGCCATTTGAGGTCTGGTATTAGATTATTTTCGAAAACTGTAATAGCAGTTGTCTGTGCGTGTAATAAAAAGCACATGGACTTTGCTTACGTGTGTGCCTGCGTGTGTGGGTGTGATGATCGCACGCGCTGTAAAAAGCACTGATATAAAAATAGATGCTCACCGCCACAAAAAGAATTGGCTTCGTCGGATGGAATTTCACACATTGCACTAGGCCACCCGTCTTCTTGAATGGAATCTGGAATTAGAATTCTAAGATCAATTTGCAGTTTTGATAATAGTAAAACTTCTTCACTCATATATCCCATCCACACGTTAAAATATTACCATACAAAATTGTATCAAACATTTTTTGGAAGAATATTTGTATTTCTTAGTAGTTTTATCAATACGATATTTGTTGGAAGATACGCACTGAAAATTAGAACAATATTCAGGTGAGAGTTGTCAGCATTGTTGGCCCCGTAGCTTGCCAAAGCAGTGGAAGAAAAATACTACTTTTGCCCTGGTGGCCTAAGTCAAAATGGGGCCTTTTCAGTATTTGTAACTTGTAAAATTTGTTGTTTAACCTTGTTCATAAATATTTGAAAAGAAAAATAATTGATATTTGGGAGCCATTTCTATGTGCTCCTCACCAGTGGAAAAACCTAAAAAAGTCCCCTGCAAAAACTGGAAGAAATCACAAAAAGTATGGAAGAACTCACTTGACTATTTCTTTTTGAAACCTGATGAATCATAACTGATGTCTTTCCACCTGAAAAACGACGAAGTTAAAAGTAAAGACTTTCCCCGTTTGAAGAGCATTTCATAAAATCACTGCAGTATACAAATCATTACTTGAAAAATACATGTGATAACGTATAAAGATTTGTATTGGAAGCAGATAAATCACCTATCAGCTCAAGGACTGGAAGGTGGAATGATCTTTTCCTTTATGTAAAAAGAGGATAGAAAAAAAAGGTTTTTAGTGGAAGGTGAGATCTCTCCTAGATGGAATCAATTTGTCTATGAAAACAGGCTAAAAGAAAATACGCCCTAAATAAGCATCCTTCACAATGACGTCAGTTCTATACTATTGTATATTGAAACAACGTTAGCCTCGATACGATAAAGAGCTCAGTCCTAAAGCGTGCATTGCTACTGGCAACGTGTGGAAAAGCTATGTAAGTTTGAAAGCAATGCTCACTCTGAGACTAAATAAAACATCATCTCCAGGCTAAGACTGTTTGAAGGCAAATTGCTAAAGAAATTACGTAATTGTGAAAGGGCTCTATTGATAAATGTTATGTGACAAAGTGAGAAGGATACCCACCCTCTGAAAGAACAGCAGAGAAGTAATCTCCCTTCGCATGCCACGAGCCTTGCTTGACATTCTGCAACGAGATGATATTCAGTTAATAACAAGGTCTAGTTTTATGCGTCGTTCACATACTAACACTGCGAATCCAAACGATTAGGAACGATTTTCAAACAATTAGGAACGATTAGCGAAAGGTTATATGATGATTTTGAAGGAGTTTTTAACAATATGAGGCGGTTTGCGAAGATCAGAAACGATTCAAAACGATATTCAAACGTTATCAAAAGAAAATATAGAATTCTTGGCACCATTGAGGATGGCAAGAGGGAGGGAAAAATCTATTTTTTCGCCATCTAAATTTTGCCTACCTTATTATGCAGAACTTTTATTCTATATCCCAGACCTCTTTCTGTCACGGTTGGATTTTCCCAAGTTACATCTTTTTGATCTTGCTCCCCTAAAGAAAAAAATTGAATGTTAAGATAACTTGTTACTCATAAATCTTGACGAGGCAGAACTATAGTTTGGTCATGGGCCTGATAGAGTCTTGAAGAATCGTTAGTTAACCGAATTATATAAAGTGCGTCAAAGTAATAGCCCATGATATCTCTATGACTAGTGTCTTGAATGAAATGTTAAGATAGTCATACAGTAAGAACCCAAAATGAGAACCGTTCGCGGAAAGTTGTGAACTTTCATTCTGGGGACAAAGCCATAAGGGAGCAACCCTCGTTGGGGGTTGACAATTTGATTATGGGTAAGATTTAAAAATTACATAATATGTTTTTAAAGACTCAAACAAATATACTTAAGAATAACAATACATACATATGTAATGAAATTAGACAAAACTTTTCGGTAGAAACACCATGGAAAATCACGAATGAAAGATAAAAGATTCAAGATTCATGCTTCTACTAGCACCGAAAATGGTGTTTTTACCGAAAAGCTTTTGCTAATTTTAAAGTATGTATTTTTGATCATCTCACTTTCAATTCATGCAAATCACACAAACCTTGTTCAGACGAGCTACCAGCAGCCATCATGTTGTCGGTATTCTGAGTGACAAGTTTGTCTCCTAAGTGAGGGTTTAGGATTATCACTCGTCTATCTCTGAAAATAATGAAGAGTATAAATGTTAAGAATAGCTTTAAAGTCAGAACAATTATAAGCCATATATACACAATACCAACACATAAGCAGAGTTTATATTCCGGCCGTTTTCTCCGCTAGCAGGGGTTGACCAGTCCATGATTTCGGTTATGGCAAATCCTTATGCCCTTCGTGACACCAACACTTGTAGTCACCTCCGACAACACATAGGGATACGTACGAATGATGAATTCTGACCTCAAACGATTGGGGATATTCACATGCCATAATAGATGAGTAAAAGGATCAGAAAAAACAATATACACAAAGTAATAAGTTTAATTCTATTGAGGACTCAGGAGTGGATGTTCAGCGTTCTGGGGTTGTTAATTGCTCAGAAACATCAGCCGATGGTGAATTTTCATAGCTTGAATCGTTAGGTGAACAAACTCACACTAATACAGCAACTAAAGAGATATCCGGGTTCGGATTCCACTCCACAGAAGTGATCGGACCATCGAATTCTATTTTCTTCATGCAGCGACAAGTTGAAGTTTCCCAGAACCGAACTTCTTTATCTTGACTTCCTGTCGAAGAAAAACAAATCAAACTCTTCAGCAAAAATTTCATTAAGGTTTGAACACAGTCAATACCCTTGAAGGGTCTCTTTGTATGAAGAAAGGTGTTGCTCTTGCTTCAGAGTAACCTACTCTCCCGAGGAAGCTTTCTACGCATTGAAAATATGGACACTCGATTCTCAACTACGCATGTGCAGATAAGCACTTTCTGTCCCAGGCGAGTAGATGATCTCTTTCGCAAAATTATTCACATGACACGCTTCTGGTTTTCTCTGGGAGTAGAGGTAAACAAGATTTCGTTCACACGATACCGTTTTCACTGCACATCTGATACCACAAGAAAAACGGAAGGGTTTTTCACACTGTCCACACGGCACCGTTTTCACGTTTGCTCTCTGTTCATACGAAAACGCTCCGTTCTTTCTTTTGCTGCAGCATCTATTGATTATCAACTGAATAGACCCAATGACTTGACTGCATTTTCATGCGTTCACACGAGCTCTTAAGTAAAACGGTGCAAAAAAGGCCATTCACCTACAGGCCGTTTTGATTTGAAAACAATATCCGTATCCGAGGTCAACATCAAAACAGAACTAACTGGAAACGGTATCGTGTGAAGAGGCCTAAGCAAGGCTATGTTTAACGTGCTATCCTGAAAAATCCAATATACCTTAATTGCAAAAGAAGCAAGGTACCCCCAGTGTAATATTCCTTCCAGAAAAAGTTGAAGTACGTTGTTTAGTCTTGATTGATTCTATTCTAGACACTAACTTCAACACTGAGAAGGGCTTGATAAATTTCCAAAGAAGCTCAATTCAAAATTCCTTTCATGGAACAGTGATTGGAACCCCGTTCATACGACTAACAATTAGGCCTGAAATAATGGGCCTTAAGTTGGTCAAATGAAGTGGGTAGTTTTCATAAGTTTACGTATGTTTCAAACCGAAAAAACCAGTCGTACTGAGGAGGTGGTCGCATCCCTGAGGGGGCTGTTAGGCGGTGTCTCACTGAATAGGTAATATACCGAAATCGACAGGTATTTTGATTAGGAAAACAACAGCGAACCTGAGACAAGCCACTGTCCACTCGGATCTACAGATATCGACGTAACAGCCTCGGAATGACCCCGATAAACCTGAAAGTAATAAGAATCTCAATGACGTTATATCAAAAATATATCTCTATCAAACAATAGGAAGGTGTTTTTTTTATTGAAAAGTGCATGCAGATTATCTATGCGGTAAAAGTGATTTTATCGAGGAATGGAAAATATCACATCAGTTGAAATATCGTTTAGAAAGTGGCTACCAATAATTGATACCGTATCTGTTATCGTCCTCAAATGTTGTAAAATTTCATTGGGCGGCGGAATGAGGGCCAGCATTAAAAGGGCAAAAATTCTAAACTTTTCTGGCTATTTCATTCCGTGCTTTCGGTCTATTAATATATGTTTGAATTTATACGTTTACAAGTGCCCCTTTTTCAAATGTCACACCAGTAACAAATTTAAAAATGTACTGATGATAAAAGTTTGAAGAGAAAGAGCTTACCAGAGTCTCAGTAGTTGGAAAGGGATGCAAGTCACGTGGTCTCGGTAGCTTTGGTATGAGATCCGCAGGATCAACTTGCAGCTGAAGATGAGATGACAATAATCATGATTACTATTATGAAAATAATTAGATTTAAATAATGATAATAATTAGTATGAAAATAAGTGGATGAAAATAATGACGAAATGATAATAATGGTCTCGGTCAAAAAGGGTGCTTCCCTTTGCTTTTCTTTCGAGACAGGGGTTAACAATGCTCTTCTTGTTCCTTTTCGTATACAAGTTCCAACAATTTGAGAAAATCAACCAATCTTTCAGCCTAATTTTTGGCACCGATCGGTCACGAAAAACATGACTATGACAAAAAGCATGTCTATGAATCGAGGCAGCATCACAAAAATGATAGATGCAGTGTGATTATTATTCTGCACCGTTGCAAGGGCCTAATTTCTGACGATAATGATAGATTGGAATAAAGTGCAACAATTAAGATCATAACGATTAAAACTTTATTTGATAGAAGTAGATGGTTAGGAAACCTATTGTTGTACGTCTTTGTTTCACATATGATGTTGAACAGTACTTGAAAGTGCATCGTATGACTTATCCTCTCTCCTGACCGTTAAAATTGAGCATGTACACATTGCCTACATAAAAATGGTGTTCAATGTTATAAAACTTCTTATCTATTGCGAACATTTTTGCATAAAAAACTAAGAGAAGCCTATTTGTCTATTTGCTCAACCTTGACCTTTTTCGCTGAAACAATAGCAAAACAATACTCTGTGCACTCTCAATTTTGGAAAACATGCACAAAAAGATACAACAATAGGTCTTAATCATCTCCCTCTACAAACTATGATCAAACTCACCCGAATTTTGCGTTGTCTTGGGCAGAGATACAAGTCCAGACATCTCTCGAACCGTTCCTGGATGAAATTCGAATAGCCGGGAACACTTCTGAGATTTTTAAACTTTTGTGGAATAAAGTTCTTGGGCCTATCCTCCGGATCCATTTCTTCCCAGCTCTTTTTCTGTGAAAACAAACAAGCGAAACTCCACTGGTAATTTAATATTGCTAAACATTTAAAATTCAGATACTCTCTAAATTCAGATGGAAACTTCGCTTGGGAATTTTGGAGTATGTCTTCATCAAACTACAGATCCCATATATTACAGACAGAAAGAGTACGTTTTCCCAATAGGGCTCTTTCAGTAACAGTCATGTTTCCGGTGCTCCTTATCATCCTTGATTTCAATACCGATCAAAGAATGTTCAAAAAAAATTCTCAATATCTGTTAACTATCCACTTTTAAATAGATCCTACAAGCATTTTTAGAGATACGGACAACGTTTGGGCCAGCGCCAGCTTCAAACCAGTTTTACTGGTTCCTATAAAAATAGAGAGATTATGGTTGCGTTTTGTCAAAAAGTATAGAACGAATAATTAATAACAATATAGAAATATTTACCTCCTCTTCGGTTAGCAGGTACTCAGGGGGAGGGTTGTAAGACTCATCGTGACCTAAGCGATAGAGAGGCTGAGTTTAAATGGTAGATCGTGGCTCAAGATACATAAAGAGTGCCTAAGAAGTTACAAGAACCACGAGTAAAGTATGTGATCAAGAGACCCAGAAACCTTTGGTTGAATTGAATTGCAAGCTAAACTTGTATTGCTGTTGTTGAATGTTCAAACTGAATGTTGCAGTGACCTGATTTTGAAATAATATTATAAACAATAGTGTATTTCTCTTCCAAGCAAATAAATCTAGATATTTTTTAATCAGGCAATCGCGGTATTCAGGTTCACAATCAAGAATGGACCACGTGATTTGACCATTCGGACGCATTTGCCACACAATGCAGCATAGACTCGTTTGCACAGCCAGCAAATCAAAAAGTACAATGAACGCTGACCTGGTAGTCTTGCCTTTGGAGCAGGCCAGTGCATTGGATGGTCTTTCTTCGCCTGGAAAAGATTGTAGCTAAGCATTAAACTTGGTGCACGAGTCCTTGTTCCCCTTTGTGCACTCCCGTCAATCAACTTATTGCCAGAGTGACGTCAGCATATCAGAAAACGAAGGGAAACAAGGACTCGTGGAGCAAGTCTAACTAAGCATTGGTATAAGAATATGCAGAAATGAATACAGTGAGTTTCTGTATGCAAGAAACTCAGATTATCGGATCAGGCTGTACTGTTTCTTATAACAAGGGAATTGCTTCCTCGTCAAAATTTGATCATTACTAAAAATGTCCATATTTTGGATGGCTACTTCTTTTAACCCCCTATGATATTGATAATCGAACAAAACAATATGAAACATTATTCTACATAACTGGCAGGCTTCGACTTCTTATATGCCCGTTTCTTCTATGCGGGGACTTACCACAGCACTACGTACGACGAATTTAGGAGTAACTGAAGATGTTGAGGTTGCTGATAGTGTTTAGGAGACTGGGAACGAGTTGATTAAGAATGATAGGAAGCATGTGTGAAGAAGAAAGACGGGATTTGCATGCATGGGTGGCTGAAGGAAGTTAGAGTGGTGGCTGGTGAAGCTTGAGCAAAGAGATAGTTAAACATTGAAATGCCTTGAGGTAGATATAGCTAGAAGAACAGGGGTGATACAGAGTCTGTCCTTTAACTTGTGGGTACGTACAAGGATAATTAGCTGGAAACATTTCTTTGGTAATTTCTTCTTTCCTCCATTCAACAAGACTACCTTTATAAGTTATCACAATAAATATCATGGAATCAGCCATATTGTATCAGCATACTGTATTGACTTACCGTGTCACTTTTTTCCCATAACAAGTAGAATTTATTTTTTTCGTCTTTCACAGGCTTTGGTTTGATCCAGCCGTTTCGAATTGATCTCACGATCTTCATTATCTGAAACCAAAGAAGAGAACGAAATTATTAAAGAACCTTGCAGTTGACTGGCGGCAGTTTATTAGAACCTGAATTCAGCTTTTGTCAGGAAACAGATTTTAATGACGCTTTATCATTCTCCAAAGAGTGGATGATTTGACTTTTCCTCTACACCCTACAAATCCGGTTTTTTTTATTCACTTTGTGTTGGTGAATAAATAATGTGCTGAATATAATGATGAAAACTGTTAGGAGAAAGTTCAAATCGAAACAATTGGCCGCGATTAAGACCTTGAAGGAGTGTTAACAATTTGAAAGTGATCCCCTCATTTCAAATTATTGTCATGATTTTCAAGAAGTAATACTGGAAGTTTCCAGCACTTTATTGTAGGTAAACTACGACGATGATTAATGTTCATCAAGAAGCAAACTTATTGAATTGAATTGAATTTCAACTGAAATAAGCCAGTTGTTTAAACTATTAGCCAGTTGTTTAACCTATTCTACCATTTTTAGTATTGAGCTTGGGTACGATCGTAAAAGCAAACAAAGCCCTACAAATACTGATTTGCAATGAAAATCCACAGTTATGAAGTCCAGCATGTAGTTCTGGCAAAATATTTGTCATAATGAAATTTCGCTAAAAGACTTGAAACTATCAACCAGGGTATAATTTTTGGTAGCCACATTATTTTCAGTCAGGAAAACTTTTCCTGCAAATTCTTTTCTAGAACTGGAAAACCTGATGTAAATAATGTCACACCCTTGTATGTTCCCATTTCGAGGGGATGAAGGCTGTTTTTAGATTATCCGCCACTACAATGTCTACCATTATTGGTAGCCACATTGTTAACTGTGAGGGAAACTGTTCCTGCAGATTTTATTCTAGAACTGGAAAAGCTCATGTAGATAGAATGTTACCCTTTCATGTTCGGTTAAAAAGTGTTTTTAGACTATCAGCCACTACAATATCTACCATTATTGGTAGCCACATTATTTTCAGGCAGGGAAACTGTTCCTGCAGATCTTATTCAAGAATTGAAAAAAACCTGATGCAAACAAAAGCTCACCCTTTTATGTTCCCATTTGCAGGGGATGAAAGCTGTTTTTAGAGTATCCCCCACTACAATGTCTACCATCATTGGTAGCCACATTGTTTTCAGTCAGGGAAATCTGTCCCTGTTATTCCAGAATTGAAAAAAACTGGATGTAAACAAATCTCACCCTTTTATGTTCCCATTTGGAAGGGATGAAGCTGCTCTTCGGCTGAGGACCGTCTTTGATTGGATGAATCATCTTCGTACCAGTGAACCAATCAATGTAAGGCTGTGGATGAAGAATATCTTGTTATTATGATTAATTTCATTGGCTATGTAAATTCTAGTGTCATGTCAATTCTAAAGTAGCAAAATCATGGGAAAATTAATTTTTCTTGATTGAACAGTCTTTGATCGGTTCGATATATGGCACTCAACAGAATAATACCTCAGAAAGAGAACGAAACAAAAACCTAACTGATGTGGATCGAAATAGGCCAATCAGAAAAGAGGTGAATGATTGGTATGGTTGAAGGGTAGCCAATCATTACCTGCAATACAGCTCTGTCAATTTTGCGAAAACCTAACATTATGTCTACAGTGAGAACAGTTTGTGCATAATTGGCAGAACTAGCCTCTCCTACAACTCTAGGCACAGCTTACAAGTCAAAACTAGATGGAGATGTAAAATCAAAGCTTTGTGAGGTGACAACCATGCAGTTACCTTATACGGGTCCATCTCTTTGTCAGCATAATGACCACTCTGGATGTTTTTTATTATTTCCAAATCCTCATCTGATAGTTTAACGTCTGATGCAGTCTTCTTATCATGCACTGATCTCCTGCAAAAGAGACACTTCGTTAATAGCAGTTCATTAAGATACAGAACAAGGGACAATAGCATACCAGTTATAAAGCGATTGAATTTGCAATTAAAACAAAAGCTAATCTGGTGAAACGGGAATGACTTATAAAGACCTCTAATCATATGATGATATGAAAGTACAATAAACATACCAATAATCCGGATCATCAACTGCCGACAAGAACTTCTCAAGCTGGAGAGAGATAAAACATAAACATCTATGAAATTCCATCAATATAATTCAAAGCAAAACATTAATTCTCGTCTTCATCTTCAGTTACTAGAAATAGTCTGCTTCTATCTCAGGGCTTATATTAAAGATGTTGGGCGTTTATTATTTCAGTTCCAAGTGAGGACTATTTAAAGAGGGGCGTTTATCAAATTTCTTCCATCCTTCTCAGAAAATATTCAGCAGACATCAAATGGTGTTTGGATTGACAGAATGAAACATGGAGTGAAACACAATGAGTCCCATACCATGAATGTCCTCATTGTTTAACGAAAAAAGGCTAAATAGCTGAATATACTCCACTTTTATAAGGGGAACATCTTAAAAAGGGTTTCGTTTAATAGGGGGGGACATTTATTGAATAACATAAATTTAAGAAACGGCATTGAAAAGTAGGGGCATTAAATAAAAGTATAACAACATGTAGCTAATTCAGGCTTTTTGAAAACTGCTTTCTCAGTAGGGGAGCACTAGACTAGAACCTCTTAATAGGGGAGTGGAATAAGTTTAAGTTTACAAATGTATACATATATAAACTAGAAGAGAGACAAGAAAGAAGACTGGCTCTCTGTAACTTTAAGTTTCATGCTCATGCAATCATCAGACAGACTATAATCGATTCTCTTATATATCGCTCTGTACTTTTGTACATCTAGCACTACATTGCGGCGTTAGACAACGCAATTGCTATAGAGATATGTTTAAACCAAATTTTATCAGAGCAAGCTACTGCTATTTTCATAGGCCGCCACTGGGTTTAAGGCCACCTCACTGTGGATAAGCCTGGAGTTGTGAACACATCAAGGTTACTGTGCTAACTTATTGTCCTGGTTTAGGACAGTGGTTAGCGCGCTCACCTGTGTCCGCAACCATCCAGACTCGAGACCAAGTGGTGGCAAATGTCAATTGCAATAGCCTGCTCTGGTCAAATTTATACATAGATTATTCAGTCAAAATGTAAAGACAGATTTGTAAACATATGAAAACAATAGACTCACCTCGTCTCCCTGAACAGGTTTCAATATCTTGTCTCCTTTCAAGTCGTATCCAATATGTGGGTATTCTTTGTACCACTCAAGTGGGATGTTCCCCACAGTGTTTCTTATGTCCTAGAAACCAATGAAGATCTTTAGTACAGTTTTTACTCTATCATTCCAACTTCCCATTCACTCCCCCCTTGTTGATGATATCAACTTTATTTCATAGACTGAACAAATAATCCTGCCTCCCCCAATAATGCCCCATGCGGAATCGATGACTGATTATCATTATGATTGTTGTTGTTTTAATTTCCTAGAGCTTTGCCTCCATCATTAGTAGCTAATAAAAAACAATAAATTAGGTTTTCAAAAAATATTCTTAAATGTATTACCATTTTTGTCTACTTTTCTCAAAATTTCAAGTTCTTTAAAAAATTGGAATAATGAAATAACCAAATGACATCAGGATCCAGGATAGAAGGGTGGCTAAGGAAACAGCGTTTGAGGTGGTTTGGGTATGGGTTGAGAAGAGGGGAGGATACAGTAGTCTTTACAATGGTAGTGAAAAGAAGGCAAAGGAGGTGACGAACAGTGAGGCGATGGAAGGATGTTGTTGATAATGATACGAGGGTGATGGGGTTGGAAAAAGGGATGGCAATCATTAGAGAGACATGAAGAAGACAAATCCATGGACAAGTCAACCCTATCTAGCTGGAAAAAACAGCCAAAATATAAATGATGTTGGTGTGTATCCAGATTATATTTGTTAACATTAATTTGAGAAAAACAACCAACTGACCTCTTCATCTGATGTATCTACATCTTCGAAGATCATAGAGCTTTTTTCTCCGTCATTATTTGCCGGCTTCTCTTCTTCCTTCTCAAAAGGTTCTTCCGAATTTTCATCACTTTTATCTTCAGAACCATCTGATGCGTCTGAGTCCTGATTGTAAGATAAAAGTAAAAGGATATTAAGGGCTCATAAGTAATACATTTACCATATTATTCATTCAAGGTTCAGGATCACATACAGGATCACACAGGTAGGTTAATTTTTGATTTTCCAAATTCTGCTTTTTGTTTAGTTTACTTCTCAAATGTATCCTGTGAGGAAGGCGGCTTTATCCAGTGAATGGCCCCCTGGTGTAGATGGTCACTGCCCATCAGCAGGTCTGGTGTGACAGTTTTATACAAGAAATCGAAGTACTACTTTGCTTTTAAAGTACTATCTTGGCTTTTATTAGTTGATTGAGTTTTTATTTGTTCTCTTTTAGGAATGACGGAACTTTAACAGAGCTGCCAACTTCCTTACACTAAAAACTGGGGGATTCTTTGATCTTTGCCACCTTCTACTATTTTTCATTAGCAGTACCTTTGATCCAAAGCAGTCTCCCTGTGAAATCAGGGGAAAAGGAAGGTGTGCTTTAGGCCCCATTTAAACAGGTATGGTTCCAAAATTGCACCATTTTGGGAACAGTCAGTCTTAGGAACCGTTCCATCTAGCAGTTCCAAATAGGTCCACCCACAACCGATACTGTATAGACAGGTGGAATGGTTCCAAATTGACTCAGATTGAAAACGAGACAAAGAAATGTTTTGTTTTTCTCTAGGCTGTGAGGCATAGAACTCCTACCCAGTTTCACTCAACTGAAACTGTACCTGTGTAAACGCAGGCCCTATTCGTATTAAAATGGAACCATTCTCATCAGGCCCGTGTAAACGCGTAAACACAGGCTTAATGAATAAAGAAGAGAATTACCGATTCTAGATAATCTTCTTCGGAGGTGCTGTCTTCTTCCAAGCCAGAATAATAACTTTCATCACTATCCTCTAATTGGTCCTCACCCTCTGGTCTCTATTAAAGGATAAAATGGTCAATTTTGATATGATTTTATCAAATTACCAAAATTCAATATCCTTGAAGTTGTACTAGGTTGGAAACTTTGTTTTATAGAATTCAGCACACAAAATATCAAAAAGGGCACACCACCGTTTTGAGACTGTTAACATGGCAGACGTCAATGGGCAAAAGGGTGCAGTTGCCCTACCCTGATTTCAGAAACAATAGCCTTTTGTTTTAAAACAGTAGAAATGTCAAGTGGTTTATTTTAAAAATTACAGGAGAAGACGGATTTAGTAAATCAATCGAGATAATTTGTGAGAATGAAAATGACCCAAGTAGGACTCAAACCCACGACCTCTAGATTCGTACTCTAGATCGCTACCACTGCGTCACCGGGGCTTCGAGAAACCCAAGCTGTTTCATTCACAGAAATTGCACCACCACTCATCGAATGCAAAGACGAACCTATATGGGTTCTTTAACACTACACTGGACCTGCTGAAGGGCTCATTTTCGTGTCATTTTCATTCTCACAAATTATCTTAATTGATTCTAAGAATTTCTTTTCGCTTAATTTTTCAAATTGAATGAAGTTCTATGCCTACATTGTATCAAATAACCCAATAGCTCAACTACGTTCGTTTTATTTGCTCTAAACAAGCTTTATGCCATTGCAATTATTTCTAAAATATGTATTGAACCTGATCGAGATCCTTTACACCTCGGGTCATGTCATGTCTGTCTGTGTATTAAACAGGCCTAAATTGCTGAATCATACTATTTTACTGATTGGCATACAGTTTGTGAGCAAGGTTAGCAGTATAGCCATGCAAATGTCTTATTTATTTATGAATGATTCTACAAACCTCTTTTCTGGAGTTATTTTCACTCATTTTGAGCGGTCACTTGCTGGTAGAACAATCGCAGTAGCACAACACCATGCTTTAGGTTTCAAAAAGGAAAATGTGGTTGTTGTTGTACTGTACTACCATTTTGTTGTTGTTGCTCATTTCCAATACGTTTTATTTTCAATAAGCAACTCGTCAGTAAGGAACTAGACCTTGATTAGAAGAGTAGAGGGTATTTTTTCTGCGAAAAAGCATTTGATGAAGTCTAGGATTGCTTTCCTACTTTCTTCTTGCTAGGAGCATGCAAATTAACAGGGTTGTGGGGTAGGGGGTGGTAACAATCCTTTGGTTTTCAGGCCCGGATCCAAGGGGGGGGCATAAGGGGCTTACACCCACCCTATTTTGGTAGAAAAACAATATAATTAGCTTGATAATACCTTATTTCCCTTACATTATCCTTTTGTATATGTGTTATGCCCCCCTTTCTGTGGGTGCTGGATCCGGCCCTGGTTTTAGCCAAGATGTTTAGCAACTCCGAGGGCTGGGACCTAGGTCCAGTTGCTTATTGAAATAAATGTACATTCAGATTTCATAGTGTACATTCAGCCTTATTATGTATTTCTACACATTTATACTTAAAAGCAGCGACAATATAAAATGAAATGGTCTATGAAAATAGGGTTGATGCTGATTGTAGATACTAGATAGTGGTCAAACAGACTTACTAATTTTGTTATTTTACTTTTATTTTGAACATTGTGGTTTTGGAAATTGACTTGTAAATCATCAGGAATCAATAATTCAATCAATCAATACAAATGCCCTACCTAATATTACAAGGTATAGCAGCAAACAAAAATAAAACTAAAAGTAAAAAGTAACAAGGACGAACAGAACAATGCTAATGAAGGTATTGAGGTGGTGGAACTTCCAGTAACTAATTATTTGAGGAAACTCATTTGAGTTTGTTTGTCTTAATAATGAATTTGGCAAGGGCATGAATGATATCTAAATCAATGCTACTCATGATTTTATAGAAATGAAAACCTTCAGGTAGACTGTTAATGCTAGCTAAAGTTAGAAGCGTAGATTTCAAGTTGTCATATTCAGGGCATGTTATATTGTTGCCAAGAAATGGGTGGAACCCACAAACTTTGAATGAGAAGTTCAAAGCACTGGTCAATCGCACCATGATTGGGGATGTTGACTTACTCTATAAAACTATGTATACGAGGGATTCACAAAGGCAAGGAACAAGCATAATAGATAGCTAGACTTTGAGACTGTAATTGATAAAACGATTAGTTTAATATAAGTTATGTTACCATTGTATATTACACTTTGGGATGTAGCTTATGCCATCTAAATCGTTGATTAATACACTCATTTGTTATAAGAAACTAAGCTAAATCTCCGAACCATAGTTTCTTAGCGTTCATCCAAAATATTTTACGAAAAGTTTCTAAATACGTTTTTCAACTCCAAAACCTGTTTTTCCTTGACTCCATGCTGTATGAAAGACTTGCTATTTAATCTTACTTTTTAATCACACTCTTGCAAGTTGTTCCAGAAAAAGCACCAGATGAAATGAGATACGTTACGATTCTGTACCAATGAAGGGCATTAGGTTTATAAAACGTCTTTTTTGCAAAAAAACTTCAAACTTTTCTTTACCCTTATGATTCATACAAGATCAACCACATAGGCGTAGGAGGCAGGGGGCTAGGGGGCATGAGCCCCCAAAAACTTTAGAAAGTCCCTTGAAAATGACTTTCTTTTTCTTTGATAAAAAGCTTAGTAAACAAAGGGAGTCTTTTGTCAGGCAGCTTCTTTAGAGCCTCTACGCCGATGATCTCCAACCAAAGTTTCTTCCTTTTTGAATATCAGGCACTACGGTTTCTTATAAGAAATGAGCGTATATTTATAGTTAACAAAGCAGAGATTCTTTCCTGACATCCAAGCAGCATCGAATGTTCTGAGAACCACATTGTTGGCTGTAACACCACCCCGCACTGTCCGTACACGTGCAGCGTTCTATTTCACAATACCGAAAGAACGTCAGAACGTGAGTCTCGTGTCTGCCTTGTACTGTTCTGTTGCGAAAGCACGTGTCGAAGATGCTGTCCTGGCATTTTTTGCTGTAATGGATGCTCCTCCACGACTCCCCATAGTCCTCTGTGTCACAGTAGAAGCACTTCATCTTGAACGTCATGTATGGTTCTGTGGAGAGGTTCAGAAGGGGGTAAATTGGGGCTGGGATTTGCCTCTTTATTAAATGGGAAAATAGGATTGGACTTCTTGGGACTGGGATTTGGGGTTGAAAAAGAAATTTGGGTAGTTGAATACGTCAATATTGGGAATTTCTCTAATTTCCCCGTTGGCATTGGGATTTTTGATTATTTCAGTGTTTGGAATTGGCAACAGTACCACTTCAGAACCCTCTATGGACACAAACAAATCAATCCTTAATATCGCTCCACCAGGGCCTTTGATATTTTAGTGTGTATTATTAGGGAGTATACACACTTTGTGTTTACCGTTGCTGACTTTTTACCAAATATGGTCATGTCCTTTGTTGAAAAGTTCTTTAAAAGGCAGGTAGCAGAATTAAATTTAAGGCTAGGCAGCCTGGTTTTGCAACGCTCAGTTTCTTAGTGTCAGGTTAGTACTGTATCAAAATTTTAAAGTTTTTGAAAAAGAGCATATCTACCTTGTCCTCGAAGGTCTTTGACGATGGAAAAAGTTGCAGATTCTGTTAAGAAGTCAACCTCCGACATTGTGTTTGGCAAGTACTCTCTTACTGTCGCCATGAAAATAGCAACTAGTGACCCTGAAAAAATTTTCAATCTTATGAATCTAAAAAGAAAGAAAGAAACCAATGCTACAATGAATCACATTCAAATCGATATCGTAATGCCTCGATTAAGCTTTCTCTTACACGCCCCCTCTTAAATACTTTTCCTTCTAAACGAGTATTTAGTCAGCGTCTCAAAGCCACTAGTTTCTTTTTATAACGAAGACTTTATAAGGAAAGCTGTACTCAGTACTCGGCAAGACAAAAAGTTAAGGAATTCCAGAACTCAAATATGCCTAGGAATTTTCAGTTCTGGATCGATCTCGAGCTGAAATTCCTTATAAAAATTCGTCTATTCAATTATTGGAACAGTAAATTCATAATAAGATATCCTTTAGATATTTCCTAGGAAGGATAAAATAAAAATGCTAAACAACCATCTCGAACAGATAGCCCCTAAATTCTTTAAACTCAAAATCAAAGCATTTCGTGGCTGTGAGAATGCATTGATCCATCGGGTCAGGGGGTATCATAAAGTAAAACTAGAAATATCAAACTTACCGGAGAAAATGACCCCAAGAGAATAAATAAAAATCTGGTAAAACTTGATATCTTTTATCATTTCTGTCTCACATCTCAGGAGCCTCGCAATTTTGTTTCACTTTCAAAATTCAAAAATTGATCCAATGAGAGCAGAAAACAATTTCTCTTCTAAAATAGTTAGGCCACCCCATTTGGTTGCGAGGGCTCCGATACGCACAGGGCTCCGAGGTTTCAGATAGCTCAGCTTGAATCAAGAATACAACGACTGAGGACGATGTGTACAAGATTGTTCAAAAATATCATCAGGTAGAAGAAGTTCATTCACATTCCGTAAAAATCAAAGTCCGTATTTTATGGAAAGACTTTGAAATCCATGCCATTTCAAGAACTGAGCAGCAATAATAATTTCATCTTTATTTTTACAAAATGATTATGAATCTCTTCAGGCACTCTTTATCTTCGTTCTTAGAAAGATTTATTTCTAGTTTGGTATATGGATTACAAATTTCTAATATGGAAATGGAATATGATGTTTACGGAGTAGGATTCCATCTTATTTTCCTTTCCAAGGTATAGTAAAAACCCAATGCAGTGCGCATGCGTTCAGGCTGATATTTTTTATGTCAATCGTCAAAGCGAGGGTAACAAGAAGAATTTGAAACGAAGAATCTCGAGCAGGTCTCCAACCAGCTGGGCACCTGTAAAGATTAAGAAGTGAACTGACTTCAAGCTACCCGTGAACCCGAGCTGGTGCCCAACGCGACTTTCAAGTCTCCTCCATTCAGACATTACGCAGTTTTAGCAACTAGGACGGCTACAGTGCAAGAAAATGATTCCTTTAACGTCTTATCTACATTAATTTATAAGGCATGGTCTAACACGGGTAATAACATTTTATGATCTAACACGGGTAATAACGTCTTATCTACATGTTTTCAAAACTTTAACACAAATTTTCCTCCCCAGTTGGAAATACCACCAAAATATAGATTTTCTCTATCTTTACAAGAAAAATTAATGAAGTTTTACTTCCACCAGTCTGGTTTAGAGAGCAGCACGTCAAAAATCAAATTTCGATTTCGAAATTTCGAGGACTACGTCGAAATCTCTCATGGGAACAAAATATGGAGGAGATGTATAATATTGATTCTACATCTCAGAAACAATGGAAACTTGACGTTTTATCTTGTGCTGCCGTCCAAGTTCTTACTAAAGAATTTTTGATAAGCAACCAGTGCCAGGCGAGTGCGCTTGAATTACAGGAGCACATACTGTAGGGCGAAGTATGGAAGGGACTGGCCTAAATTTACGACAGCAAAAACGCAAAACAAGGCTGTGAAATTTTCCAAAAATCTTTTTGCGCAAAAAAGTTGACGTGACGAAAACAAGAAAATCGTCAATCTTCGCTTCTTTTGTTCAGCTTTATTAGTTTTTCGAAGCAAAGAAACTGACAGCCCTGTATTCTCTTAAAAGGTAAATGTTTCTTCTAAGTTAAGGCGTTATCGTTTCTCATTGTTACTACAGCTATTAATATTGAAAACTAGAAACCAAGATAGGAGGTGTAATCTTAATTTCATTATACCTGAGGACTTTTGTTCCTACGTTAACCAAGAGCATTGTTAAATAAAGATTATGCTTCAAACTATCATTTCTCTTTTTAAGAAAACTTCTTTCTTCATGGAAGCACTACCATGAATTCCGTACGTTTTCATGGCATATAAAAGCCTTGAAGTTTAGAAATCAAAGTAGTAGCCAGTAATAGCCTGTCAACCAGACCAACTTTCTAATTGGAAAGGAAACTTGCCGGGGGAGTGCTCAATTAAATTTTGAAACTGCATCTACTGATTTTTTATCAAGTTTATATAAGTATTGTACACACGATAGCTGTTGAATATATCAGCTAATTAAACAACCAACTAAATCAACAATAAAAAAAATATATTATAACATAAAAAATCTGCCTTAAGCGAGACCCCTTTACAAGCCTGATCGAAATTTTGAGGGGGCAGTGGCCCCAAAGCCCCTAGCTTTCCCTCAGCCTTAGGCCTTTTGAAAAAAAAATCAGGCGGGCCCAGGTAAATCTTACAAAAAATTTTTCCCAATACAGACAAGGCTCCCTAAAGATTGCAGAGAGAAAGGACACCTTCCTCGTATGGTCTAAATGAAAGTTTGCTCAAAATGCTACGAAAAAAGATCTAAATTTACCATACTGAGGCTTCAAGTTTCACAGAAATTAGATTTTTCTATTTCAGAACCAGACCAAAACTGGCCTTAAATTTCTGAGCCTTCCTGACAACAAAGAAGGCAAAGAAAGTCTTGTATGACGCCATTAGAACACACTAAATAACATAGCTCAAAATAAGACACTATGACTCAAATCAAGATCAAAAACCCATTGATTGAGATTATTGATCCATAGCAAAAGTGTACAGGAAAGGGTTGAGGGGGTTATTGAGGCCCATGGGGTACGGAAAGTTGTCAATGGTTCCCCCTCCTAGACCTTTTGCCTACAATCCTAGATTGTCGTAACCCTGGCAGGTCACTCCAACTCAGTCTAAATGATTTTTGATAAGTGATGTCTTGAGAAAAAAATGGCCGGCCTAAGCTTGTTTCCTTGTAGCTGATCTTGAATTATGTAGAATTTGAGGCTCGAGTTGTAATGAAATATTTCTTTTAAAAAAGCGTGTATCCATTGACGATATATTTTCCCCTGAAATTATCAGATGTTTGTGTCCTAAAAATTGTATGCGATTGTCAAATGTCTGATACATGGACAAACTACCCCTGATTTGTTAATAAAATCAATCTGAATATGTCCCACCTTTGAAATTATAACATTTCTACCAGTTTGGTTTTATGACCATTCGAGCCAGTCATTAAAATAATTAAAACTCACGAAATGTAAGTTCGTCGAAAATCTCTTTCGTTTTCAACAACTTCTGGTCGCCTTCCTCAACGAGAGTCAGGAGATCTTGCATGACGTTCTCAAGAGAAATCACCCTGAAACAAACGAATGAAAATACAATTCTGTTTCAAGTTATTCAAACCTAACAATGACTCCTTACCTAACAATGACTAATCCTAAACACCAACTCCAACCCTAGTCCTAACCCGAGAAACCTAGCTCTAACTCCAATCCTAATACTTACAATAGCCCTAACTCTTAGCCCTAACCATAACCTATAAACCTGATAACAACAACCCTTACCCCAACTCTAACCCTAACAATGTCTCTTACCCTAACCCTAACTCAAACCCTAGCCCTAGCCCTAACAATCCTAACTCTTACAATAGCATTAACTCTTAGCCATAACTCTTATCCCTCACCATAAAATATAAACCCAATAACCGCAACCCGAACCCTAACCCCAACTCTAACCCTAAAAATAACTATAACCCTAACCCCAACTCGAACCCTAACAATAACACAAAAAGTTACTTCATTAAATTCGAGTGGTCTAAAAACGGAGCAATGAAATCGAAGAACTATAATTACGACTGCTTACAAACGAAGCTAAAACATATTTTATCAATATCATTGATGATATTTGGATCATTTAGAATATGTACGATTAAAAGAGGCAAAGTTTTTGCATAAAACCTAGAACTGGAAAGGCTACTTTGGTATATGGAGACTAACATTAACCATTACTCACTCGTTATTTATCGCAGTCAGACTCACAGCCTTGTCCCTGTTATCGTTCTCCAAGCCGTTCTGGAGTGAATTTTCTGTCAGCCTCGAACTGAGATTTTGCATCTAAAGGAGAGACACCAATGATCAATGGAAGAAACCTGCAGGTTACTCGCAGTAGTGTATAAGAGCCTGCATTTAGCTTTTCAGAAGAAATGATCAGATCTTAATCATAAGAGTAGAAAGTTTCTAAACTAATTTGATAAAAAAATTATCTCCTACCAAAGTGTCTTTCTTTTTAATAATCTGGCCCTACAGTTTCTTATAAAAAGAATGAGTGTACCTTCTTATACATTAGGGAGTATCTATTATTTACGCCTCAAGGTTGCACTGAAGAGAAATTAAACGTTGATGTTCGTTTGAATTTACCCAAACTCTGCACAAATCGAAAAGGCAATTACCCAACCATGAGATTTGTGTCTCTGATTTCTTGTAATTTGGGCAAAATTTAGGTCAAATTATTTCATGACAAGTATTTTTCAACCCAAACCCTTTCAAGGAACAAATTAATTCTTACCCAACTTTCAAAAATCCATGAAATAGAATTACCAACTAATGTATGTTCGGTCGCCACCTACTGCACTATTAATGAACATCCTTTAATTCACATTTCTTCCTTAATCGCTCTGAGCTTTTGCCTTATCGTCGATAAAAGGCTGACCAAAATAACCAAAATAGGTATTTGGTTTGGGACAGATGCTCGCCTAGGTTGGTGTTGAGATCAGTTTTTAACTTTACAAGCAAGGATGCTCAAAAACAGTCCAGTTCGCTTCAATAGCACAGAATCATACGTTTCATATGGGATCAAAAATATCTTCAAAATCATCAAATTAAGGGAGATGACATAGTATCTGTTCTATTAAGACGCCGAAGAACCTATCACCTTTTTCACTCATTTCTGAAATGATTTCAAAAATCCAGTTATCTTTTAATTTCTCGTTAAGTACATCTCTGAGGGGACTATTAAGGAAATAAGGTCCTCCGTTCCTTTTTAATGCTATCCCTTCCCCCGTAGTTAGGGGTGTTGTCTTTCCTCTATCTTTCTATGTAAAATTTGTTTTCACTTCTTTTAGTACTTTTCTTCAATATATTGCACAAGGGTGACATTTCATGAGGTGAAGCCACACGTTTTTCATATGAAGATAGAACAAATATCTTTTGGGTTTCCGGAACTTGCTAAGAAACGTTTCGCAACATAATTGGGGTGAAAGCCAAGAAACTCTAGTACCGAAATTTCACATATTTGTTACAAAGAGTTCACATAAACAATCAGTGTATTTCACCTGGTCCAGGGCATTGAGCATGTCCTCGTCAGGTAGCAAATCTTCCTCCTGCGCATAAATTGCATGAAATCTCCGCAGCTCCGAGAACTTTCCGTAATTCTCACTTTAAAGGAAGACAGAAATCATTGGCGAATGAAAAGAGTAAAATGAATCTCTTCGCAGAAATGTAAACGAGATAATTTGTGAGAATCTAGAGGTCGTGGGTTCGAGTCCTACTCGGGTCATTTTCATTCTCACATCTCGATTGATTTTCCAACTCCTGGTTCTCCTCAAGGAAAGAGTAAAATTAGTCTCGTGCAGAAATGTATATTCAGACCACTGATCAAAAAAAAAGACTGGATCGAGCACCTGTGGTTCTGAAATGAAGTCATTGGTAGCCATATTGGAAGGTCCGATTCAATACATTGAAGTTCCAGCAGGGCGTGTTTTTTCCTTGATGATTGTTGGAATATTTATGAATGATCAGCATTAGAATAAATTATCAGCACAAGACTGAATTATCGTGCAGCTACTGTTAACAAAGAATCAAGTAGACATCTCTTAAACATTGTTGGCAGCCATATTGGGGGGCCAAATGCAAGCTGAAGCAATTGGCTTCAAACATTTTGCTCTAGAAACAACAGAGTGGTCGATCCAGTCTTAATTTTGAGATCAGCAATCCAGACTTGATAAAGGGAATTGTTGGGAAACTGGTCACGGAAAATCATACTCGTTCCAATTACAAGGTACTCCATGTATCAATTTGTGTGCCCAGGGGGCACTCCCGCCCCTTAGATACGAGGAAAAAGGTTTTAGCCAATATTTTGGATCTGAAATTCTTCCTTGTATCAATATTTGGGGTCTGTGTACTGCAGCGTGCTCATGACCTGAGCGCAGGGGACACTCCCTGACCTTAAATACGAGGGAAGGGGTTTTAGCCAATATTTTGGATCTGAAATTCTTCCTTTTATCAATATTCGGGGTCTGTGTACTGCAACGTGCTCAAAGTACATTATCAGCGCACAGCCTAAGTCAGGCTATTTCAACATAAAAAACTCCCTCATTAACAAACTACAAAGAAAAGAGGCGGTAAGATGAACCTGTCTCAAAAATACACCTATGATAAAAACCTGTATAGAGGGGGAAGAGGGGCAGCTTCGGAACAGTGATTTGCCTTTTCATGAACTGGGAGAATGGGATTTAATTTTTTTGAAAAATTAAATTGGGATTGTTAAACATTGGGAATTCTCTATTTTTCTCACTGGGATTGTGGTTTTTAATTTGTTCAGTGCTGGGAATGGAGATCAGCTGTGTATACACACCTTATCCATTCATTCACCATCACATGTGCTTGTTCCCTTCTGCATTTGAGCTTTGAGAAGTTGACTTTGATCGCGTCCAGAGATTCTGTGACTTGCTCCCTGTAAAATCAAAGATTCAGGCACCTCTTGATATTAATGTCAAGACTAACACTCTCCTCCGCGGAGTTTGTTTTAAGGCTATAGATCAAAGGAATGAAAACGTCTCTGTCAAATAATATGGAAGTGTTGTTGTTACTTCCTGTGGGCCGATATTGTTGCTGTCAATCAGAAAAATCGCTGGACATCAGCAAACACCTTGGTAGTACTGTGGAGGGTGTTCAGTACTTTGGGGGCTACTATCAATAGTGGGGGCTAACATCAGTAGTGGGGGCTAACGACAGTACTGTGGAGGGATACCATCAGTTCTGTGGGGGCTAACATCAGTACTGTGGGGGCTAACATCAGTACTGTGGGGGCTAACATCAGTACTGTGGGGGCTAACATCAGTACTGTGGGGGCTAACATCAGTAATGGGGGGGCTAACATCAGTTCTGTGGGGGCTAACATCAGTGCTGTGGGGGCTAACATCAGTTCTGTGGGGGCTAACATCAGTACTGTGGGGGCTAACATCAATTCTGTGGGGGCTAACGTCAGTGCTGTGGGGGCTAACATCAGTACTGGGGGGGGGGCTACTATATCCAGTACTGAATATCCTTTTTTCAAGAGTCCTAACACGCTGCCTACTTGCCCCTCCCACACTCTTCTCCTCTCAACTACTTACTACTTCCTTCCCCACCCATCTCCCCATGAATAAGTGTGACATAAAGTGCATCGATTATTTTTGTCACTCCATGCTCTTTCACAATAATTTCCATTCCTTACCGATAATCAACCTTAGACACTTGCGTATCAAAGTCAGTTCCATAAGTAAAATCATTACAATGGGAAACATATAAACAGGGTATTTCTTAAGCGTGGAGGAACAAAAACGTCTACAAAGGAGCTATAACTACAACAGAAAACAGAACATAGAAATTTGCCACTAACCAACAACTTAGACAAGCGCTAAGAGCCAAAAATCAGGACAATTCCCTGTAAAATGCAAAACTTTGGAAGAGATTCTTGTTCTTGTACGTTGATTTTACTTCATGAAGAAAAGAAATGCATGGAAAATACCCCGAATCACACATAAGCGTATTCTATTTAAATAAAAGATACTTTGGGTAAACTTTCAAGATTTCACACTAAATAAATCACACTTACTTTTTAGCCATGTGTATCAGGTCCTCAAGATTCGATTGGGCTAAAAACAAAAATTCGAATTTGAAAAATAATATTTACTATTTAGTAGAAATTACCCAACAAGTGGCTTGGTTTGATGAAAAAAACTCAAAGCAAAAATGGTAAGTAGAAACTCCAAATGAATACTCAAAAAATAGCAATTGCGTGCTGCAAAATAGCTGCCTAACATAAACCTCCAAACTGAGGGAAGGGGAAATAGGGAGTGCCACAGTTAAAAAGAAAGGGATTTCCTAGGTTATTGAGATACATATTGGTAGGACAGTCCACATGCAATGTACTGGGTCAAAAGTATAGAGGTATTCTACCTGCTTAATCATCATCCGAACGTGTTATGTTGTTGTTGTGCTTAAGAGAATAACACTGGAGCTCTTCTTAAAAACAACTCCCTACGACACCGACGGTATCCCACCTAAATGACGTTTCTCCACTATTTTCTATTATTAGTAAGCTGGAACACATTCCGGATCACTGTCTGGAATCATGCCACACTTTTTGAAGGTCTTGGTATATAATGAACTATTGAACCCACAACAAAGCCCATCAAAGATTGTGCTTTAGGCGCATGCAGTACACTTACCAAACTGTCTGTTTTTCGAAATTTCGGTGTAGACCTTATCAACGTCATCCGCCAGATTTTTGATACTTGCCATCCTGTAAAAATGTAATTTCACATCAAAGTAAGCAAATAAGACAGCCAAATACTTTGGACCTACTACTTGGAATACTATGTACTAAGTGTCTCAGAAGTAATATGATTAGAAATCTGGGGGGATACCATCAGTATAGTGGGAGACACCATCAGTAATGTGGGAGGATATCATCAGCAATGTAGAGGATACAATCAGTATTGCGGAGGATACCATCAGTAATGTGGGAGGATATCATCAGTAATGTGGGAGGATATCATCAGCAATGTAGAGGATACAATCAGTATTGCGGAGGATACCATCAGTAATGTGGGAGGATATCATCAGTAATGTGGGAGGATACAATCAGTATTGCGGAGGATACCATCAGTAATGTGGGAGGATATCATCAGCAATGTAGAGGATACAATCAGTATTGCGGAGGATACCATCAGTAATGTGGGAGGATATCATCAGTAATGTAGAAGATACAATCAGTATTGTGGAGGATACCATCAGTAATGTGGAGGATACCATCAGTTATGTGGAAGGATATCATCAGTAATGTGGGAGGATACAATCAGTATTTTGGAGGATACCACAGTATTGTGGAGGATACCATTAGTTAGCTATTTGGAGGGTACCACCAGAAATGTGGAGGGTACCACCATAAATGTGGAGGATACAATCAGTATTGTGGAAGATACCATCAGTAATTTTGAGGGGAACCACAAGCACTTTACGTATGATATCCACAGTACTGCAACAGACGCTCCTAGGGTAGCAATAGAAAAATTATGTATGGAAGTCAAATAGAAATATGTACCGGGTGTCGTAAAAGTACCCCTGTTTGCTTAAGGATGACATAAAAGATGGACCATTTTGGAATCTACAAATAAGCGTGAATCGACAATTCTTGTGTTAACTTTGACATAGATATCTCGGTCAAATAAATCAGCTGGCAGAAAAAGTCAGCTGCAGTTTCTTATATGTTCTTTCTGTGACCAAATGTGTATTCTAACCCGAGGGCACAATTAATGATTGCCAAATAACTGTCAAAAATTAAGGTGGCAACTCTTTTAAAGTCCAAACATTATTAATCATAGGCAAAAATAATCGTAATAAAGGAAATAATGTTTCAAGTGTCAGGCTGCTGTTTGTTACATTTTAATTCCTTATATAACTTACTGTATGGGGAATGAGGAGGTTAAATGCAAAAAAATGGGGATCAAGGGAGCATATACCCCCTATAAGGGGTTCATTATGGTATATGAAAATAGGATATACCAAGAATCAGCCTCTTTACCGACCACTTTGTAATCCTCACTCCAATTCTCAAAATGGAGGATCGAGTCTGCCGTTGATAACAGTGCGGAGATGCGCTCTGATATGCGACTTAGGCCCTTGAAAATAGAAGGAGAAAAACAATCAAACTTGCGAGATGATCTGCTGCTCCCATGTAAGATACATTTGCATCTAAGGTAACATACCCTGGTGAGCGTATCCACCATCGTAAGCGTAAAAGTCCCAGAGGGGACTTCAAAAGTATGGGGGTCAGAATATTAGGGGTATGAATATTTTCAATTCATTTAAATTTTTATTTCCATTTTATTTCAATCTTTGCAACAATAATTTCATCTGATTGCTATACAATACTTAATCAGAATAAAAAATCTTGACAGTAATCAGGTCAATTCCCATCACCTAAATAATTAAAAATCCCAATGCCAATGAGGAAAATAGAGAAATTCACAATATTGACGTGTTCAACAACCACAATACCAATTTACTTTTTCATTCCAAATCCCAATCCCAAGAAGTCCAATCCCAATTTCCCAGTTAATAGAAAGACAAATCCCAGTTCCAACTTAACCCCTTCCTATCCCCAGTTTATCATAATGAATAAACGTTGTAAATGAATTGCCATGCACTGGTATAATGAATGGTTTTATGAAATAAAAATATCCTATAAAATGAATTATTATGAAATACTTTTAGCCTACTAACCACGTCTACAGATTCCAGCAGTTGAAGCATATTTTCTTTTTGCTCTAGAAATAAAAGTAAATTATTTCAATATGATAAATTTCCTAATGGAGGAAAAATTTGACAGAAAGAAGTCTTTACCAGGAAATATGTCATTTAAGACAAATTTACTATCAACGTTCCTAGGTGTTGTATTGTGACCAGGGCCTTCCATTATGTGCAGTTGTATTTCAGAGTGGTTTAATATACAATATTTTGAAACGTTGAATTAGGGTTGTATGCTATGAATCAGATTGAAATTGAATTGTATTGAATTGGCCAGTTATTGTTTTTTGTCAGTGCAATGGAAAAGTAAACCCAAATCACATAAGAATTTATTAAACAGCCGTCTGAATATAACGCTAACTTCTTAAGCGGTTTCTTTCTTAACCACTAAAAATAACATCACTTTAGGTAATTTTTTATTTCTGTTTTCAATGCTGATGGTCATGCAATTACCCAGATTAGATACACCAGCATTAATTATACAGACAACTTTTGGGGTGTCAAATTGGTTTTCTTCTCCTGATGCAAGAATTTCGGTCCAATATACATGATTTGTACACCATTAGAGCCAGAGGAACATAGGAAATCCATTTATATCAAAATCATTGGTAAATTCCAAGAAATAAACTCTCAAGGCAGATTTAACACTGCCTTCGTAAGCGATTCGTAAGCTATTTTTACCCTTGCACTTAAAATAGCGACATCTAACCAGCAACATCAAGGAGTGCAGATCTTCAAGGCTATCAAAAGGCTGTGTCAGATTCTCAGATTAAAATATTTTCTTATTGCAGATATTTTCTTCTCTCAAACAGTAACCAAAGAGTATACAAAAAGGACCATTCAGTTTTTCGGAATTCTGAGGCCCACGGCTATACTAGGTCTGTACAAAACTTCAAGTAGCTGCGTTAGTCTGCTGGGCACAAAACAGCTTTTGATGACTGTCTCTCTATGAAATCTGCCTAAGTCTAGAAGTTTGCCAATAATTTTGATATCATTGGATTCCTATGGTCTTCTGGTTCTGTTGGTGTACAATTTCTGTATATTGAAGCGAATTTCCAATATTAGGGGCAGCAAAGGGAACGTGACACCCTAGACTGTGTCTGATCCTTAAAAAAAGAACAAATACAACTAAGTACTCACCCTGACTATCACAGGTTGAAGCTGTATATTTTTCCACATGTTTCAAGTCAGTTTTAGCTCTGTACGAAAAGAAGTATCTCATTACAATGAATTGGGACGATGGCAGTTTATCGGACACGCTTTTACGCACATGTTATATTTAGTTGAATGGTAGAATGGATTTCATGGTAGAAGAGATTTCATTCAAAGATTTTATAACCGAATAGTGAAAGCTTTTCTTAGAGCACTCAAGATTATATCTCAGAAGTTGAGTTTCCGTAAAGTTTCTTGTTCTATAGCTTGAGTAAGCCTCTCTCGTTTTGTATGCACCACAGAGGCTTTTAGGGTAGGTCTTGTTCATCATCTCATAAGTCATAACGGTTTTACAGACCCGTAGCGGACATACTTTTACGCAAATTTTATATTTAGTTGAATTATTGATATTCTAGCATTAGGCACAACACTAGCACATGTTTTAATCTCAGCCAGCAACGAATATCTCCAAGTTTCTTTCTTTGTGGGGGCTACTAACGCCAAAAACCCCCGTTTTCACAGTGATATTTTGTTTTTGACAGTTTCTTCATAAGTAGCTTCATTCTTTTGTTGTGTAATTGTTTTTGTTGTTGTTGTCGTGTAATTGTTGCTGTTAAAAGTTTAGGCCGGGATTCAGTGACGCAATTCGTTCGAAAACTTTTTTCAGCCAATCAAATGTCATATGTAACGAGCGCAGAACATTGTTTCCGAATGTTTTTATTTGACAAAATTTGTTTAAAGTAAAGGAAATGAAAACAAAAATAAATCATTACCTAGAAGCCAGAGGACCGATGAGTCGCGAATACTTCTGCAGATGAAGAAGAGAACGTCTGCATTCTATTATTCGTTTCTTCATTATTTCTCTACATTGAAGAAGGAAGATATTAACTCGAGTTATTTTAAAGCTAGCGTATGCGACAAAAACGCAAGAACTTGGATGGTTTAGAGTAAATCCCGAAACTAAGAACCTACATATTTAGGAGTTCACCTAAACAGGTTCTTAAGAAAATTGCAGTTAACAGCAGTAATAATGATGGTTAATGGTTGTTTGTAGGTCTTTGAACCCTCCTTAAATACCATTATTATTGTTGGTAAAAATCAACAACGTTTCAACCAAAAATCTGCAATCTTTATCCTTAGAATACGGTCAAAATTTCAAAATCTTAGACTAAGAGGTTCTTAATTGTTAGGTTCTTAGTTGCGTGTTTTTACTGTATTTTTTATGAATAAAACTCCACAAACAAATACAATAAGTTCTAAAGACGGTACAAAGTGGAGAAAACCAGGCTTATCATAAATCTTTTAGAGAATTAATCACCAAGATTCGTATCTACAGCAGAAATAATTAGTGTCAGTGATGAGTGTCAGACATATTGCTTTTGTAGTTATTATGTTTCGTTATGTTTCCAATTCTCCTTGCCATCCTCAAGTTCTGTACTGATCAAAGACTGTTCTGACGTACTACTCTGATGAGTGTCAGATGCAAAGCTTTAGTAGTTATTATGTTTCGCTATGTTTCTGATTTTCATCGCCATCCTCAAGTTCTGTACCGATCAAAGACTGTTCTGACGTACTACTCCCGATTGTGTAAGAAAGAGAGCTTAACAGTAGTTATCATGTTTTGCTGTATTTCCGATTTTGCCTCCTTTTTATTAAACTAAAGTAAAAGAGACTTACTGCAGAGTGCCAAGGGTTTTGAGGAGCACTTTGTAAGACCAGAACACATCCTCAGCACAAAACCTGTACACGTAACTGATGCCTCCATAAACCTGAAAAACAATTGAGTGATTCTTGAAGTCGTTAGTTGGAAAGTTATTGAGTGATTCTTGAAAGTGATTAGTGATTAGTGATTGGAAAGTACGAAAGACTAAATTCAAAGATAAACGATTCTTCTAAAAAGTTTTGATTTCAGCTTAATCAATAAACTATCGACATCTTTCGTGAGATTTCCAACAAGATTCAATCCTACATTCAACAAAAAAATTAGCATTTCAACCCCAGCCTCGAAAAAGCCCCCACCCTAAAATGTTTTTGCTCAATGAAGCCCCCGTGGGCTTATTCGAAGATTTACGGTAATCCCCTTTGAACAATTGGACCTAAAGAAATGAAACCAAGAAGGTGTACCAAAAAATACCAAACATTTTTTTGATAAAAACCAGTCTAACCTTGAGGATGTCGATGTCACTGTCTGGTCTTGTCTTTCCTTTCGGCATCCTGGGAGGAGTATCTGAACGATAAAGAACAGCTTTTGCTATGTGCCACCGAAGTTAAGCTTGGTCGTGTAAGGTCAGCATCTGGATGGGTGACCTTCAATGTGCTGACTAGAAAACTTAAACCACCGTCCTAAGGAAGGGTCGTTAAACTTACGGATCCTGTGATTCTGCAAGAAATAAGGCCACTGAACTCTGATGCTGTTGTTGTTGTTGTTGATAATTGATAGGCACATACGCTAACTATCTTCGCTAGGTATGGGTTTATGTACTAAGCACAAAGGACCCGCTGAATAGGTAAACTAATCGAGCAGTGCGACCCTGGTCCTTCCTCTCGATATGACCACACCTCGTAATTCCTTTTGCCTTTGTGCCTGGAATTACAGAGAGCTGGCTAATTGTCTCCTCGCACTTAATGTACCAGGTCTGAAGGTGGTTTCGATCTCGGGACCCTTCGTACAAGGGTCAAGTGATTTAACCACTCGGCCATCCCCGCATGTTTAACGCTAAACCACTCACTCATAAATGGTTAACATACTAAGGCCTTATTAACTACTATATTGTATTGTATGAAGTGCTTGCTACAAAGCACCTGCTGGAGATAAGGCATCTGTTCTTTCACAGGCTACCAGTTAAAACATTTGTATTTTTGCATTCTTGTTACAGTTACATCTAATTTCGTTTATTTTCCAATCTAACGGCCTAAGCATTATGAGCATTGCTTTTCTTGGGTCGTTTAGTATACAATATTTTGTAACCTTGTATTAGGATTGTATGCTATGAATAAAATTGAATTGAATTAAATTGAAAATATTAAACTACTTAACTTAGAAGATAATGCAAGAGCCATATTTTCCAAGTTCATACAACATATCGAATGATTCAGAAATATGTTTTAAAGTTTTCGATTAAATCTTTTTTGGGAAACTTTTGTCTTATTAAACTTGATGTACTAACTTACAGCTGGGTGAGGCAAAAAATGTTGGATGATGAGTAAGGGACCGTTCACTGTTAATGACTGAGGCAAGCACCGAAGAGAAATAAAATGTTGATGATTTTTTGCATTTCCCAAACTTTGCAAAAATCAAAAATGTTAGGTGAATAGAGATTGGGCAAACAAAACAAAAGCAAACGTCAAAAAGTCTTCAATTCAACCATGAGATGTGTGTTTCTGATTTTTAGTAATTTGGCTTGGGCACAATTTTAGTCATATTTTTCATGACAAACGTTTTTCAACTCAAACCCTTCCAAGGAACAAGATTATTTTTATCGAATTATAAAGAAACCAGAAAGTAGATTAGCCAACCAATTTCTCTTCAATGCCAACATACAGCACAAACAATAAACAATCCCTTAGGTAAACTGATACCCAACTGCAAAAGCAAACTCACGGATCCTTCTTTGATAAATTTCATCTCCACTGCAAGGTGCTGCACCAATCACAACCAGCGGATTTTCTCTCTGTGACAAATGAAAATACTCAAAACAGGCAAACAGGATTATTGTTCTTGAAGGGCAAATACGCTTATCATTTTCGTAAGATATTGGTTTATGTTCAAAGTAGAAAGGCCAACTAAGTTGGTAGACTAATCGAAGCAGTGCTTTGATAGTTGATAGATAAATACGCTTACTATCTTTGTAAGGTATTGGTTTATGAGCAAAGCACAAATGGCCTACTGAATAGGTAGACTAATCGAAGCAGTGCATTGATAGTTGATAGCGAAATACGCTTACTATCTTCGTAAAGTATTGGTTTACGTTTAAGGCACAAACGGCCAACTGAATAGGTAGACTAATGGAGCAGTGCATTGATAGTTGATAGGCAAATACGCTTACTATCCTCGTTAGGTATTGGTTTATGCGCAAACCACAAAGGGAAAACTCGTAATTTCGATTACTTACTGTGGTTACAAGTTCAATGCGGGCAGACAACGGATGAGAGAATTCCACCGAAGAATAAAAAAGTGACTGATTTTCAGGATGAATTCCAGTCTGCTCAGAAATCAGGCATTGTAGATTTTCAAATCTAAATGAAAAGAAAATCGATCTTAGTGGAGGGTGTTCAAAACTATGGAGGAATAGTATCAGTACTTGGGATGATATCATAAGTACTTTGGGGGTGATCATTGGTACTGTTGAGGTTGTTCAGTACAATTGGGCGATACCATCACTATTTTGGAGGGATATCATCAGTACTTTGAAGGATTTCATCAGTACTGTTTAGAATGTAAAGTACTATGGGAGAACCCACCAGTAATTTGGAGGATGTTCAGTACTTTGGGGGATATCATCAGTACTTTGGGGGATGTCCAGTAAAAACCAGAGCGAAACCAGAGTCAATGTAGAGGTAATAAACAAAATGCTTGTGGTTTCCCTTCAGAGTACTAAACATCCTCCATAGTACTGAATTGAATGGTATCCCTCAATAGTACTGAAAGTTTAAGCACGAATGTAGCTAGGGTATATAAGAATATTCCAGACATAAGTCTAGATCTACACAATAGTATATGAATAAAGAATACAGGTAGTCTTACGAGTCGTTGCTTTTCATGTATATCGAGTGCCAAGAGCCTGATCCAGAACAGTACAAGTCGATCACCTGGAAATAAATAAGATCAACAAATTTCATCTATAACATAATAAAATTTCGTTTTTTATGTTAAAATTTGCTATTTTAAAATAATTCAAAATCGTGTAAACAATCAATATTTAGCAAAAGCTTTTCGGTTTAAAACCATCCTCAGTGCTAGATGTTGATATATTAAAATGAGGAAATAAGTTATTTGGCGGGAATTGCCGAGTGGTTAGATCACTCGACTCTTGCTTAAAGGGTTCCAGGTTAGAAACCACCTTCAGACCTGTCACAAAGTGTGAGGAAAGAATTAGCCAGCTCTCTGTAATTCCAGGTAAAAAGACATAAGAAATCACGAGATCTGGTCACATCGAGAGGAATGACGAGGGTCCCTCTGCTCGATTAGTTTATCTATTCATGATTTTGAATTATGTTCGTTGTTTGTGCAACAGGCTGGCACTGAAGCGTAATTTATTTGGTAATCTATTTTCTGCCTTCATTATTCAAAGGTTGGGTGAAATGATTTTAATCCTTGGAAGGGTTTGGGTTGAAAGATATTTTTCATTAAATAATTTGAAAAAAAATCAATATCGTCATACAAAACACTATCAACCATTGGTTAGATGATGTTCACAGAACTTAACATGTGCCTAGACCATCGTAAAACATTTTCATGCATCATAAATTCAGCAAATTTGATTGGACAATATTTTGAACATCATCAAACAACGTCAGAGTTTTGCTGCAAGCAACAGAATGCTGGTGTGTGAAAGAAGGTCATTGCTCAGCTGTGGGTCTAGGGGCGCTCTTGAAATTTTGTCATTTTGAGGTCCCCCAAGTGGCTTAGGGTCCTTTTAATTTCCCATTAGATGATATCATGCAGTCAAAAACTTCATGAAGAGTTTTCTGTAAAAATGAGAGATTTAGAAAGACCAAGTTTTTCAAGAGAAGAAAAATTTTTGAGAAAGACGTGCTTTGTCTCCAGAGAAGGTAGGATTCTGTAGAAAAGCTGGGATTCTACAGAAAAACTTAGATTTTCTTTACAGAAAGTAGATTTCCTCGGGGGAAACCAAGTTTTTCTCGAAGCTAAGATAATCTTGTTTCATCTGAGAAAACTTTGTAAAGTAGAAAACCAGGATTTTCTGCTAATTTCAAACTTTATGAAAAACCTGGTTTTTCTAATAATTCTGACACCTGCTAGTCATATCAGTTACCTGCATATTCATGATATCACACACTCTTCTGTAGAAAGTATCGAAACTGATCTCATGCTCGAGGCGTTCCGCAGTTGTCTCCAGCAGTTCTTGAAGGGCCGGTCTCACCAGGTTTTTCAGTCCGCTCGAGAGACGCGTGCCCTCCGGTAAGTCTTCGTCGTATTCGATCCGACCGCCTTTAGTTTTCTGAACACCGGATATAATTCTCGGGCCTTTCTTGCTTATTATTTCAAACCTTAAAATGAGCAGAGCAAAGCATGAGAAGTCTGTTTTGATCTTTCGACCAACAAAATATTCACACACATACGGAATTTATATTCCGGTCATCTTCCCAGCCAGCAGGGGCTGTGTACCATGGATTTATCTTTAGAAAAATTGTCTTGTTATGGAGCAAAGTTTTATGACCGGATGCCCTTCCTGACGCCAACCCTTTGAGTTGCCTTTTACATGACGCAGGGATACAGCTGATAAATTCTGAATCTGACCCCCAGCCACAGGGGACCAGCAAAATATTCAATTATCAAAACGGGTTGGCCAAAAATGTTTGAGTCACAACCAGGAGTTACTTTACTTGATTCGTTTCCGTAAGAACACGGACTTGGCACGCATTTTCCTGTACCACAGCATTGACTCTGCTGCCCTAAGTCAAAACGCTTATACATCACACCAGCTGCTAACTTATAAAGATTCGCATTCCTGAATTCAGGGCATTTCGATGGTGTATGGTTCCTAGGATGATAAACTACGATTGATAACACAACAGTGTCTCATTGCTTGCTTAAGTACACCATCTTGTTTACGGTTAGCAATTATTTACAAGCTTCAAAATCACTTTTACTACTTTTATGCAATTGAAGTGAATTGAACTGAACCATACTAAACCCTACTACAGTAGCCCTTCTAAACCCTACTTACCTCTATTAAACATTGCTAAACCCTCACAGAACCCTTCTGAACATTTAAATCAACTGAATCCTTCTAAAACCTTATTCAAAACTAACCCCAGAAACCCCTAAAATTCACTTCATTGGCAAAAGGTGATTTTGGAGCTTAGAAATAATTACTGGCACTTGATTACTTGCCAAGGACTACCGGTCCAAGGGTCTGGAAACTAGTTGTCATAACACTTGCTCCCAGATCCCAGAGATACATCAAAAAGGCTAAATGAGAAATGATGTTAAGGAGAATTTCAGAAATACAAATGAGAAACCTTGACGTACATGGTATCTTTATTTTGTCTTCCTCCGTAAGGTCTGAACGGCAACTGCCCCGTAGCGGCATGATAGAACGTGACCCCCATGCTCCACATATCTACCTGAAATAAGAATAATACCATCAATTATTAGGGAGGTATTGTATTGTATATATTTCATATTGTTAGTTTTAGCAATAGTGCAATTTCGCTAATTTAGGGACTGGGCTTTGGGAATGGAAAAGAAAATTGGGATTCGGACTGTAAAACA
Source organism: Pelagia noctiluca (assembly GCA_963924455.1). Taxonomy (NCBI): domain Eukaryota; kingdom Metazoa; phylum Cnidaria; class Scyphozoa; order Semaeostomeae; family Pelagiidae; genus Pelagia; species Pelagia noctiluca. The sequence goes on from OZ004334.1 coordinate 315,009, forward strand.
CGTCAATATTGGGAATTCCAACATTTTTCTTGATTGGCGTTGGGATTTTCGATTACTTCAGTGCTGGGTATCGGGGTCTGTCCTCCTTTCAAGACGATATTCTAAATTTCAAATGGGATGCTTTTGAATTATCTTAGTCAACGATTGCAAAAAAGATTTTTATTGGTCATTAAAGATCGTGTGTTTTTGGCGCATGGGATAGTAAAATCAGATTGCTATTTTGGAGCTAAATGACATAAACTGTGCTAATGGATTCTTAAATATCAATGATTTCTAATTTGAATTACAGAACTCACAGCTGCATCAAACGATTTGTTGCTGAAATTCTTCATGACGGCTTTCTCGTAAACGTCTGGATGCTAAAAGAATAACGTTCATTGTCTTATCAAAACTTGTTTGGTACCAAACTTTTGACCAAACTTTGACAGGTATAGTGTAAACAATTGTTTAGGGGCACTGGTAGCTCTTCCCTACATTCCTGCCCCTTGTCAAGGTTATTTTTCAATACCTATCTGGTGATGGTTAGCTGTGTTGGTTCCACTGATGTGTGAAAGTGATCAAACTTTGACCGGTATAATGTACACCGTTGAACATTATTTGATCCGTGTGGTTCTGTTAAAAAGTACGGCAAATAGATGAAAAAATTGTATAATTAGTACCATGCTACTTATGGAAAGTTAACACTGACGTTTCAGGCATATGCTCGTTATCATAGGGATTGGAAAGCAATCTCAATGCTTCCAAGGTTAAATGAAAGTACTCCTTAGAGGTGACTTGCAAGACAAAACAAACAAACATTACATACAAAACTATTCAGATTGGTTTTTCCAATCACTTTGATATCGGGCATACCTCTGAAACCTCGTTGTAAACTTTCTATGACTTCCATGGTACTGTTTATACAATTGGTTAATTCATTTGCCTATTGTGTACACAGTTGCTAAAAAGCCCGGTTAGCTTCGTCTCAACATTTCGTGTGTGGTAGTCAATCGCAGTAGGCGAGAAATTTTAACTTTAACTACCTGATGAGGGTTAAAGCGTAACGGAAACATTTGTTTCAAAAGATGTTTCCGTTCTTTTCCAACACAATACGTATCATAAAGCATAATTACTCTCTAAAATAAAAAGGTAGATTGTTGGTCAAGATACACAAAGAGTGCTCAAGAAGTTGCATGAACAACGAGCGAAATATAAGCATGTGATCAAGAGATGCAATGTGCCCTTCCGGTTATCACCACACTGGTTTTGTAGCAACTTTTAAACTTGGGCACACCATGCACGGTTTACGAGTTGTTGCACAGCTATTGTGGTGATAACCAGAAGGAAACATTAGATCTCTTGATCAAATACTTAAACTAACCTCTATCGATAGATTGCTTAAATTTCGTGCAGTAAAAAACCCGCATATAAGAATCTATATTCTAGCTTAACTCTTAAAGGTTCTTAATTTTTTCGGGACATTTCAACAGATTATTTCAAGCAGGAAACTCAGAGTTAAATAGGAACATGTTATTGAGTGTAAATATCGATAAATTGCTTAAATTTAGTGCAGTAAAAACCCGCATATGAGAATCTATATTCCAGCTTAACTCTTTAAGGTTCTTAATTTTTCGGGACATTTCAACAGATTTTTTCAAGCAAGAAACTCAGAGTTAAATAGGAACATGTTATTGATATAAATGTCGATAAATTGCTTAAATTTGGTGCAGTAAAAACCCGCATATGAGAATCTATATTCCAGCTTAACTCTTTAAGGTTCTTAATTTTTCGGGACATTTCAACAGATTTTTTCAAGCAAGAAACTCAGAGTTAAATAGGAACATGTTATTGAGTGTAAATATCGATAAATTGCTGAAATTAGGTATACTGACCAGATATTCTTCTGTGCCATAAATTGACACGAAACGCTGGTCTGACTGGACCAGTTCTCTGGCAGCACCAAAATCCGTCAGTTTATACACCGATCTAATAATGAAGCAGATAAGTCAAGGAAGTTCAATAATATAATATTGATAAACTCCGAAACAATCGTTAGCCTGAAAAAATGCTAAATAAAAGAGACAAATTGTATAAGAAGTACCATGTGATACAATTAAAATTAAACATAATTGAATATAATTGAATATAATTAAAATCACATGGTACTTCTTGTACAATTTGTCTCTTTTATTTGTCTTCTTATATTACCACATGCATCAAATAATTCCTAAAAAAACGCCCTCTATATCAAACGCCTTATCTAATAGACAACTACAAAAGAAAGGACTTGTGTGCCAATTCATCATGATAATGACTTCAAACTACTGTAGATACCCAGATTGTTTTTAAACCGTACATAATGTGCTTAAGTTTACGAGTTGCTACACATCCAGTGTGGTGATAACCGGGAAGGCACATTGGATCGATTTATCACATAGTGAGCTTTGCTTATAAATAAGCCTCTGGCATCGGACTTACTTAGTTCTTACTTGGAGTTTCATGCAAAATAAGAACATAATTTTTAGGGATATTGTTTTATACAACAACCGTTTGGTAACTTCCAAGGTTAAATGAAAGTATTCATTTGAAGTGACTTGCAACACAAAATCGAAAAAACACTGCGTATAAAACTATTTAGTCCCCTCGCCCAAAATTACCAATTCAAGCAAACAATGCAAGCAAACGTTTATTCGACAACCTTAAATGTACTGGGAATTACAGTGAGAACTGTTTGTACATCATCGGCAGAGATATGTGAGACATTTCACTGGGGAATTCTGTGTCCATCTTAATCCAAACCATGGGTCCTATATTGGATAGATGGAAAGGGTTAGTTTTCACACTTGGGCTCTCTCAGTAATAGTTCATCTCACTGGACTCCCGGTGATGATTGGTTGTTTCTCACCATAGCAACCATTCACCTCTTTTTTGATTGGCCAATTTCGATCCACATTTGGATTTATAATTTGTTAGGATTCGTTTTTGTTCTCTTCTTCACGTTCTACTTTGATGAGTGTCAGACGCAAAGCTTCAGTAGTTATTATGTTTCGCTATGTTTATGATTTTCCTAGCCATCCTCGAGTTCTGTACAGATTAAAAACTGTTCTGACGTACTACTCTGATGAGTGTTAGACGCAAAGGTGTAGTAGCTATAATGCTTTGCTATGTTTCTGATTTTCTTCGCCACCCTAAAGTTTCACAATCATCCTTGACAAATATCTACGCTTAATTTTATGGCCTAGGCTCGGTCCCCACTATTAGCTGCCATGTTTATGCAAATGTTTCCATACTTTCGTACTTTTACTGTACATAACAAACATCGATGCGAGTGCTGCTTAGACATAGTTGTTAAATTAGAAAAGAAAAAATTTACGACACAAATCAAATGAAATGAGCTTTCCTTACCGGCCAGTGACAGATCTTTTCTTGAGTATGTTTCCCGGTTTCACATCCCTGTGGACGACTTTTTGTTCTTTCAGATATTTCATTCCGTTTGCTGTCAAAAGAGCAGAAAGAAAATCAAGACTATTCGCTAATTCTCGTGAGATCGTTAAGTGCAAATTCGTTAAGAAAATCGTTTGGCAGTGGTAGGGATTTCCAAGCGGTTAGATCACTTGACCCGTGTTTAAAGGGTCCCGGGTTCGAAACCACCTTCAGACCTGTCACAAAGTGAAATGAGAGAATTTGTCAGCTCTCTGTAATTCCAGGCAAAAAGGAAAACGGAATCATGAGGTTTGGTCACATCAAGAAGAAGGACCAGGGTCGCACTGCTCAATTAGTCTACCTTTTCAGTGGGCCCTTTGTGCTTTGCACATAAACCAATACCTTGCGAAGATAGTAAGCGTATTTGCCAATCAACTACCAACAACGTTTGAATAATAATTGCATCCAGTGGCCTAGATAGAAAAATTCTAAGGGGGCAAGGATGAAAATGTTCCAACAAACATATTTCAGCTTATGGTCCTAAGTAAGACTGAAGACAAGTAAGATTTTTGTTTGAAATGGTTGGAGAGGACAATGTTATTTATATTTAACTATCTGATAAAGTTTATTCTAAATCGATGTGAGCTACACTAAAACCTGAAGTATGATTTGAGTTGTATGCTTGATTTGAAAGGAAAACTTGATATATCAACATCATTAAACCCTACCTCAAGTATGAAACTTTTTCGGGTAATTTTTCATTGTCACAAATTATTTAGATTGAACTATATAAAGTCTGATTAGCCCAAAATGCAAGATACTAATAATCAAAACGTGGAGCTTCAAAAGATAGGTAGTTTTATTCATCAACTACAATGTCCGATTTACAAAAATCCTTCCAGTAAAGAGTAAAGTTGGTGATTTTTCGAACTTGTTCAGTTTTTTCCGATTCAGCTAGTTCACTTTTTTCAATAAGGAATTCGTCAATAAGCAACAAGAGCTGGAGTGACCGAAACAATAAGCAACTCCAGTGCTCGTTGACATAAATTAAGCAACTAAGCACCTAAGCAACTATGCTGAAAGTGCTTAACCTTGTTTGATCAAACCATGTTTCATTGTTAGAAAAGCATATTTGGTATTTTAACGTTTTCTTACATGTACACCATTAATTCAAACGGTTTGGGGTACAGGTAAATGTCTGTATTTCGTTTGCTTTTTCAAAAACTTAGGCAACTTTAAGCAACTTTTAAAGGCTGAAGTCCAAAATATTCATACAACTTCGAGGGCTAAGACTTAAGTCTTGCTTATTGAAAAAAGTGTATATATAAAGATTAAATGAGAAACCAAAATTTTTCATTAAATTTCGCAGATCATGCATTTTAATATTTTCTCCCTGCAAAGTTTGGTTATGAATATTTGCTTATATATACGCTGCAAATGCTTTGCTTAACAATGATGAAAGAACAGCGTCTGGAACAGATGCCCTCGATTGTTAACAATAAAGTTTGCACTGCTATGAAATGAACTGATTTTTAAATTACTTTTGGGAAATAATGAAAATATTTGGGATTTTAGATGAAGCTGATTGGTCCTAGCTGTTGATTAAAATTTCATAAGATCTTAAAGCACCGATTTTGCAGCTGGTTGATTAGTTTGCAGATGATAAGCAGAATTCTACAGTCATAACACTGATTTTTTTATAAGAATATTGGCAGTCGCCTTTAAACAATTCTTAGATATCCAAAAATTTAGCCTTAAGAAGTTCTTAAAATGTCCCTCATTCTAAATGATATGAACGTTCCATGTTCCCAATATTTTAGTATAGAATAACCTAATTTTCTTAGACTGGCTCAGCCTCACATAAATTTTGGGGCCTAAGGGAAAGTTGGTATATTTCCTTTTTCTTTGTATACAAATACTTAACTTAACTTCTAAATACTTTACTTCTGTGCCAAGGCAAAATTAACCCAGAGGTAGATGTTTTTCTTGGGGGTAGTTTAACTGTTCCTCTGTCTCTTCGGCCGTAATAACAAAATGGAACTTGTGTGTTGAGACCAAGATAACCCAGTAACATGTTTTTCTTTCAGATACTTCTCTGTACCTCCCTCTCAGGCCATAATAACAAGATGAATACCAAAAATTATGGAATAAAAAAATACTTATCATTAAGCAAGCTATCGAAATGTTTTAAATATTAGTCAAATTTAAGCCTATGCGTTTTCAGCAGGGTGTTTTTAACTGATGTACAGTTTTCAAGGGTTATCTTCTTATAAACTATGTTCCTATAAAAAAATAGGTGCAAGGTAACTAATTTACTAAAAGGTAAAATTATTGCGTTCTTTCAAAACACATTCTGATTGAAAGGGATGCTGGTGGGATGTGAAATATTCGACTAAAGATTGGTTGTACAGATGTTTTCAGTTGCATGAATCTTTAAAGGATGGTAATAGGAATAGAATTACCACAATACAATTCAAATCGTTGTGATCAATCTTCGAGTGTGATGCACTTCTACCAGTACTTGTGATGGTGACATTTTACTGATTCGTGATCATTGATTCATTCATCACTGATTCGCGATCATTGCAACAAACGTTGGCTTATTTCTCTGGCTTAAAGTCCAGCTGATCTTCTTAACGTTTATTCAGTAAAGAGCTAGATGAGATGTTGCATTCATGAGAGCCCAAAAAGTGATGCTGTGCTATTCTTGTGTGCCTTACAGTTTTAATTTCATCTTGTTCTGCTGCTGATATCATTTTGATGACTTTTAATCTTAGTTAAAAACCTATCTGAAATATTGGGCATTTCTCTGGCTTAAAGTTCAGTTTATCTTCTTAACGTAAATTCAAATGTGGTGTTCACAAAATGAAATAAATCAAGCAACTGCAAGAGGCTATAAGCAGGTGTGGTATTGACAAAAGCCTAGTTAAAACTGATCCTCTGCTATTCTCGTGTGCTTTACAGTTTTAACTCCATCTTCTTCTCCAGCAGACATCATTTTGATGATTTATAATCTTAGCAAACAACTGATTTGAAAAATTGGACATTTCTCTGGTTTAAAGTTGGTTTATCTTCATCACGTATATTCAGCAAAAAAGTAGATGTGGCATTGGCCAAAGTCCAGCTAGAACTGATCCGCTGCTATTCTTGTGTGTTTTACAGCTTCATCTTCTCTGTTTGTATATTTAACTGATTCGTGATAATTGCTAGCCACCACCTTGGTTTATTGGACATTTCTCTGGCTTAAAGTTCAGTTCATCTTCTTAATGTATATTCAGCAAAGGAGTGGAATTGGCCAAAGCCTGACAAAACTGACCTTGTGCTTTTCTTGTGTGCCTAACAGTTTCAAAAATTTCTAATTCTGCTGCTGACATTATTTTGATGATTTGTTATCTAACGTTACAACTTATTTAGAATATTGGACATTTCTTTCGCTTCTGTATCACTCCACATCTTCACGCAGAGTCAACAAACGATCAGATGCCATTCCAGAGGCCTCCAGATACTGATCTTGTTCCAGTATTGTGCGTCTAACAGCATCAACCCCACCTTAAACAGCCTTTAGTACTTCAAGTTGGATTACTAATGAGAAAGGCCAGCTCGTGAGCAATTTCGATTTAGACAGAGTCACAAACATGGCTGACTGCCCAGAGCATCTTCCAGACAACACGCTGAAAAACACCTATATGGTTTTCGGTGCTATTTTCACGATTTACTGCCCAGTAATAACATCAGTTAACATTCTCTTGATTGTCTCGCTGTATGCCACGAAACAATCCTTAACAAAGTCTCCCAACTTCCTTATCATTTGCTTAAGCATATCAGACAGTCTCATTGGAGCAGTCGTGATGCCAACTCTAAGTATTGAGAATTTCTGGTTTGATCACGAAAGAATTTGTGACGTTCAGATTTTTTCTAGAACTCTGCAGTCAATTCTAGGGGTGATTTCTCTGTACATGACAATGTTGCTTGCGATTGATCGGTACTTGCATATGGATCCAAATTTCCAGACCAACCCGTCCCGGTTCGCAAAACTATTCCAACCACCAAAGATTTACGTTCTTGCATTTTCTTGCAGTTTGCTAGCTGTTGTGACTACTGTTATTTCTTACTTCACGTCAACACTTAATAACGAAGCATTGGCCTACAATTACCTGGCATTCATGTTTCTCCTTCTGCTGCTGATAACCATGTTCATTGCTATGTACGTCCGTGGCTATCTACGGATTCGTCGCCATTTGGCAGATAACCCCGTTTATGCAAACAGGGGCGAATCCAGTTCGAACGAAAGTCCCGAATACCTGAACGAGGTGTTCAAAACCGTCTTTCTTTTGCTCGTGGCCATGTCAATATCATGGCTTCCGAACCTGGCTTTACATCTGACCTACTCGATTCGCATTCTTGCAAAATACACTCCTGTTTCTTCGCCCGCTGTGATCATCTTCCACAAGATAGTTTTCGTTTGTTTTTACTCCAATTCCGTCTGCAACGCCTTGATAATATTCTATCGCAACAAGAAAGCCAAAGATTGGCTTGCTCGAAAACTCAATTCCTGTTGCATAAAGAAATACCAAGAAGAAGCAACTGATAATGTTGAGGTGGTTCGAAATTTAGGTGCTGCGAATGCTTGATGGACACATCAGAGGTCGATGGTTCGAGTCCTGCTTGGGTCAATTTCATGACCACACATCATCTTCATTCAAAGAGGGACAAATGCTATGAGATGTTATCGGGACTCAGAAGAGTTATTAAGAAAGAAATCATGGAAGGAATCAAAAGTGACATTTACAAACATTATACGGAACTGGAGACAAGACGATTCAAGGAGACCAAGATGTTGTGCGACGAGAACAATATAACATTTGACACTTACGTTCACAATTTGCTCAAGACACGGAACCACTGTGATGACCTTTTCTCTTTGTCTTCTCAGCCCAACCTCTGTTTTATTTTTAGTCCAAGCATTATTGTATTAAGTAGGTCCTTGTTTAGGTTTATCTCCTTATAACCATGTGCTTTGTAAATAAGGCTTCTAAGTAAGTCCCCGAATCATTGTAAGAATTGTTAATTGATGAAGATTTGATCGAAACGTTTAAAAGCATGGTTTATTTCTGAATTAATTCATTCAAAGAGGATATCTGATGATGTCTAGAAAAGTTGCTAGCTAGACTATGAGCTCCCCATAGTATGCAGAAATACGAAGAGAAGTTGAATAATTTTTATGGATAAGTCAAAGGTTAATGGTTTGAGTTCTGCTGGTATATTTCTATTCCTAGTTAATGATTTCGATTGAGACCTGAAAGAGAGGCTTGCTTGACTTTTTTGCCTTGTTGCATGCAGAAATACGAAGTAGAGGCAACTCAAAATTTCTAAGAGGTTGTAAATGTGGGTACTACGATGCTTGATGGTTAAATCAAAGGTCAATGGTTCGAGTGCTGCTCAGTTAAGTTTCATTTCCAAAAATTATCTCGATTGAAAGAAGATATCTTAAGACACCTTAAAGAGTCGCTAGCTAGAATATTATCTCTCTGTTCCATGCAGAAATACCAAGATAAGGTAACTGATAATTTTGGGTGGTTGCCAATATACATACTTGTTGGAAATAATGGATAAGTTAGAGGTCGTGGGTCACACAACAATGATGAGTTGGGATGACAGTTCGCAAATATTCATAACACAAGGTTAACAATTCATTAAAATCTTGTTATGCCAAGGGTCCATTTGAGAAATTGGTGGTGATGGAAGAAGAATCTATATTGAAGTACCTCTCCCAGGAGTGGATGGATGAGAAAAGACAAACTAATGTCCCTAAACCCTAGTTACAGGAGATATTGGGGCGTTGAAGAGTAATGGGGAGTCCACAATCATGGTACATGCAACA